>OX451737.1:73737185-74216981 GCA_948472305.1 Vicia faba | reverse complement strand
AAGAAAAGTCAAAAAATCATTGAAATAAATCAAATGGGCTCAGGGGGTGTTAAAGTGAAAAGAGTGTGCGAAAAGAAAATGCAAAAACAAGCCCAGCCCAGATCACTTCTTCTTCAACCTCTGAACAAAAACGCGCGCCTGTTCTTCCAATTCAAACACCTGGATTCTTTGATCTTTTGCACAAACTTCCAACATAAGAAATGTTAAGCATTGAATCACGATTCTAAATATATATAAAAACTCATCCTAACTCTCAGAAATGAGAGAGAATTTTGACATTCCCAAATCCTGACCTAAGTTTTCTGCCATGTTCAGACTCAAAATTCTTGCAGCACATATAACATAAATGAAATCTAACTACATGGGCATGTTCAGGGCTATGAATGTGACATATTATCTTCACAAACCTAAAGCTAACAATGCCTAATAAGAGAGATACGAATCCATGAACTTACCTGTTCAGTTGAAGTTCTATCTGGCAATGGAGAAACTTTCAGTGCAAAGTGATGATTGGTATAGCTTCCTTGATGTCCAGGGATGCTATTCCAAGCTTTACTTTGTCTTGAAACCTTTTGAATCGTGCTAGAGCTCTTCACCTGCAAATCAGAAAAGTGAAAATGGTGGAACTGGTTAGAGGAATTACAGGTCGTGTTTTAGGTTTTGGTTAGCTTGTATTGATGCTAGGGAATGTGTTTGATGAGCTTTGGTCAAGAAAACATGCAAGGAATGAGAGATGGTGTTCAAACTGCAGGCCTTGCCCTGTTTTTGCAGTTTGAAAGTGATTCTGGCAATGGGGAGGTGTTGATGGTCTTAGGGTCGTGCTTCAGCTTGGTTAGGATGTTTGGAATGTGTCTACAATATTTGCTTAAGGTTCCTAATGCTGAGAGAATAGTTGTGTTATGATATGCCACTTTTCTTCACACTTAAGCAAACAAAAGCCAAGTTGTGTTCTAGGCATGTAGAGGGCCCCTAATCATGCTGCAAAACTCCTCCTTGATCAGTGTGTTATGCTCATAATCTTGTGCCAATTAGATTGTATCTGTACTTGCTTGGATTTTCAATTTGACATAAAGCTTGCTTTTGCAAAAATGGATAAAGTACTTTATCTATTTTGGGATTAATCCACTATGCAATGCTAGAACACAAAGAACATGGTCTTGGCACAAAGAATATGCATTAAATTTATGAGTGTAATTGAGATAAAAAGGTCTGTAATCAAGTTGTGCAAGCTGAGATTGAAATGCATAGTTCTATGAACATGTAACTTGGCCTAATCAAAAGTGAGTTTTTGCCATATTGCAAAATCTGATTCTCCCTAACCATGGGGTTGTTTGAGAAGTTCTTGGACATTTTGGAAATCTTGGAATGTGTACTACAATCCATCTTTGAAATGCAAAGTGAAATTCCAAGTGGAAGTGTATGGAAAATGGCCTTGAAGTTAGGTAGAAAACCTTGTCAAAATAGGTTAAAATTTCACTAAGTTAAGAATGGTTTAGTACCCTTATTCCAAAAATTGTAACTTGAGATACAATCCTCATTTGAGAAAACTTTGTGAATCAAAGTTGTAGATTATGCAACAATCCACAACTTTCATGTTTTGACTTTTGTTTGAATCCAAATGAATCTTGGTGAGAAAGTGGGGCAAAGTTGGGGAAAAAATTAGGGTTTTCCATAACTTAGAAAAATTCTAAGTTATGAAAAATTTCCATTTCAAACCCTAATTTGCATTTTTTGATTTCTTGGTGAACAAGTTTCATGATTTGGCATATTTTGATGAAAAATGAATCTTGACCCTTGATTTTGACCAAAAAGTCAAAGTTTGACTTTTCAGTATACAGTCAAAATTGATCAATTGACTGGGAAATTCAACTGTCAATCTTGTGTACTTGGGATCTTTTGAACTTGTTGAGCATGTCAAGATAATTCCATGGGGCCCTTGAGTCCATGTGTGAGCTTGGTTTGCCATTGGCTAGGTCAAACAGTCAAAAATTGCCTTGGTGCAGTCAAAACCCTAAAAATGACCATTTTGCCCTTTTGATGATCTGATCAAATTTCTTGTGGAATTGTGATCCAAACTTGATCAAATGGTCCATGTGAGTTCATAATGTTGATGTGGGTCAATTTTCATGAGATTTGACTGTCAATTGGTCACAGTTGACTTTTTCCCCAATACAGTTGATTTCTAGGTCAACTGTCCAATTGACTGGGCAAAACTTGGAATCAAGACTTGAAACTTTGTATGGATAAACTTGGGAGTCCAACATGAAGCATGAAAGTCATCTTAGGCTTTTTAGGTCAAAACATCTTTGTGCAAACACAAACCCTAATTTGGGTCAACAGTGCAAGGAGAAGTCTTGAGCAGAGGAAACCCTAACTGGATCTTGAGCTCCAAGGGTTTTGTGAAGGGAAAATGTTGAGGAAATGGGAGGGCAAATTTTGGGGTACAACAATCACATTTATTACTTTCTACCAAAATCAGTAAACAGGAATTCTGATGTCATAACAAATGTTAAGACATCCTGTACTGATCTAACAGTTATGCAGTTTGGTTAATTCTGAGATTTTTCAGGAAGTTGGTTCATTCTTTCCAGAACAGAATCTCACGTGGACTTTAGGTTAACCTAGCTCAACCCTAATCTGGTTGATAAAGTCTTGTGACCAAGTCTTGAGGTTAACCCTAATTAACCCTAGCTTTTCATGGAAGCCCTAACTGAAGAAACAACTGCATATATATTCAACAGGAAAGTTGATTGGATTTTAACTCTTAGACAGAAGATCAATTAGGAGCTGTATAGTTTTAACTGCTGTAATCCAAGCAAGTATCATTGTGATAAGTGACTTGGAATAGGTTTTGATTGTAAGGGTTTTTTGTATCACTCAAAGCTTTGAAGCAAGAGTGTTTGTGTCTCTTGACTAAAGCTTTGAAGCAAAGTCAAGTTAGGTTTATGTATCACTCAAAGCTGTGAAGCACGAGTGTTTGTTACTTGATTAAAAGCTGTGAAGCATAATCAAGTGTATGTTCTGAAGAGTGTCTTCATTATTTCATTAGTCAATTGTTTAAGTATCACTGCTGTGATTGAAGGGGGGGGGGGGGTGAGTAGGAACTCAGGTTTAAGTTGAACTTAGATTGAAGTTGCATTGGGTAGGTCTTAAGTGAAGGAGATAAACTGGTTGGTTTATTCCTGAATTAATATCTCTTATAGTGGATTTCCTCCTTGGCTTGGTAGCCCCCAGAGTAGGTGTTGTTTCACACTGAACTGGGTAAACAATTGACTGTGTTCTTTACTGTTTTTATTTACTGTCTTATAGAAAGTCAGATACGGTGTCATAACATTCACTGTGACATTGAGTATCTGCTGCCAGAATTTCAATTTTGATATAGAGTTTGACCCCTCATTAACTCTAGAAAATATACTAAACGAACCTCTCCCTCCCAATCCACATCTTGAACAAAATCAGCCAGAACTTAATAGAGTTCTTTCTGATATTAATCAATTTGATCTAGATTTTCAAACTCCTCACCCAGAAAATCCAAACCTTCAAACTCCTCAAACAGAAAATCCAAACACTACCGCTTCCCAACCAGAAGATTCCTACACAGACTCTGATACCACCACACTAATTCCTAGAATAACACGACCTCTCATGGTTCGACAACCTCTTTCCATCTATGAAATTCTAGAAATTCCATCATCTTACCATTCCACTCCACCAAACACACCTCCATCACCAATCATCATTTCTGATTCGCCTACTCTCTCTCCTATTAACCCTCCACAAGATCACCTTAGAACAGTTATAGACTTAGAAGCGTTGGATCACCTAGCCTTAACCTCTGACAAAATTGCCATTCCCAAACCAAAACCAACTATCACCAAAGCAGATGTTGGTAGAAACTTATTGATTTTTGAAACAGAAATAATGGAATGGGTTAAATCTATGAAGCAAGCAAGCTTAGAAAATCCAAATCCTGCTGCTTCTGATTCTCACTGGAATCGATTCAGAAGATGGTTCAACTCAGAATCCCAAAAACTCAAAGAATTAAGCTATAAACTGGCCCAACAGAACTTCGGTGATCAGCTGAAAGTTTTCAAGGATCAAGTTCTGAGTCACTGTGAAAGGAAATATATTCTTTTGCTGGACAATGCTCTCTAGAAAGAGCACCAACCTTCATAAGTTATTGAACCATGCTCTAAAAATCTTCCTCTGGCTATTATTCAAGACAAAGGCAAAGCAACTGAAGAAGCCACTGAATCAGAAACTACTACAAAGTGTTCTGAGAAACTTGCATCTTCTGTGGATACACCAGCTTCATCTTTGGTTATGCAAACTCTGGAAAAGTTAAATAAAGAGAATGCAGTAATCAAAGAAAGATTGGACAAGCAAGAAGACACGAGCAAAGAAATCAAGGAAATGCTGGGAAAACAAAAGGAATCAAGCACTCAGATTAAGAGCTTGCTGGAAGCGTTGTTCACACGAATTCCCCCTCCTCAATCTTAGTTTTTATAACTTGTTTTCTGCATTCATTTATCTTGTTTTATTTGGCTCTGAAAGTGTTATTGAAATTATGTTTTAATATAACTCATCTTTTTGACTCTGAATATTAATGTTTATACTGCTTTTTGATTCCTGACAAAAAAGGGGGAGAACGTAAGATATTTGCAATAACAATATATCGAGACAAAGTCTCAAACATTTTGAATATCACAACTTCTCATTTTTTTCTGAAAGCAAAACAGGAAGAAAAATCTGATAAAGACAAAAGGAGATGCATCAAAAGCTCTGATCATAATGAACTTCAGGGAAGTAATTCATCTCTATCTGAGTACTCAACTCAGGGAGACTTTCTAAGGCTTTATGTTCTGTCTATTTTAATTAAAATATCCTAGTTTTTGTCATCATCAAAAAGGGGGAGATTGTTAGAACATAGTTTGATTCTACAATCCTCGTAAGAGTTTTGATGATAACAAACACAAAGAACAATATGCACTCTAAAATTATATTCTGTTTTGTAGAGAAGTTCTGATGGAAGTAGATCAGAAGTTAAGCTACGAGGATGTTCCTGCTGTGAACGTAAACTATTCTCAGAAAGTTCTGATGAATGAAGATCAGAAGTTGCGCTAAGAGAAATACGTTTTAACTCTGAAAGAAAGTCTAACACTGCAAACAGAACCTTATGATTCTACCCTTCCAAAGTTCTGAAGCAAGCACCAAACAGATTCCTTAATGTTCTGAAGCGTTACTATTCATCAAAGTTGAATCAATTGCAACGGCTACAAACAGACAAGGATCTTTTAATTGAGGAAAGTGCATTAACTGACATTTATCAAGTTTCCAATTACTCAAGATTATTGCGCCTATTTAAACAAGGGATAAGGTTAAATCCTTTATGATTTACACACTACAATTTCATACACTTCGACGCTGCTACTCCTTATTCATACTATTCTCTAAACTGTGTAATACATCACAAGTATGTGATACTGTTTTGTAACGAAAAACATATTGTACACTGCTTTGTTCATATTTTGTTTAGTGCAATTCCTTGAGATAAATCGGGTTGTGGTCATACTCAAGAAGACTTTTGCAGTAGTCAAAGTAGATTTGTAATCAAGTTTGATTAGTGAATTAAGACCTCATTGGGGGAGAGGAGAAATCATCTTGGCGGATGGACTGGAGTAGTTTGAGTTCAAACGAACCAAGATAAAAATCATCGTATCATTTGCATTGATTTTAAAGATCCCAATTCAACCCCCCCTCCTCTTGTGTTTTTCAATTCTTAACCCGTCGTCCTTGAACTCGGCGTTGGAGCACTCCGCAAGGATACGCTCGTGGAAAGCGATCAACGGGGTGTACTTGGCGAACCGCCTGACTGATCCTCTCTGCTCACATGGCTCGCGAGGTTTCTCCTCCATTCTCTTCTCCCCTGTTCGTCGTCATTGTGTCGTGGGATGTTAGTTGGTCTGCGGTTCCTCGAATCGCGAGCATGTTAGCTGTTTATTTTTCCTCGTAGTCCATGTATGCCCGAGCTTTTTTGAGGAGGGCATCAAAAGACCTAGGGGTTCAATATCGAAGGCCTTTCTAAATTCAGTTCCCTGGAGGAGTCTCCTCTCGAGTAGGTATCTCTTCATGTGGTTGGCGCATGGGACCTGAATGGCCTCGCGGTTAAACCGATCAATGTATTCTTTGAGGGTCTCGTCGCTTCTCTGGACGATTGCCTCGAGGGCGGCCTCAGTCTTCAGATTTCGACGAGATGCGGTGAAGTTGCTGATGAATTAGTTTTTGAGGCTCCTCCAGAAGGTGATCGACCCAGGGGAAAGGTTCTTATACCAATCCGTAGTTGTTTTCCTCAGCGTCATGGGGAACAACCTACATTTAATTGGTCCTTCAATGTTATGGTAGTGGAGCATCGCCTAAAACCCGTTGATATGGTTGACAAGATCAACAATGTCGTGGTACTCCTTCAGCAAGGGAGGCTTCTCCATCCCTTTAGGAAAGGGGGACTCCATGATGCCTTGGGATAATGGACCGTGGGGGTCGTCTTTGTCGCTTCTTTCTGGGGAGCGAGAGGGGGACCGGTTGTAGCGGCGCTCTTTGTGTCAGTCTTGGCCACGAGAAAGGCCCATTGGCCGAGACTTCTTTTCTTCATTGACCTTGTTCCTTTTATGTTCAGGGGATCAACGTTGTTTGCGTAGGGGAGTGTAACCGCGTTTCTTGACAGCTCCGGGTTGGGTCCTCTTCAAAGCGGGACCTCGCCCAGTGCGGACGGGAGTTGGGCTTCTAGAATCGTCTCGCCTGTGTCTCTGCGGGGGAGATTGGGAGTGGTCCCCGTTCCGTCGAGGAGGAGGAGTTCGAGAGTCAGGTCTCTTGTGCTTTCTGGGGGCCCAACGAGTATGCTCTAGCATCATCATTCGCTCACCCTGTGAGAAGATCATGTAATTAGCACCTTTAGGAACGGGAATCTCCTTATACAAATTGAGCTCATAATTCTGCGGAGGATGGTAGTCTTCGTCGCGTGGTTGCGAGCGGGTGGATGAAGAGGCGATCATTTCGTCCCTGTGGCCTTGCTCGAGATCGACCATGTTGTTTTTGTTGCCCGCGTTGTTGTCGACAACGTTGTTGTGTCGGTGTCAGTGAAATGGACGTGTTGGTTATCGTTGATAGCTTGGTCAACCATGACAATCAGAAGGCTGATAAAGAGTTGTTTGGTCTTGAGTGAAACACGGGGAAGCTGGTTTCCCACAGTCGGCGTCACTGATCATACCTAATTAGAAAGGATTGTCAAGGTCTGCGAGCTTTAAGTCGAGCAGTGGTTGAATGTGAATTGAAGAGTACCTACAAGACACTCTGATGCCAAAATAAGGTTCAAAGTGCAAGTAAAGCGTGAGAGTATTGGTGAATGAATGAATACTTAACCCGTTCAAGTGAGAGGGTATTTATAGTCCCCAGCGATGGACCAAGGTCCCCATTATTGAGCTGACCAAACAGGCCCAAAATGGAGACTGTCAAGTCCTACGTGTGTAGTGGAGGCCAACACGTAGTCCCCAACTCGAATGGACTTTTCAGAATTATCAGGAGGATGTGGATGCGGTCTTTTTGAGATCAAAAGGACTTGTATGATGTTCGGGCCAAATGCAGGCCCAATCCAAAATAGTTTCCAACTTTTCTAGTAGTTTTACGCTCGAAAATGAAGTATAACTTGCCTCTGAGTGTGAATCGTTCCTTTCAATTTGTTCATCGACAATGTGTTAACTTCATCTCTTTGTACAATTATCACTTGTGCATTGGAGTGATGTGAAAACACTCTCACCATCATCAAAGAAGTTGCCGACTATTTCCTCAGCCAATCATGCCCTCTACCCATGCTTCTACCAAGGATCGCGGTTGCCAAATATCTAAAAATATCATTTTATTATTTCACGATAGAATAGAACAATTTTGTCTATCAATTAAAGACATACAAAAATCATTCCATATAAATTAAAAATATAGAAGTGATAGCATTGGTTCAATGATAAATGATTTATTGCTACCCTAGGGTCATGACTTCTTACAAATTAGAGATACAAAAATAATGGAATGAGATCACTTTATTTCGACCCATTCAAATCGGTAGAGGAGTTAAAAACTAAACTTTGTTTTCATCTTATTTGTATGGTGGGAAGTAAGTACAACTAAGGAGTGGAAGGTAAATTCTTCCTCACCAACATTTCAACCATTCTTTCCCCCTAGTAGCATAAAAATAAAAAATAAATAAAAAATCCCATTTTTGAAACACCATTCAAATCGGCTTTATTAAATACAAAACCTTTGAATTAGCTTTACCAAACGTTTTTAATTCCCAATGAAAAACCTTTTTCAATTCTCCGCATATTTTTTGGCATATTCTCTGCCTCAATTAAACCATTAAGAGTTTTTTTCACTTTTCACCTCAAATTTGACTCAATCAACACTAAAAAAACTCTACATTCCAAAAACCTCGTAACACGCAATGAATCATTTCAATTCGCAAAACCCAATAAACGCATCAAATCACAAGAACGCGCAGAGAATCATCATTAAATAAAAACAATAACATAAAATTAATTAAATAAATAAAATATTCCAGATTTATATTAAAATTAAAAATAAAAATAAAACCCTAAATTCTTCTACTAAGAATTAAAATTAAACTCATCAAGAAAGTAAGGGAAACAAAACTTCTCATAATCAAACAGAATAAAGAATAACATCAAAGCTACTTCCGCCGTAACCAAACCCAGATTTCCCAGCGCCGCCGCCGTTCACGGCGGCTCCTCCTCCATGAGAGTGATTATCGCCGATATCAGAATGAGGCGGAGGATGATAAAACTTCCGACCTGTCTGAGGACAGTTGGAATAGGATCTCGCAACAATCCTCGCACCTTGGTCGATAATCTCCACCCACTTTCCCATCTTTGTTGAAGGAAAACCCTATTTTCTTTTCTCTCAGATGAATGAGTTTTGGTGAGAGAAAAGAAAATATTGAGAATTGAATAGAACACAAAAGGGTTTGTGTTATAAGAAGATGAAAGACATTAAGATTTATAGAGAGAGAAAGTTTTAGAGAGAGAAAGTTTTAGAGAGAGAATGAAAGTGGTTTTTTTTGGAATTGGAATTGTGTAAGTAAAAGAGTGGCGTGTTGGTTATATATAAGGTGGAAGGTGCAATTCCGTAATTTTGGGAATTTTTTTTACACGACATTTTCTTCGAATTTTCGTTTTTTTATTTTTTTTTTGTTGGTGTTGTTTGTTTTTATGCGTAATAGTTGCTGTTGACTTGTTGCTACTAGTTGGCAGAAACCGTGTTGGTATTAATTATTTTACTTTTTAGTTTTTTGGTGTAATTTACCTTTTTACCCTTTTCACTACAGTTTGTGTAAAACTATAAATTATAGTAATGATGTTTGTAAGAATTATATTTATTTATATTAAAATTAAATTAAAAGTTAATGATTTTTGTAATGCCTAAAATAACATATTTATGCATAAAAATAAAATTTAATTCTAATTTTTTTTAGTGTTTTGATTAAAATGAAATAATTAATATTTTAAAAATCAAATTGAATCGGTGGTTCAATCTATTGGATGGAAAATTTGAGATGAATTCAATTGAATCAATCTTTTAAAATTGTATGTGGGTCAAAATCGAAAAAATTAAATTGAACGGTTTAAAATCAATTGAATCAAAGAATCATAGTCGATTTTATAAAATGGCACGATTCAAAAAAATACATCGAATTGGCTATTTTTTAAATGTTTTTTTTTAAATTTAATATATCAATATCAAAATATTATATTGCTTAGGTTTTTATTCTATTTTATTTAATTTATGTATTTTTAATTATTTAAACTTTATTTTAACTATTATATTTTATTATTTTAATTTTGATTTGAATTAATTTAATTTGTTTAAATTATTCTTAAATGATGGTTGACTATGTTGTGTTATTATATATATTATTAATATTATTATATTAAATTTGTAATAAGTTTTTTAAAAATATTTATTTTATTAATTTGTAAATATATAATTACATATTTATATATTACATATTTATAAAATTTAATAATATATTATTAATTTATTTAATAAACAATTTTATTATAATTTTAATCGATTGTACTAATTAAACTTTAAATAAATTTTTTTATGAGTTTGATTTTCAGTCCGATTTTAAAAATATTAGAAATAATTAATAATATCATGACTGAATGTGAAAAAATTGAACAATCTAGAACCTAAATTCTTTTTATTTTACCTTTTTAGTTAAGATATTATTTTAACAATTTTCAATTAGTTGGATATTTTGGATTCTTCGAAAATACCAAATGAATAAAAAAAGGTACGTCAGAACTTATACTATACTACTACTATTATAGAAAAATTCTATATACCCACAAAAAAAATTCAATGTATAGAAACTAATGATATTTAGAAGTAAAAATATTTAATATGCTTTTTCTAGAAAACAAATAGTACTTAAGATTATTTTTTAATAAAAAAGAATAATATTTAATGGCCGGAATATATTAGAATAAAAGCCACTATATTACGCATTATAGAAAAGTAAGTTTAATATTCAATAATTTAAAGATTTATTTTATTTTTAAAAATCATAATTTATTTTGTGTTTACTTACAATAATGAAATTGAAATTAATATAGTTAAGAAATGTGAGTTAGGGCTGTTTGTTGCAGTTTTGAAAAATAAATTTTTTATTTGTGTTTTTTAAAATATTTTTTATTTTAAGATTATAAATGCTTTTAATTTATTTTTTATAAATTAAAAAACTAATTTTGATATCTATTAATATGAATATATATAATTAAAAAGTAAAAAATAGTCAAAATTATATAATTGTTTAAAAATATATATATATTTAAAATAATTTTTATGAAAAGTTATTTAAAAGAGTTTCAACTTTAAGATTTTTTTTAAATCTTGATATCCATTGAGATAAATATATATGACTAAGATTAAAACATGGTCAAAACTACATAACTTTTATAAAAAAAAATTTAAAGGAAATTTATTTAAAATAGTTTCATATTTAAGTAAATTTTTAAAATTTTAATATAAAATCAGAAACATGTGCTCTTCCACGAATAAATTTATTTTGATATTATAGAAATAATTTTTTTTAGATATACAAGGAAAACACTCATTTTTACTAGTAAAGTACAATAAAAAATTATAAAATAAAAATATTACAAGAAATATTATGATTATATAAAATATAATGGTAAACTTGACAAAGGATGTATTTAGATATACATGTGAGTTTAGGTTGAATTATATAATTGTAAAATAAATAATTATCATATAAATTCAATTGTATTAAATAATTAAAAAAATTGTGATATGAAAAAGAAAAAAATTATGACATTTGAAAATAAGTATTTTGTCTTCATATAAAGGTAATAATTTGATAGTGACCTCTAAGATAAAAAATTAGTTGTGTGAATGATTATGTTATATTATTCAATTTGATCAAATACATTTTTAATTTTATTGAAGTTAAAAAATGTATTAATTAGTATTTTTAGTGATAATAAACAAATAAAATTGATTAAATATGTCTTAAATACAAAAAAAAATTTAATATATTGGTCAGATGATGAACAATAGTGCATCATCTAATATACATAGTGTAATACGGTGGGAGAATTGACTTTTTGGTTTTATCTAAATATGCAGATAGTTAGAATCACCACCGACTTTTCTTTTATTCAATATTTAGGAAAGGTGAAAAGAACAGGAAATACCTTTGATAGATTTTGAGTTCGGGAGGTAAGTTATGAAAATGGAATGTGTTAGCACCTTTTTCATCTGTAACTATCTACGGGCTCTTAATTGCTTAACTCACTTTTGAAAATCTTACTTTGTGTGTGTGATTTGTTTGAAAATATTTTGAAATCGTTAATGTAAGGCTGATTTTGTAAGATTCTTGTATCAATCCTCAAGAATGTATACAAAAAATATTTGTTTGAAAGTGTATTATGAAAAAAAGTTTTGAGAAAAATTGTGAGCAAGCAATTAAGAGTTTCTTACCCACTAAAGTCTTTCTTATTCTTTTCCTTCTCCTTTGGAGATAGTACTATCCATACCATTAGTTGGTAGGTAGCCCTATTTATTGGATGTGAAGGAACATGCGTAGGGCCATCGTATGGTCATCGAAGGCAACAAGTAAGGATACTTTAGCGATTGTATCGAAGGGACTATCATCATTTTGTAGGCAACTCGAAGGGACTGGATCATTTTGTAGGCAGCTCGAAGGGTCATCGAGGGATTATAATCTTTATTCGAAAGGGACATGATGATTTGATCGAGGATCTTTTGCTAAAGTATCCCCACTTTCGAGGGACATGACCAATATCATAAGGCAACAAGAGAGGTTATCCTATAGGTGAAAGTGTGCGAAGTGTATTGATTCAGTTATTTATCTTGAATATTAGGGTTTTCGAGATTGTTTTTAGTCTTGTCACGCAAACCCTAGTTACTAGCTGTTAAATATGTACAGAAAAATAAAGTGTGGAATATAAAGTCATAAGCTATTACATGGCTTTGGGAGAGGTACATAAGTATAAAAATTCACGAGAAAGTAAATCTACGCTATTACATCCTGTGAGCAGTTACATAATTAGAAAAAAATGTGAGAAAAGAAATTTACGCTATTACAATTAAAGAATGCAACATACACAGTTTTCTATGAAAATTAAATAGCAAGAAGAAAGAAAATAGAAAAAGAATGTTAAAATGTTTTATGATTTTTTTATAGAAAATAATTAAGTTAATAATAGTAATTAAAACCTAAATATTAATTTATTTTAATGTTAAGAAAAAAAAGGTCAATTTAATTAATTAGTAAATAAAAAATATAAGAAAAAATTAATTACTAATTAAAATCCTAATCCTAATTTGTTAGTTATTAATAAAAAAGATTAGGTTAGTTAATTGTTAATTAAAAAATAATTAAGGAATAATTAAGAAAGAAAATAGAAAACTTAGGTTAGAAAAATAGGGTAAAAAAACTGTATGGGGTGGGTGTTGACCCACACCCCCTGGTATCACAAACTGCATTGTTTGCCACTAGACCAGGCGCATGTTAGTGTTTGAGAAATAGGCATTGATTAATATATATAAAACCTGCGTGTTACTTTGAAAAATAACAAAATATAACTATAAGACGCAGGGATCCAACCCACGCCATTCACGTTACATGTCTCCGTCTCAACCAACTTTGTTGCGCTTCATTTTTGTTATTAAAATATAAGAAAAAATATATATAATAAAGCAAGTGAACCAGGGAAGCATCGGAGCCCTAGCTCCGGTCGCCTTCTCCGGTGAGAGGATTTTCAAACCTGCAAAATAACACGTGTTAGACAATAAAAAGGACTATATCCCCCTAATTCGACCTTGTGAATCCAATTGTGGTGTTTGTTTGGCCTAAAAACACTTGTATCATGAGTTTCGAATAAGACATCTCAAACTTCCTTAGCCATGGCAAACCATGATTCTCACGTTAGAGCTTCTGTTTATGATTCAAACCTGTTCTAAGTAACAACAAGAACTCATTTGGGCAGTTAATAAATATTAGCAATGCATGAAATTAATTATATGAATGTTTGAAAGAAAAGGAAATTAGAGAAGATGAGTATGCTTGTTTCAAGCCTCAATGGCAATGACTTTCGACCTATTCTTACTCTTAAATACCTCAGAAATGATTTGCAGTGGATGGCTTGGACTTAAAGTTGTTGGATCTTTTGTTTTGACTTTGCCCTAGTTTTGACAAAAAATGAGATTTTTTGAGAGGGTGTTCTTGAGGCAATTCTCGTGTGTCCCTTGGTCTGAATGTGTTCTCTATTTATAATGGAAGATTTAGGTCAACAAAAGTGGAATCAATTTTTTTTGTATTTCATGATCAAATCTTTGATTGAACTTTTGTATGAAATCTTTCTTTTTTAGGCCAATTATGTACCAATCAATCTTTACACGTTTTTTGTAAGTTGTCACCATCTTTTTAGACTTATGATTTGATTCAAAAATAGATCTTCATGCCTTGATTCATTCACTAGGTATTTTATTTGATTTATTTTTCTTTTAATTGAATAAAATCAAAAATAAAAGAAATAAAAAACCATAAAAATAAATGAATGAATTTAGGAGTCTATTATGAAGTCAGGAACACGTTTGAACCTTAAAAGATAGGTTAATTAGCCCAAAAATTCAAACTTACTTAATTTTGATTTCATGCATTTTCTCAAAATTGTCCAACTTGCGCAAATCACATCTCACTCAATTTTTATCATATGAAGGTGATCTTGAACTCTTTGGAAATCTCTAGATATCCCCTACAATCTTCATGTTGGTCATTTTTTTCATTTGAAGCCTTTATCTTGATGTAAATTGCTTTGACAAAAAATGTCTTTTTGTTTACTTTTAAAATGATATGTAATGTTTTGGCTCATATCTCTCAAATGAAGCATTTTTTACCTTGATCTTAGAGATACAAAGTTATATAGAATTGAATTTCCTTCAAAGTGAGCTTTGTTTGATAAATTTCTGATGAAGTATGTGAAAGTTACGCTTGGTCAAAATTCAATTGACTTCTCCTTAAGAAAATCATAATTTAGTAACTTTTGACTTTTGATAAATCTTTATTTTTCTTGATTAATCGTGATTAAACCTTAATAAAATGATGAATATGACTTTAAAATGTTGATTTTGACCAAAAATATTGAAGTTTGGTTGTAAATTGGTCAACGTTGACTTTTTGTCCAATACAGTTGATTTTTGATCATCTGACTAATTGTTTGAGCAAACTTGTGCTGCAAGGTTTGGAATTTGACATGAGGATTCTTTGAGACATATGAGAAACCATGAAATCCACTTGAGGCATTAGAAGTCCAATTTTCCTTGAGAGAAGCAAAACCCTAGTTGTAGGTCAACTGCTTAGGAGAAGGGTTTGTCTGGTCAATCCTTGAGTAGTCTTGAGCAATTGAGAACCCTAGGAGCATGGGGAGGCCTATTGAAATAATTTTTCTTGAATAATGGGAGGGAAAACTTTTGGGTACAACATCTTTCCCTGTTCAATCTTCTTAAACCTAAAGAGTTAGATCGGCATGCTTGCATTCGTGATCTGAAGGTGGAAGAGGATTGAACACTTAAGTGCCCAGAAATTTGCACTCACATGTGAACAAAGTAACATTATTGGTTGATTGTATTGCTTGATTGGGCTTAAAGATTCCATTCAGAGAGGTGATAGAGTGTTGTGGGAGATAGACTTATAGATGTCATCCAAAGTAATTGTTGATAGGAGTATCAGAATGAGTCTACGCTTGAATTTACCTGAAGAATGCTTTTCAGAATGAATCTATCAGATCCTATCTGAGGGAAATGCTTTTCAGAATGAATCTCTAAAGGAAATGATTTTCAGAATGATGCTCTGAAGGAACTGCTCATCAGATTTAGTCTCTGAGGGAAATGCTCGTCAGAATAAATCTTTGAGGGATGTGCTTTTCAGAATAAATCTTTGAAGGAAATGCTCGTCAGAATAAACCTCTGAGGGAGGTTCTTTTCAGAATAAATCTCTGAAGGAAATGCTCGTTAGAATGAATCTCTGAGGGAGGTTCTTTTCATAATAAATCTCTAAAGGAAGTTCTTTTCAGAATAGATCTTTGAAGGAAGTGCTTTTTAGAATGAATCTCTGAAGGAAATTCTTTTCAGAATAAATCTCTGAAGGAAATTCTCGTCAGAACCAGTCTCTGAAGGAAATGCTCGTCAGATTTAGTCTTTGAGGGGAATGCTTTTCAAAATGAATCTCTGAAGGAAGTGATTTTCAAAATGAATCTCTGGAGGAAATGCTTTTCAGAATAAATCTTCGAAGGAAATCATCTGGTCATGTAGATAGTCACCTCGTCCTGTTTCGGAGATTGCTCTACAACTTGTCTATAGATGGCTGATAATATTCATATATTTGGGAACTTAGCCCGAAAATACAAAGTTAGTTTTATGCAATGTCATGATGCATGAAATGCATTGCGTAATGACGCTCTCAAAATAAATAAGAATACTATATGCGTTTCATATGCATATGCTATGATATTCTGTAAATGATGTATGGGTACAATATGTCGCTGGAACGTATCAGTAGCTTCATATAACATCTTTGGCTGGGGAAAATAAATCCCTGACTGTTGCTGGGGATGAAGATAGTAGTTTCTCAATTTTGTTTAGAACATCTTTATTGGGGATTTCACTTTCTGTTTGAGGACACTCCACTGGGGACGTTCGACTTCTGCTTCGGGATAAAAGAATTCCAGGAAAATTGATCGTTCATCATTCTTTTGAAGGATTTGATTCTTATGTACCCTGACTAGGGACAAAAGACATGGATAATCCTGATGTGCTGTCTGACCAAGTTTCAAATATGGATGTCAACTCTTCTGGGGAGGAAAAAGTTGAATAACATATGGTCGGGGAAGAGAATCTTATCGGGGAATTGCAATATTGGAGAAATAAACTTTGTTGGGGAAATAAACCTTGTAGACTGCATTGAGGAAATAATCTCTAACGGGGATCAGGATTTCATAGACTGCGATGAGGAAGTTTCCACTGTATGCTGAGGAAATGATCAAACTTCCTTATCCGCTATGGGGCCTATTAGGGAAGATGATCATGTTGAGCTATCCATCAGGGATATAGAGGTGAACCGCTGGAAGATGCCCCAATCTGTCGATGGCATATTCGATTTTCTGGAGAATATATCTCTATTAGGGATGAGCTTGTGAAGATAGCTCTATAGAGATAGTTCCATGGAGATTTGTGGATGACTTGAACATTATCCAAAATCGTAGAGTCTTTATTAAATGCTAATCCTGTTTTTATGCATATATTTTGTTAACAGTAATCATGTTCAAATTTATATGTTCATTCAATGTAATCATTAGACGTTTTTGCAAACAAAACAGAGAAAGTAAAACAATTTTGAACTTTGAAATCTAATTGCATTGATTCTGAAAGTTTGTCTATAAGCAGGAAGTTTTATACAAAGAGACATAAATCCTAGTAAGAGGAAATCATCGTAAGAATGAAGAAAGGGTATAAAGAAAAACAAGGAAAAAGAGCAATGTGGAAATGATTCCATCAAGTTTCAACTCTGTTATTGCCCCTATGTCTTCAAGCATCTCATCACTTGCTATTGGAAGAAGATGATTGAATTGTTTTGTACCGTTTGAACTTGACGCTAGTAATGAAGTTGGATGTAAGTAGATGGGTGATCCAATGTGACATAGCTGTACGCTTTAATCCCTAACTTTTTCCTGGACCACCCTTTCGGGTTTTCAGTCCATCGGGATATCCTTTTTTTCCCAAGCCGCCTTTTCAGGTTTTCGACTTGCCGAATGTACAGTTTTTTCTATATATATCCCTAATTTTTTTCCGAACCCTTTTGGTTCGCCGGGATGCCCTTACTTTTGCCTAGGCATGTCAACCTAGCGAGTCTCTTTTATGTGTAGTATTTTTTGACTATGTTCGTGTTCACGGGGTGTGGAAAATCTTCATCGTCCATGGTAATAAGTATCATAGCACCAACAGAAAATATCTTTTTGATCACAAATGGCCCTTCGCATGTGGGAGTCCATTTTCCCCTGGGATCACCTTGTGGTAGGATAATGCACTTTATTACCAAATCACCAGTCTGGTATACCCGATGTTTGACTTTCTTGTTAAAGGCTTTGATCATGCGTTTCTAATACATCTGACCATGACAAATAATCGCAAGCCTTTTTTCATTGATCAAATTTATTTGGTCCAGTCGAGTTTGAGTCCATTTGTCTTCATCTAAACTTGCGTCTTTCAAAATCCTTAGGGAAGGAATCTGGACTTCAACAGGTAAGACAACCTCCATACTGTAGACTAGAGAGAACATGGTTGCTCCAGTTGATGTACGTACTAAAGTGAGATAACCATGAAGAGAAAATTGTGACATCTCATGCCAATCTTTGTATGTCACTGTCATATTTTGCAAGATCTTCTTGATATTCTTGTTGGCGGCTTCCACTGCGCCATTCATATTTGGTCGGTACGGAGAAGTATTGTGATGCTTAATCTTGAATTTCATGTAGAGTTCTGTGATCATAGTATTGTTAAGATTGGTACCATTGTCTGTGATGATCCTTTAGGGATGCCATACCGACAGATAAGGTTGTATTTAATGAACTGAGCCACAAAATTCTTGGGAACGGAAGCAAACGAGGCTGCTTCAACCCACTTCGTGAAATAATCAATAGCGACCAAGATGAAATGCTGCCCATTGGAAGCAATATGCTTAATCTTTCCA
The DNA here is from genome assembly GCA_948472305.1 of Vicia faba. Taxonomy (NCBI): domain Eukaryota; kingdom Viridiplantae; phylum Streptophyta; class Magnoliopsida; order Fabales; family Fabaceae; genus Vicia; species Vicia faba. Next base: position 74,198,620 of record OX451737.1, on the reverse strand, counting down.
ATCATATCAATGCCCCACATTGCAAATGGCCAAGGAGCAGTTAAGACATTCAAAGGAACCAGAGACACATGTACTTTGTCAACATAAATCTGGCATTTGTGGCAAGTTCTGGAATGATGATGGCAATAAGTTTCCATAGTAGACCAATAATAACCCGCTCTCAGAATATTCTTAGCCATTGTATGCCCACTGGAGTGAGCACCAAAGACTCCTTCTTGCATATCTTCCATAATTTTCTCAGCTTCCTTCTTGTCTACACAACGAAGCAAAGTCCAATCGTGGTTGCACTTGTATAGGATTCCATTACTTAGAAAGAACTTGGCAGAGAACTTCCTTAGAAATTTCTTATCATTGATAGACGCTCCTTCCGGATATTCTCGATTTTCAAGGTATCTTTTTACTTCGGGTACCAAGGATTTTCCTCTAGTCCATCAATATCAACTTCATAGCAATACGTCGGTTCTTCTAGTCTCTCAATAGTAATTCGAGGAGATTCATTATCCCATCTGACTTTGAACATAGATGACATGGTAGCTAATGTGTCTGCCAATTGATTCTCTTCTCGTGGAATATGTTCAAAAGTGATTTCCTCGAAGCACAAAATTAATGTCAACACATGCTCTAGATAAGGAATGAGATTTGGATGCTTCATATCCCATTCTCCCTTAATCTGACTAATCACTAGGGTTAAGTCCCCATATACATTCAAGAATTTATATTGATGGCAGCTTTGATACCCATGATACATGCTTCGTACTCGGCCATGTTATTGGTACAGTCAAAGAACAACCTGGAAGTGAAGGGTGTATGGAAACCCCTGGGAGAGATAATCACAACACCGATTCTATTACCAAGCACATTGGAAGCTCCATCAAAAACCATAGTCCATCGGGATCCCGATTCATGTCCTTCATACGATCCAGGTTCTTCATAATCAGTAAATAGCATAATATTCTCATCCGGGAACTCAAAATTCATAGACTGATAGTCATCTACAGCTTGATGAGCCAAATGATCTGCCAGTGCACTTCCTTTGATTTCCTTTTGAGTATTATACTTAATGTCATATTCTTTCAAGACCATTTTCCATCTTGCTATTCTTCCGGAGAGAGCGAGTTTCTCGAATATGTGTTTTATTGGATCTATCTCAGAGATCAACAAAGTAGTATGAGTTAACATATAGTGTCTTAGTCGGCAAGCAGCCCATGCGAAAGCGCAACAAGTTTTCTCGAGAAGTGAGTATCTTATTTCACAGTAGATAAACTTTTTTCTAAGGTAGCATATTGCAGGCTCTTTTCGACCAGGCTCGTCATGTTGTCCCAATACACCCCCCATTGAGTTCTCTAATACTGTCAGGTACATGATAAGAGGTTTTCCTTCAACCGGTGGCATCCGAATTGGAGGTTCATGGAGGTTCTCCTTGATTTTGTCGAAGGCTATCTGACAATCATCATTCCACTTCACTACTTGATCTTTCTTCAGCAACTTGAAGACTGGCTCATAAGTAGCAGTCAAATGGGAAATAAATCTGGTAATGCAGTTCAATCGTCCCAGGAAACCTCTGACTTCTTTCTCAGTACGAGGAGCTGGCATTTCTTGAATGGATTTAACCTTGGCAGGATCAACTTCAATACCTTTACCACTGACGATGAAACCTAGGAGTTTACCGGATCTTACCCCAAAGGTGCACTTGTTTGGACTCGACCTCAACTTATATTTCTTCAACCTCTCAAACAGCTTGTGCAGGTGGTCTAGATGTTCTTCTTTAGTCTGAGACCTGGCCATCATGTCATCAATGTAAACCTCTATCTCATGATGGATTATGTCACAGAACAAACCTACCATAGCACGCTGATATGTTGCACCGACGTTCTTCTAACCAAAAGGCATAACTTTGTAATAGAAAGTGCCCCATTGTGTGACAAAGGTAGTCTTCTCCATGTCTTCAGATGCTATCTTGATTTGGTTATAACCAAAAAGTCATCTTTGGGGCTTGCCTTGTTCAAATCCCTATAGTTTATACACATATTCACCTTTCCATCCTTCTTAGGTACTGGCACCATATTTGTAACCCACTGAGGATAGGACGTAACAGCTAAGAAGCCTGCATTGAACTGCTTCATAACCTCGGCTTTTCTCTTTTCAGACATCTCGTGACACATACAACGAACCTTCTATTTTATAGGAGGAGAGCCTTCCTTCATCGGTAGACGGTAGACCATAATGTCAGTATCAAGACCTGGCATGTCTTCGTACGACCAAGAAAAGATCTCAACATAGCCACGCAACATCTGGATTAATCTCTTTTTGACACTGTCTTCTAGGTTGGCACCTATCTTGACTTCTTTCTTGTCCTCTTCAGTGCCCAAGTTCACAACCTCGAATGGCTCTTCATGCGGTTGTATGGCTCTTTCTTCCCCCATTAACAGCTTAGCAAGCTCTCGAGGTACTTCACAATCTTTCTCACCTTCGTCCTCGACTTGGTAGATCGGATTTTCGAAGTTATAATTGGCAATAACATAATTGTCATCAATGGGATCCAAGGTGGATATGGATCTGCAATTTTTTGTGTGGGTATGTGTAAGAACACATAGCTATTTTGAAAGCAATAAAGTAAAATAAAGACAAAGAGCTCAAAATTTGAATGCAAACGTCCAATGATTTATTAAATGAAAATATGCAGATGAAAAATGACAAACCTAACAAATGGACCATTGTGTCCCGGGTAAGGCACAAGGTTTAAAGTTTAAAGGAGATTGGTATAAAGTCTTCAGCCTTCCAATTGTTGAGCACATTGTTGGTAGTAGGGAAAATCCAACTGTCTATGTCACAGTCGCTATCAGCATCTTCCACAACATTGACTTTATTTTTGTGAACTTCATTGTTGTTGATGCGGGATGGTGGTCTCCTAGAATTAGCACAAGCACGATAGACAGCCCTCTGATCCTCTGAGGTGAAACCCAAACCGAATTTATCATACTTGTAAGGGATGTTGGGAAGCTGACCCCAACAGTGCCATCACCTTCTTCTACCACGGCCTTAGCGTCTTTCAGAGAAGTCATTCTTGGTGGAATCGTGGTAACCTTAGGAAAGGTAGGAGTAGCTTTGTCAACAGGGGTTGTCTGAGGAATAACTTTAAAGGTCTGGAAGGAGTCTCGAAGAATTCACCATCCAACTCAACATACTTGAAGGAATTCAAATGGCTTAACATGTATTCTTCTCCGCTGCAAACTGTAACAATTTTTCCTTTTACGAGATACTTAAACTTTTGGTGTAAAGTAGAAGTAACATCGTCTGCCCCATAAATCCAAGGGAGTCCAAGCAAACAAGAATAGGCTGGACGAATGTCCATCTCATAGAAAGTAGAGTCGAAGACCTGGGAACCCACTTTGATTGAAAGATCAACCTCTCCATGCACCATTCTCTTTGAACCATCAAAAGCTCTTACCACAATGTCACTGGTGTAATACGGTGAGAGAACTGACTTGGCTTTGTGTGTTATTGCAAATGTTGCGGATAGCAAGAGTCGCCACTGACTTTTCATTTATCCAAGAAATAAAGGGTGAAAAGAACATGAAAGACCTTTGAGATTTATTGAGTTCGGGGGGTAGGTTATGAAAAGGGAAGGTGTTAGCACTCTTTTCATCTGTAGTTATCTACGAGCTCTTAATCGCTAGCTCACTTTAAAAATACTTTGTGTGTTTAAAAATATTTTGAAAATGCCAATAGTCATGTAACTTTGTAATGATTCCCGTATCTATCCTCGAGAATGCATACAAAGTGTTTTGTTTGAAAATATTTTGAGAAAAAAGTTGATCGCACTAAATCGCACTATGTTTCTGACTCAAATATCACATGTTTTCCTTAGTTTTTATTATCATTTTCTCGTATTATGTTCCTTTTTCCTTTGTTTTCAGGATTCCTGTCATTTCAGAGCCTTCTGTGAAGAAACGAGCCAAAACGCCAAGAAATTAGGGTTTTTCAAGATATTCTGCACTTATGGCATTCAGCGCCGCGCCGGCTACAGGGAACGCGATGACGTGGCCCACTTTCACCCAAAGACCAACTGCCACGTTCCCACGATCTGGCAGTTCCAGCCACCGCGCCCGCGGCCACTGCCACCGCGCCCGCGGCCTTCACAAAAGTTTTTCCGCTCAGGAGAAGTTGAGGGGCATGCTGGTCTTTACGCATCTCAAGGATCCTCTATAAATAGTTTTCGATTTTCATTTTTTAGTTTCATCCAAGCTTAGTACAATCTTAAGCCATATACTATCAGTTTCTGTAAAGTAATAATCTCTTCACATCGGGGAGTTATTGCGGTGTAGATTGAGTTGTAATCGAGTCTTGGAGCACTTTGGTTGAAGTTGATCATACCAGCCTTACCATTCCGCAGATTTGTATCAGATTCAAGTCTCCGACTGGAGCAAGGTTCTATTTTATTGCATTTCTTTACTTATAATTGCTCTTACCATAGTCTACACGTTTTATAGACTCTAAATGCTCTTACCATAGTCTACACATTTTATAGACTCTAAATGCTCTTACCATAGTCTACACGTTTTATAGACTCTAAATGCTCTTACCATAGTCTACACGTTTTATAGACTCTAAATGCTCTTACCATAGTCTACACGTTTTATAGACTCTAAACGCTCTTATCATAGTCTACACGTTTTATAGACTCGCACTTATTATGTCTGGCTGAACTATAAAGGTTTGGATGTAATGATTGTCATCATGGTCGTGTTCCAATTATCATGCTAGTGAAAATACTCTGGGGATGTTTTGCTTTTAACTTAAGTCAATTATGTTTAAATGTTTATTGGGTAAGATCGAAATCCGTCCAAACTAATGATACGACTTGATTATTATTTAACCAAACAAAAAGAGCGAAAGCCGTTGATTGGTTAAATAGGAATCATTGACCTTTTTAGAAAACGATTTTGAAACTATTTTCGGACGCGTTTGTAGGTTTGAAATCTGACTCTTGGTCAAAAGCCAAAAGTCTCTTTAAGTTAATCTTTCCAAGTAAAATTACTTTTCTGTTAAGTCAAAACTATCAATTTCTTAAAAATAGGTTTACCTCTTTAACGCGGAAGGCACCCTTTATATGTGACAATAAAGGAATTTAATTTAAAGAGTAAATTCGGTTCTTAGTAGTCAAAAGCTACAAGTTCCCGTTAAATTGATTCTTTGCTATCAATAGAAAATATTGCCCCATAAGTAGTTTCATCTACGCATGACCGGACCAATATCTGATTACATGATTTACATTCCAACCTGCCTTTTAAACTGTTATTTACCTAGCTCATTTACTTTGTTGCACTGCACTCACATCAATATTCTTGTTCACCTTAGATAAGCACCTTAGCAATAGAGTTGATAGATTGACAATTGGTCTCTGTGGTTCGATAATCTTATATATTACTTCGATAGGCTGTGCACTTGCAGTACTATATTTAGGCTATACGTTACATATCCCATCAAGTTTTTGGCGCCGTTGCCGGGGACCAACTTCGTCAAATTTCGTACCCTATTGTTATCCCGTTTAGACTAAGGCTATTCTAGCCGGTAGATGCATAGAAATCGTAGCACCGGTAACCTAATAGATCCTTTAGTAGAACCTGAACGTTACGCTCGTGCCCATCTTTTTATTCGCAAGATAAGAAGAGCTATGGCAGAAGATCGTAACCAAAGACCACTCAAGGAATTCGCCCAACCATCTAACGAGGAACCTAGATCTAGTATAGTAAACCCTACTATAACTACCAACAACTTTGAACTAAAGCCCTCATTATTACAATTAGTACAACAAAACCAATTCGCTGGTCTCGCTACCGAGAACCCGAATCAGCATTTAAAGGTATTTATCCAGTTAGCTGACACCCTTAAGGCAAATGGAGCCACACCCGAAGCTATCCGTTTAAGACTGTTTCCTTTTTCCCTTAGAGGTAAAGCTCACGACTGGTTAGACGCCCTTCCAGCTAACTCAATAACAACTTGGGAAGACCTTAGGAGAGCTTTTCTTGCGAGATATTTTCCACCAAGCAAGACCGCTGTTCTTAGGAACCTGATCACTTGTTTCACCCAAAACCAAGGCGAATCACTTTTTGATGCCTGGAAGAGATATAAAGAACTTTTAAGAGCTTGTCCGCACCATGGCCTGGAGCAATGGTTAATCATACATACCTTCTATAATGGACTCCATTACAACACAAAGATGTCCATAGACGCTGCCGCTGGCGGAGCGTTGATGAACAAACCTTACCCTGACGCTTGTGCCCTAATAGAGGACATGGCCCAAAACCACACCCAGTGGGGATTAGAACGAGCGACAGTAGAGAAAAAGGAGAGCCATGGAGGAAAGCATGAGGTAAGTTGCATGGACATGATTAATGCCAAGATGGACGCCCTAGCTTTGAGAGTCGAGAACATGTCTCAAAACCCAACCACAGTAGCAGCAATCCAATCGGAATGCGAACTCTGTGGAACTCAAGGACATCAAACCGTTGACTGTAACCTTTTGAACGAATCTAGCTCAGACCAAGTTAACTATACCCAAGGGAACCCTTTCTCGAATACCTACAATCCTGGATGGAGGAACCACCCGAATTTCTCTTACAAAAACAATAACCCTATCCAAAATCCCGGACCTTCGAGACCTCAAGGATTCCAAACGCAAAAACAAAACCAACCTATGCAAATAGTGCCCTCAAGACCAAACCTTAAAGAAACCATAGACACCTTTATTCAGACTCAAACTCAGCAAAATAAGGAGTTTATGAACCAACACATTCACACGAACGAACTAGTTACTCAACTGGCAACCAAGTTTGACCAGATAATAACCCACACCAAAATGCTTGAGACTCAGATTTCCCAAGTAGCACAAAACACCTCTGTACAAGTTGCACCTGGAGGACAATTTCCTGGACAAACTCAACCAAATCCAAAAGGCCAAGCAAATTCTATCACCTTAAGAAGTGGAACTGCTTATGAAGGGCCTAGAAATCCTAACTTAAGCACACAGAAAAACCTATGGAAGATGCTACACCTAAAGACCAGGTAGAGGAACCAGAGAAACCAGAAAAGCAATCAAAACCAGAACCAGGGAATAACACTCAACAACCTTATAAACCACCTATTCCGTTCCCACAGAGGCTGAAAAACACCAAAGTAGAAAACCAGTACCAAAAGTTTATTAAGGTAATAGAGAAACTCCATGTAGAGATTCCTTTTACTGAAGCTATAACCCAGATACCATCATATGCTAAGTTCTTGAAAGATATTTTGACCAATAAACGGCGACTCGATGATCCCAAACCTTTAGAATGTCATTCTATATCCGAAAATAAACTCGCCAAGAAAGATAAAGACCCTGGAAGTTTTTCTATCCCTTGCATCCTAGGTAACCATATGATAGACAAAGCATTTTTAGACTTAGGAGCAAGCGTAAGTCTGATGCCTCTGGCCGTCTGTAAGAGGTTAAAGTTAGGAGAACTTCAACCTACTAAGATGTCCTTACAACTAGCTGATAGATCTGTCAAATATCCCATGGGTATTTTAGAAGACATACCTGTCAAGATTGGTCAGTTGTACATTCCGACCGACTTCGTCGTAATGGATATTAAAGAAGATGAAGACATCCCAATCCTCTTAGGAAGACCATTCCTATCGACCGCCGGAGCTATAATAGATGTTAAGAAAGGGAAACTGACTTTCGAGGTAGGAGATGAAAAGATTGAGTTCATTTTATCAAAGTTTCTAATGGCACCAGTGATAGGAGATGCGTGTTATGCCATCGACGTCATTGACGAATGTGTAAATGAGCTCGAACAAAACGAATCTTTAATCAAATTACCATCAACCCCTATTTTAGAGGATGACGGATTTAAGAGTATCGAACCGTACATTGACGACAACCTTTTCGAATGCTTAGCTCTTACCCCTGACCTTATGCTGCGTACTGAGAAACCCACTATAGAACTTAAGGAACTACCCAAGAATCTAAGATATGAGTTTTTGGATGAGGAGATGAATAGACCTGTTATAATTAGCGCCGCTCTAAACCAAATAGAAACAAATCAACTCTTAGATACCTTGCGAAAATATCCCTCAGCTTTAGGGTATAAAGTTTCAGATTTAAAAGGTATAAGCCCATCCGTATGCATGCATCAGATTATGCTAGAAGAAGATTCAAAACCCTCAAGAGAACATCAAAGAAGAATAAACCCTATCATGAGTGATGTAGTCAAGAAAGAAGTTCTTAAGTTATTAGAAGCTGGTATCATATACCAAATTTCGGATAGTGAATGGATAAGCCCAGTCCATGTGGTACCCAAGAAAGGAGGTATCACTGTTCTGAAAAATGAGAAAGGTGAGTGTGATCGGTGGATCTGGAACTGACTGTTTAACGCTGGTTCGCGAAATGTCGCGGAAGCAAGAGTCGCCACCGTCTTTTATTTTCTCCAACATGGACAGGACAAAAGCACAGAAAAATTCCTTTAAAGAGATTGCTCTCGGTTCGGGAGGTAGGTTATAGAAAGGGAAGGTGTTAGCACCCTTTCTATCCATGGTTATCCATGGGCTCTTAGATACTTGCTCATTGTGTCTTCAAAAAGGTTTGTTTGCTTTTCAATGTGGGTTTAAAAAGTTTCTTGGAAAATTCCAGTTCGACTCTTGTATCAGTCCTCAAGAGTGTTTGAAAAATTGCTTTCGAAAGCTTTTGAAAATGTGTTGGTGTGAAAAGTATTTTGAATTTGTTTTGAAATTTAGAGCAAGTATCTAGAGTCGTCTACCTACCCTAAGGAATTCGTCTGTGTAAATGTCCTTTAAAGTAGTGCCATCCCACCATTGAGAGGTAGGTAGCACCACCGTTGGAGGTGTTCGGGTCAATTCGAGGTTCGGGACATGGTGATCACCAGAGCAATGGGAAGACACCTTAGAAGCTACCCTCATGCCAGGTTCCCGGATCATGAGGACTTACTAAGACATCCTCTACTCGACGATCACCTTTCGAGGCAAGGCAACAGTGAGGCGTACCCTAGGGGTGGTGTGTGATTCGTGTGTCAGATTCAAATATTTTATCTTGTCATGTTATTAGTGATCTATGCGTTTGTTTTTATTTTTTTGTCATTCATTCTTGCATGCATTTATTAACAGTTAAAAAAGTTGCGGAAATTAAAGTTCCTAAACTATTACAAAGGCGCGGGTCCACATCGCCAAATTTAATCCAGGACCCGATTTGACAGAAAATAAAGAAGTAAAGTGCGAGAAATAAAATGTCCGAGTTTACAAGGCTTTGGGAGAATTACATTAATATTATAAGAAATAAAATAAATATGCGAATAAGGATTAAAAACGAGGGCGTTGGACCCTTTTTGCAAAATTAAATTAAATGATGGAATTAATTAATTAAGAGAGAAAAGAAATTGTTTTTTGATATTTTTTAGTATTTTATGTTTTTAATGGAAAAAGAATTAATTGAAATTAAATGCTAATCCTAATTCTATTTGTTTTTTAGTTTATTAAGAAAACATGTTAAAATTAAACCTAAATTAACCTAATTAATTACATGGTAATTTAATTACAAAAATAATATTTAATAATTAATTATTGTGAAAGAAAAGAAAAAAAGGATAAAAATTGATTAAAACCTAATTCTACCAATTTTAAGTTTATTAAGAAAAATGTTTGAATTAAACCTAATTTTACAAAGCTAAAATTAATTAGTGATATTTATTTACAAAAAATATTAATTAAATAAATATACTTTGATTTTTATGACTTTTCTGTTTTTTACTATTTTTTATATTTTATGAAAATAAGTTAAATTAAAGGAATTAATTAAAAAAAGAAATAATTGAAATAAATAAAATAAGGAAAAGAAAGAAAATACAATACCTTGGGGGGTTTCTGTCCCCTTTTTGGAGGTGAATTGGAGTGGTTTGGCCATTTGTGTTCTGGCCTCATCATACATAAGTTGTTCTACTTTGGCCATTTGGCTTTTGGCTTTTGGCCATTTGCGTTTTGGCTTTTGGCCATTTGTGTTCTGGCTTCAATGTTCCCTTAATGTCTGGCTTAATGTCTGCCTCGCCATGTATTGGTGTCATGCATAAAATGTTCTAGTCTGGCCATTTGGCTTTTGGCTTTTGGCCATTTGGCTTTTGGCCTCAACGTTCCTTAATGAACGTGCATGGGATCCTGTCTAAATCTGCAGTGTTGAATCTCACAAACACATCAAATAAAATCATAAAATGCAAATAAAACCAATATATGAAGAAATTTAATGTTTAGGCACAATATGGCATGTATGAATGATTATACCCTTTTGATCATGGAGATCAAATCAACCTTACCCTTACTGGAGAAGTAGTGACATGAATGCTTTTATGCCCTTTGGATCATGGAGATCAAGCCAGCCTTACCCTTACTGAAGAAGTAATAAGATGTTGGTTTGTAACTGAGATGGCTTTGTTTGTAGTGAGAGAGAGATTTGTAATAAGGATTTCAAGGTTTTAGGGTTCTTGAAAGAGTTTGATATTCCATCAGTGTTGTGGCAAGGTTTTTTTCTCTCTTTTTCTCTTCCCTCTTTTTTCTTTTCTCTCCCCTGGTTTGTGTGACAAGAAGGTGATTATATAGTGGAAATTAGGGTAAAGAAAATGGGCTTTGAATGTGCAATTGGGCCTCCAATATTCACTTGAATTCGTCACTTTCCAGGCTAAATCGCAGGGACTTAAGTGCATTTTTTGAAGTTGAAATGTGAAAACAAAATGTAGCCGACATCGAGAACTAACTCCTGTCCGAAAATCGACTCAATCGGATAAACGGTGAATTAGTTATGAATTTTTGAAGTTTCAGCTCAGACAAACTTATTTTGGGCTCCAGTGTCGACTCTGACACGTTCTTCAATAAAAAACTGGTATTGATCGGTGCATAATCCGGTCTCGACTTTTGAAGCAAAGTTGTAGATCTACGAGTCAGGGACCTTGTGTAAAAATATGAGCCCAATCCGATAAAAATTGACCGAGTTATGAATTTTCGAAGTTTCGGCCCAGATGAAATATTATTCAGCATTCAGGATTTTCAGCGTGTCACGCACTCTGAGCAAAAAATGAAGGCCTTTTGAATACCGTTTGAACTCAATACCTTCTGTGAAAATGTAGCCAACTAAATTTGTGAAATTTTGGCACCGGAACCAGCTCGATATGATGAAAATCGACCAAGTTATGATTTTCTGAACATGACGCAAATAAACTCCTGTCACAAATTTTCTGCACGAAAATACTTGATAAATCCACATTTTTGAAGACCTTCTGATCGAAATTGGCTTCCAGCCGTGAGAGATGAAAACGTAGATAATGTCAAGACGGAATTTTGGCCACCGGAACGGGTTCAAAATGAGTCACGATCTTCAAGTTATGAATTTTTTAGCGCGTAAAAACTGCACTTTCAGCACACTTTTTCACCATATTTCTTCAAGAAAACTCGCACATTCGGATACCTTCTTTAAAGAATTATCTCTTGAGCCGAACCTGAATTTGAGAATAGGTTATCAGAGATATCTTGGCGAAAGAATACCTGAATATGACGCGCCGGGTTGGACTTGTGAATTTTTCTTGGAATATTTTGAGAAATATGGGAGGGCAAATTTTGGGGTACAACAGTTGCCCCTGTTCAATCTTCTTAGACCTGAGGATGCAGATTGGCTGACGTGCCTTTCGTAATCCGAGGGTAGAAGATGATTGAACACTAGAGTGCCCAGAAATTTGCGCTCACATAGTGGCAGTGTGGTGGGAATAGGCTTATAGATGCCATTTAGAGGTTGCTGGATATGATGATGGGCTTATAGATGCCATCTGGATGTTGATCGCGTAGGAGATTCCTTAGCAAGAACCTGCATACCTGCAAAAGAACAAATGAGTACCTGACACGTTGCAGGAGCTGGTTTTCAGATGCTTGGTATAGATATGTCCTGACTGGTTGCAGGAGTTGAGTCTGGAGCTTCAAACGGCGATGAATGAACCAGGGATGGTTACTGCCTTAGCATGAATGGTAAGAGAACCTTGGATGACTTTAACTTCAACAACGCTCGTTGAGAAAATCTTGGGTGTCTTCTACTGGGATAAGAATCAGGGAGATCTTAGGGTCGATCTGACTGAACCAGAGGAGGCCTTTGACTGGATAAGAATTAGGAAAATCTTAGGGTCGATTTAGCTGAACCGGACAAGGTCTTGGAATATCTACAACTGGATAAGCATCAGGGAGATCTTAAGGTCAATCTGACTGAACCAGAGAAGGCCTTTGACTGGATAAGCATCAGGAAAATCTTAGGGTCGATTTAACTGAACCGGACAAGGTCTTGAAATCTTCAACTGGATAAGCATCAGGGAGATCTTAGGGTCGATCTGACTGAACCAGAGAAGGCCTTTGACTGGATAAGCATCAGGCAAATCTTAGGGTCGATTTAACTGAACCGGACAAGGTCTTGAAATCTTCAACTGGATAAGCATCAGGGAGATCTTAGGGTCGATCTGACTGAACCAGAGAAGGCCTTTGACTGGATAAGCATCAGGAAAATCTTAGGGTCGATTTAACTGAACCGGACAAGGTCTTGAAATCTTCAACTGGAGAAGAATCAGGGAGATCTTAGGGTCGATCTGACTGAACCAGAGAAGGCCTTTGACTGGATAAGCATCAGGAAAATCTTAGGGTCGATTTAACTGAACCGGACAAGGTCTTGAAATATCTTCAACTGGATAAGCATCAGGGAGATCTTAGGGTCGATCTGACTGAACCAGAGAAGGCCTTTGACTGGATAAGCATCAGGAAAATCTTAGGGTCGATTTAACTGAACCGGACAAGGTCTTGAAATATCTTCAACTGGATAAGCATCAGGGAGATCTTAGGGTCGATCTGACTGAACCAGAGAAGGCCTTTGACTGGATAAGCATCAGGAAAATCTTAGGGTCGATTTAACTGAACCGGACAAGGTCTTGAAATATCTTCAACTGGGTAAGCATCAGGGAGATCTTAGGGTCGATCTGACTGAACCAAAGAAGGCCTTTGACTGGATAAGCATCAGGAAAATCTTGGGGTCGATTTAACTGAACCGGACAAGGTCTTGAAGTCTCTTCAACTGGATAAGCATCAGGGAGATCTTAGGGTCGATCTGACTAAACCAGAGAAGGCCTTGGACTGGATAAGAAATCTTTTGAGTTGATTAACTGAACCGGTCTAGGTCTTGAAATATGATTGAGAATTTCAACTGCATCTTTCCTGAAAGGTAAAGGTCAGTCATATGCAATGTATGATATGGATCAAGCAATGATGTTCTCAACATAAATGAGATTTGTATGATATGATGCGTCTATGCATGCTATAATGATGTCTGTGATGTTTTATGAATGTATGTTTTTCGTCTAGGAAAGTAGATCCTTGACGAAGGCCGGGAAGTCATATCCTGGGCTGATATTGAAGAATAGATTTTTGCTTCCGCTGGGGATGATAGTTGCAAGAATACCGGTAGGAGAAGATGACTCCGTTGCGGAATAAACTTGGCAAATGGAAGATTCTGCGGGGAGAAAAGATACTCTAGCGACCATGCTGGGAAGCAATACTCTGTGGGAAGAGGGATGCCTTGCTGAGTGTTGATAATAATTTGCCGGGGATACCCTTGTTGTTGGAAGTATTGATGGACTTCGCTGGGGATAAGAAGACTTCGTCGAGGACGACCTTTCCGTGGCTTTTGGCTGAGGATAACCCAGTTATATCCTAGTACGGAAATAACTCTTTGAATAAAGCCGGACGATGCGTTCGTGCTCTGCGAGGATAAGCTTCCAGAATCTACTGGGGATAAGCTTACTGCTTGGGGAGATGAATTCCAACTTTCCTGGGGAAACTAATTGGACTCTCCTGGGGAAGTTTTGAACTGCGGGGGAAGTGATTCCTTTGAATATTTGATATGCCGCTGGGGAACAATCTTTAGGTCGAAACTGCCGGGGATGCTTGTTAAGAATGCCTGTATGCTGCTGGGGGATGTTGAGATCTGCTGGAGGATACCCAACTTCCTTAAGTTTGATAATAGCTTTGCTTGAGGAGAGTGTACGGACTTGCTAGCTCACTCTCTGGGGAGTTGAGATATCTGGTTATCTTCTTCAGCTGAACCTACCTTGATACTCTGATGGACAGCACAATTAGATCGCTTAGACCACTTATTATTGCCCCTGTTTCTATGGGAGAAGGCATCTGTGGGGTGCTGATAGTGGTTGATGGACAAACCTTCTTCTGGTAGGCAGGTGATAAGATGACAGGACATAGTCGTACGCTTTGATTCCTAACTTTTGCCTGGACCGCCCTTTCGGGTTTTCAGTCCACCGGGATACCCATTTTTGCCCAAGCCGCCTTTTCAGGTTTTCGACTTGCCGGGTGTACAGATTTTTCATTTCATCCCTTCATTTTGCCCGAACCCTTTTGGTTCGCCGGGAAGCCCTAATTTTTGCCTAGGTATGTCGACCTAGCGGGTCTTTGATTATGCGTAGTATTTTTCTGACTATGTCTGTTCTCAGAAAGTAGGGAGTTGCCCCTGTTAGAAGTGTTTTGTCGTGCCACCAGAAGATTTTCGACCAGGCAAGATTCATTGTTGAAATGCCCCAGGTGGCTCATGCGGAGATTTGCCCCAGGCTATTTGACTTTTGAGAGATTCTCCGAATCTTGATTGGATTGCCCCAGATGATGGACCATGGTCATGCCATGCCCCTTGATTGGAGATACTCTTGCTCATTAGACTTTCATTGTGCGAATTTCCCTGCTGTTCAAACAAAAAGTCATACGCAAACAAAGTTATGTTAAAAATGCAAAGCCTATGTCTGTCTTGAAGATTTTAAAAATGCATTCTTTTTCATAAAACAAGTGAATGTTTGTAAAACGTGATGTCAACTCCGTATTTACCGCAGGCCTTAAGGAGTCAGGATACCTTTCGTAACAGTATGCTTTCGAACTAACCCATGCTTCAGCTAGGACTTTTAAGGGTTATAACGTGGCTTGGTTCACGGTTTAAGAAACAAAGGATAAAGGCTCAAATTATTTGTACCCACCCGCTCTTCGTGATGTTCTCCAAACCTAAACTCAGTTGATCGTGCGTTAGACCTTGTTTGAGTCCTTGCTCTGATTTTCCGGTGATGGTTCAGATATTGATGACTTATTTGGAATAGGCAGTCATTTTTTCTTTGGTTGAGGGTTTGTGGGACCTCCTTTTTTTTTTGATTTTTGTTATCCCTTTCTTTTTTTTGCCTGAACTGTTTCCTTTTTTGGAATTACAGTCAGCGGGATGCCCCAGTTTTGTAAGTCTCCTTCATGGGTTTTGACTTAATGGGCTTTTTATTTTTTGAGATAATGACTGCCTTTCTTTATTGATTATTCGGAACCATCACGGTTTTTCTTTGTTTTGTAAGGACCTCTTTGGTGCCATTCGTTATGCACTTGGATCAACTGAGAGACTACCCTGCCCCAGGTTATGATTAAGGGTTTTAAATTTCGAAAAGAAAAACTCCTACTTCTTTGGCTCAGAGGGGTTGACGAGGGATTATCATCCTTATAACTCCAGTGTTTAGGGATTGAAACAATGCCTGTACCTCATCAGCGGGGTCTGTTCAAAAGCATACTGTAGATTATGGTATCGTTTTCGTCATCCTCCCTCAAGAGGCTTAGAATTATTATTTAAGAGTTGATCATCAGAAAAAATATGAAAATAATTTGCATTTAGTGAATACGAATATATTGTTTTAGAACAGACATATGCGATTCATTAATGAAATAACAATGTTTAACATGAGTAAATGTTTGAACAAAAGAGAGTTGCAACTTGAACATTCGAATGAACAAAAATTTCTCAATCCTAGCCATGTTTTGGCAAGGGAGCAGTGATCACGTGGGGAGTCTTGGGTACTTTAAACTGAATCTCTCCAGCGTCGATCATGTCTTGGATTTTATTTTTCAAGCTCCAACAATCATCTGTAGTATGCCCCGGGCTGTCAGAGTGATAAGCGCAGCGGGCGTTGGGGTTATACTTTGGTGACGTTGTATTTTGGCTCTTTGGAGCTTCTTTTAGAGTTACCAGCTTGGTCTCCAGCAACTGTGGCAATATCTGAGATAAGGTCATGCTGAGCTGCGTGAACTGCCTTCTCTCACTCTTTTGTTGGTTGTGATGTTGAATTTGTGACACTGGAGCCATTTGAGGAACTCTCCCCTTACCTCCTTGTCTCAAAGGTGGTTGAACGATGACTGGCTTTTTGCCCTTAGACTTTTGCCCCAGTTGGTTACCCTAAAGCAGTTGGTTGACGAGAAACCAGAGCTCATCTTGTCTTTGAGCTAACCCTTGAATGGCAGTCACCTACCCCAGCATCTGGACCCTCAATGCATCCACCTCAGCTTGTAGGTGTTTCAGCCTTTCATCCTCAGCACTGTTCCTGACAAAGGTCTCCATGAGAAGTGTCCTTAGCTCTTCCTTCCCCTTGGATAGATTCAGGAGGATTTTCCCGAACCTGGTCTCTTGAGCAAGAAAGTCCTGGTTGTCTTGTTGGGAAGCCATTGGTGAAATAAACAGCGGGAAAGGTAAGTGACCTGCGACAAGGGTACCTGTCATGCAATGATATGTATGATATACATGCAATGTTTTCAAGGACCTCGCAGGGTAAACAAGAAAATTGGTTAGAATTTGGGTCCGGTAGCTTGATTGAAGGAACTTCGGGTTGTTGAGAGTCCTTCTTCCAAGGTCAAAGGCTCACCATATCCAGTGGGTCATAGCCTCTGACTTTAGTCATCATGTCTGGTTTTGATTTCCAAACAACCTTGGTTAAGGGAACCTTCTTCAAGAGTTAGAGCTCACCATATCAAGTGGGTCATAGCCCCTGACAACTTTGGCTAGAGGAAAATAAATCCTCTTTGCCCCTTGCTAGATGTTTGATTTATCATGACCTGCAACACAAGCCCTTGAGATCCTTGAAATGGGTTAGTATGTATGCAATGGTATGATGTTATGGTATGCATGGGGTGATGTAAGTAACCCTGTTTTGAGTCCCCACTAAGGACTATAGGCAAAACCTGCAAGAAACTCAGTACACCCTGTTATAAGTCCCAATTAAGGACTATAAACGAAACCTGCAAGAAACTCGGTAGACCTTGTTATGAGTCCTAATTAAGGACTACAAACAAAACCTACAAGAAGCTCAAGTGTCAGACAACAAGCATGCAAATAGTCAAGTACGAAGGCACACAAGTCACACAAGAGAAACCCTTAGAGTTTAGGCCAGCATGGAGTCTGGGTATTACCCTCTTGAAGTTGGTGGGCTCAACCTGTCCTATTAGAAGTAACCGGGTTCTAAGGGTCCCAATATCACTGGATTGCTTTCATTGTTCATCGTTTCGATTTAGCCACTGAACTGGCGACCGAAATATTCCAGGAAAGCAACCCTCAATTGAGTGTAGTATCGAGTATCAACCAACCTCGGACTGCACCAAAGTCAGTTATCTCACTACCCTAAAGAGGCCAAGATAGTTCAATTAAGGTTCCTAAGGTCTGTTGATGCTTCATGACACCACGCGGAGGCCCCGTACTCTCCTTGACTGAACTCAAGGGTTACCGGTACACACCAAAGTGCCACATCAATGTAGCAGACTGCTTCAACCATGTCGGTATACCCCGCACAGTTCCCTCACAGCCTTGTTGCTACTTTCTAATAAGGTACCCCCAGATCCGGGTTAGGATCTATAGAACTCCCGAGACAATCCCACAATATTAAAGCACACAAGTCAAAGCAATTGAAAACACAGTTATGAATTAGCCCTAAGGTACACCTCACTTTAAGTTTGTGTCCCCAGCAGAGTCGCCAGTTCTGTGATCGGTGGATCTGGAACTGACTGTTTAACGCTGGTTCGCGAAATGTCGCGGAAGCAAGAGTCGCCACCGTCTTTTATTTTCTCCAACATGGACAGGACAAAAGCACAGAAAAATTCCTTTAAAGAGATTGCTCTCGGTTCGGGAGGTAGGTTATAGAAAGGGAAGGTGTTAGCACCCTTTCTATCCATGGTTATCCATGGGCTCTTAGATACTTGCTCATTGTGTCTTCAAAAAGGTTTGTTTGCTTTTCAATGTGGGTTTAAAAAGTTTCTTGGAAAATTCCAGTTCGACTCTTGTATCAGTCCTCAAGAGTGTTTGAAAAATTGCTTTCGAAAGCTTTTGAAAATGTGTTGGTGTGAAAAGTATTTTGAATTTGTTTTGAAATTTAGAGCAAGTATCTAGAGTCGTCTACCTACCCTAAGGAATTCGTCTGTGTAAATGTCCTTTAAAGTAGTGCCATCCCACCATTGAGAGGTAGGTAGCACCACCGTTGGAGGTGTTCGGGTCAATTCGAGGTTCGGGACATGGTGATCACCAGAGCAATGGGAAGACACCTTAGAAGCTACCCTCATGCCAGGTTCCCGGATCATGAGGACTTACTAAGACATCCTCTACTCGACGATCACCTTTCGAGGCAAGGCAACAGTGAGGCGTACCCTAGGGGTGGTGTGTGATTCGTGTGTCAGATTCAAATATTTTATCTTGTCATGTTATTAGTGATCTATGCGTTTGTTTTTATTTTTTTGTCATTCATTCTTGCATGCATTTATTAACAGTTAAAAAAGTTGCGGAAATTAAAGTTCCTAAACTATTACAAAGGCGCGGGTCCACATCGCCAAATTTAATCCAGGACCCGATTTGACAGAAAATAAAGAAGTAAAGTGCGAGAAATAAAATGTCCGAGTTTACAAGGCTTTGGGAGAATTACATTAATATTATAAGAAATAAAATAAATATGCGAATAAGGATTAAAAACGAGGGCGTTGGACCCTTTTTGCAAAATTAAATTAAATGATGGAATTAATTAATTAAGAGAGAAAAGAAATTGTTTTTTGATATTTTTTAGTATTTTATGTTTTTAATGGAAAAAGAATTAATTGAAATTAAATGCTAATCCTAATTCTATTTGTTTTTTAGTTTATTAAGAAAACATGTTAAAATTAAACCTAAATTAACCTAATTAATTACATGGTAATTTAATTACAAAAATAATATTTAATAATTAATTATTGTGAAAGAAAAGAAAAAAAGGATAAAAATTGATTAAAACCTAATTCTACCAATTTTAAGTTTATTAAGAAAAATGTTTGAATTAAACCTAATTTTACAAAGCTAAAATTAATTAGTGATATTTATTTACAAAAAATATTAATTAAATAAATATACTTTGATTTTTATGACTTTTCTGTTTTTTACTATTTTTTATATTTTATGAAAATAAGTTAAATTAAAGGAATTAATTAAAAAAAGAAATAATTGAAATAAATAAAATAAGGAAAAGAAAGAAAATACAATACCTTGGGGGGTTTCTGTCCCCTTTTTGGAGGTGAATTGGAGTGGTTTGGCCATTTGTGTTCTGGCCTCATCATACATAAGTTGTTCTACTTTGGCCATTTGGCTTTTGGCTTTTGGCCATTTGCGTTTTGGCTTTTGGCCATTTGTGTTCTGGCTTCAATGTTCCCTTAATGTCTGGCTTAATGTCTGCCTCGCCATGTATTGGTGTCATGCATAAAATGTTCTAGTCTGGCCATTTGGCTTTTGGCTTTTGGCCATTTGGCTTTTGGCTTCAACGTTCCTTAATGAACGTGCCTGGGATCCTGTCTAAATCTGCAGTGTTGAATCTCACAAACACATCAAATAAAATCATAAAATGCAAATAAAACCAATATATGAAGAAATTTAATGTTTAGGCACAATATGGCATGTATGAATGATTATACCCTTTTGATCATGGAGATCAAATCAACCTTACCCTTACTGGAGAAGTAGTGACATGAATGCTTTTATGCCCTTTGGATCATGGAGATCAAGCCAGCCTTACCCTTACTGAAGAAGTAATAAGATGTTGGTTTGTAACTGAGATGGCTTTGTTTGTAGTGAGAGAGAGATTTGTAATAAGGATTTCAAGGTTTTAGGGTTCTTGAAAGAGTTTGATATTCCAACAGTGTTGTGGCAAGGTTTTTTTCTCTCTTTTTCTCTTCCCTTTTTTTTCTTTTCTCTCCCCTGGTTTGTGTGACAAGAAGGTGATTATATAGTGGAAATTAGGGTAAAGAAAATGGGCTTTGAATGTGCAATTGGGCCTCCAATATTCACTTGAATTCGTCACTTTCCAGGCTAAATCGCAGGGACTTAAGTGCATTTTTTGAAGTTGAAATGTGAAAACAAAATGTAGCCGACATCGAGAACTAACTCCTGTCCGAAAATCGACTCAATCGGATAAACGGTGAATTAGTTATGAATTTTTGAAGTTTCAGCTCAGACAAACTTATTTTGGGCTCCAGTGTCGACTCTGACACGTTCTTCAATAAAAAACTGGTATTGATCGGTGCATAATCCGGTCTCGACTTTTGAAGCAAAGTTGTAGATCTACGAGTCAGGGACCTTGTGTAAAAATATGAGCCCAATCCGATAAAAATTGACCGAGTTATGAATTTTCGAAGTTTTGGCCCAGATGAAATATTATTCAGCATTCAGGATTTTCAGCGTGTCACGCACTCTGAGCAAAAAATGAAGGCCTTTTGAATACCGTTTGAACTCAATACCTTCTGTGAAAATGTAGCCAACTAAATTTGTGAAATTTTGGCACCGGAACCAGCTCGATACGATGAAAATCGACCAAGTTATGATTTTCTGAACATGACGCAAATAAACTCCTGTCACAAATTTTCTGCACGAAAATACTTGATAAATCCACATTTTTGAAGACCTTCTGATCGAAATTGGCTTCCAGCCGTGAGAGATGAAAACGTAGATAATGTCAAGACGGAATTTTGGCCACCGGAACGGGTTCAAAATGAGTCACGATCTTCAAGTTATGAATTTTTTAGCGCGTAAAAACTGCACTTTCAGCATACTTTTTCACCATATTTCTTCAAGAAAACTCGCACATTCGGATACCTTCTTTAAAGAATTATCTCTTGAGCCGAACCTGAATTTGAGAATAGGTTATCAGAGATATCTTGGCGAAAGAATACCTGAATATGACGCGCCGGGTTGGACTTGTGAATTTTTCTTGGAATATTTTGAGAAATATGGGAGGGCAAATTTTGGGGTACAACAGTGAGCATGTGGCAAAACGAACAGAAGGAGGATGGCGTATGTGTATAGATTACAGAAAGTTGAATAAGGCAACGAGAAAAGACCATTTCCCTCTCCCATTTATAGATCAGATGCTTGAACGTCTAGCAAGACACTCATATTTCTGCTATCTTGATGGGTATTCGGGGTTTTTCCAAATCCCTATTCACCCAGAGGACCAAGAAAAAACCACATTTACTTGCCCTTATGGAAAATTCGCTTATAGACGAATGCCCTTTGGACTCTGTAATGCACCTGCCACTTTCCAACGTTGTATGATGTCAATTTTCGCAGACTACCTAGATGGAATTATGGAAGTATTTATGGATGATTTTTCAGTGTGTGGGTTTGATTTCAAAAACTGCCTCTCAAACTTAGAGAAAATCTTAAAAAGATGTGTGGAAGTAAACCTTGTGTTGAATTGGGAAAAGTGCCACTTTATGGTAAATGAAGGGATAGTCTTGGGACACATTATTTCTGAAAGAGGTATAGAAGTTGATAAGGCCAAGATAGAAGTTATAGAAAACCTAAACCCACCTAAGACCGTTAGGGAAGTAAGAAGTTTTCTAGGACATGCCGGGTTCTACCGACGTTTCATCAAGAATTTTTCCGGAATAACAAAACCTTTAACTAACTTATTGATGAAGGATGTCGAGTTTGAATTCGACCAAAAATGTCTTGAGGCCTTTGAAGTTTTAAAGCAAGCTCTTATTTCAGCACCTATCATAAGACCACCTGATTGGACACAACCCTTTGAAATCATGTGCGATGCTAGTGATTTCGCTGTAGGAGCTGTACTAGGGCAAAGAAAAGACAAGAAACTGCATGCTATTTACTACGCTAGTAGAACACTAGACGCTGCCCAGCTAAATTATACAACCACATAAAAGGAATTGCTAGCCGTAGTTTTTGCTATTGATAAATTTCGATCTTATTTGGTGGGAGCAAAAATAATAGTATACACAGATCATGCAGCAATCCGGTACTTGTTAAGTAAGAAAGATGCTAAGCCTAGATTGCTCAGATGGGTTCTTTTACTCCAAGAATTTGACTTGGATATTAAGGATAAAAAAGGAGCTGAAAACTTAGTAGCTGATCATCTCTCTAGGTTAGAACACCTTAAACCTGAACTTATACCTATAGACGATCACTCTACTTATGAAAGATTAATAGCTGGGATAAACTCAACTGAAGAAGAGACCTATGAGGAAATCTCAACCTTGAACAACATACCATGGTACGCAGATATTGTGAATTATCTGGCCGCTGATATCATACCCCCTGACTTAAGCTACCAACAGAAGAAGAAGTTTTTCAGTGATGTTAAACACTTCTTTTGGGATGAACCCCTCCTATTCAAAAGAGGAATAGATAATATATTCAGACGATGTGTGCCGGAAGAAGAAGTAGGCAACGTCATTAAACATTTGTCATGCTGCACCTTATGGTGGACATGCAAGCACATCTAAAACATGCGCCAAAATATTTCAAGCAGGTTTTTATTGGCCTACTGTATGGCGCGATGTCCACACTTACATTACAAAATGTGACCGATGCCAATGCACTGGGAACATCTCAAGACGTGATGAAATTCCTTTAAGTAACATCCAAGAAGTGGAAATATTTGATGTCTGGGGTATAGATTTCATGGGACCTTTTCCTTCCTCAATGGGTAACAAGTATATCCTAGTAGCTGTCGATTATGTCTCAAAGTGGATAGAAGCTGTTGCATCACCCACAAACGATACCAAGGTAGTTATCAAACTGTTTAAGAATATTATTTTTCCTAGGTTTGGAACCCCGAGGTTAGTCATAAGTGATGGAGGATCGCATTTTATATCTAAGATATTTGACAAGCTTCTAAGCAAATACGGAGTAAAACATAGAGTAGCAACACCATATCACCCGCAAACCAGTGGCCAAGTAGAAGTATCGAATAGGGAGATTAAGCAGATCCTAGAGAAAACCGTATCATTATCCAGAAAAGACTGGTCTGGAAAACTTAAAGACGCCTTATGGGCTTATAGAACGGCTTATAAAACCCCTATTGGAACAACTCCTTATCAATTGGTTTATGGAAAGTCCTGTCATTTACCTTTCGAACTAGAACATAAAGCCTATTGGGCCATTAAATCCTTGAATCTAGATTACCTAAAAGCCGGAGAAAAACGTATCCTGGACATTCACAAGCTGGAAGAGCTTCGCTTGAATGCCTATGAGAATGCCATCATATATAAGGAAAGAACCAAGATGTGGCATGATAAAAAATCATCAAGAAAGATTTCAACATTGGTGACCCTGTTCTCCTATTTAACTCAAGGTTACGACTTTTTCCTGGTAAGCTTCGTTCAAGATGGACAGGTCCATTTGAAGTGTCAAAAGTTCTAAAGTCTGGAGCAGTAGAAATCAAAAACAATTCATGCGCTCCATTTGTGGTAAATGGACAAAGACTGAAGCTATACAAAGGAGGCGATTTGCCTGTTGACTACTCTAGGCATATTCTTATAGACCCGCCAATACCCACATAAAGTAAGATCTAATCGTCAAGCTAAAGACGTTAAACAAGCGCTGCATGGGAGGCAACCCATGGTTTATTCTTAATTTTATTTTATTTTATTAATTTATATATGTTTTATCTGGACTAATTTCTTGTGTTTATATTTTCAGGATGCATTACCCCGATGGTATGGTTGTGATTTTTAGGGATGAAGCACAAAAAGCCCGATTTGCTACCTTATCTGCTAGACCTATGGTACCCACTAGGTACCCCGATCAGAGCTGCATGGAGGCACTCGGGATTGAGCCAAGTATTAGGTATCTGTGCAACCAACTTGGCTGGGATTATTATGCTGATGATGTCCACAAAACCTATAGGAACCTTACTCTGGAGTTTCTTAGCTCTGTGGATTATAACCCATGGGTGGGTGAAGGAGATGAGCGAGGATGCCTAAGTTTCAGATTGTTTGGTACCGAGTATACCCTGACCATCAAAGAATTTGGGGATTTGCTTGGTTTCCAAACTGGACCGACCGCTATCACTGAGTTACCATTGAGTTACTATTTAGACAGTATGATAGCACAGTTGACCCCATACTGTGGATATACTTTCCTGGATTTAGACTTTTGCATGGATCGTGGGCTCATGAGGAGGGCCTCTTTCCACCCATATCAGTACAGATTGCTCATCGATGACCAGACAGTTTACACCTTCACACTGCCAGACCCTCAGATGACTTGTGTTTCCAACCCTGCTAATTGGAACTATTCTGTAGAAGGTTGGGGTGAGATATCAGAGTATGCCCCAGAATATACTCCTGCTTTCGAAGATCCCACTCCAGAATACACTCCTGCTTCCGAAGATCCCACTCCAGAATATACTCCTGCTTCCGAAGATCCCACTCTAGAATACACTCATGCTTCCGAAGATCCTACTCCTGAATACACTCCTGCTCCCGAGGACTCTACTCCAGATCACACATCCCGACCCGAGGTTACACGCACTACTGTTCTTACTAATAACCTCAGCTTGCAGGAACCTGATATTCGCACTCTGTTGACTGCTATGCGCACTGAGATAGCCACTCTCCGCAATGAGGTGGCTGACCTTCATTTACAATTGTAACTGAATGATGTTACCTTTGCTGGTGAGTTAGATGAATTAGCTCACGAGGTGGCAGAGATTCGACGCCAGCTGACTGAGCTGCGTGGCCCAGACACTCCTGCAGAGCATCCTCCCGGTTGGCGATAGATCTGTGTTATTCACAAGATCTCTAGTTCTAGTATTATTAGTATTATGTTGATTTCCTTTTCAGACTCATTTTTATTTGCATTATCTGTTTCCTGCATTATTGATAACTATTTTGGTGACCCGATGTCCGTACCCGATGACC
The DNA here is from genome assembly GCA_948472305.1 of Vicia faba. Classification (NCBI taxonomy): domain Eukaryota; kingdom Viridiplantae; phylum Streptophyta; class Magnoliopsida; order Fabales; family Fabaceae; genus Vicia; species Vicia faba. Next base: position 74,173,537 of record OX451737.1, on the reverse strand, counting down.
CGAGAGAGCCGCCGTCGCAGCCGTAGCCGCCGTTCCGGTCGTACCAACCAGGATGGTGAAGGTCCTAGTGGCCCCCACTAGCGTTTTTAGGTACCTCCTCCTACCTTATTTTGGAACATTGAGGACAATGTCCGATTTAAGTGTGGGAGGAGCATTTATCGCTTTTATTTCCCGTTTTTCCTGCTTTTATTTCCCTTCCGCATTTTTCCTTTTAGGTATGTTATATTCGTAGTTAATAAAATGCATGTGATAGGCGAGTCTTTCTGCGTAGTGTACCCTTTCATTTCCCCCACTTTTTAGCCTTACAAAATTTTTACAAAATCTTTTTCAAAGAATTGTGGTTGTTTTTAAGGATTTGGGCTATGAGACAGGTCCTAGATAGGGTCTATTTCTTGGGCACTCACTTTTTGAAAAATTTGTTATCGTTTTAACACCGTAAGCCTTTTTGAACATTTAGATTAGATCCTTTCTTCCCAATATGCTATGATTTTGAATAAAACTGTACAAATAGGTCTTCAAGTAGTTTATCTAGCAGTCAGCTCCGGCCTAAGCATGCTCTAAGTGTAGGATCGATGAATATAAGTGGATGATCTCTATTTTGCCTTAAAAGTTTATAAAATAAAGTATGAATACGACTACGAGTTGGGTGATCCTCACAAAGATTACTCAACTCAAGAAAGTTGTAAGCACTAATAAAAACAAAGAAAAAAAAATATATAAGGCACATCCGTTGTAGTTGGTCCAGAGGTATCTGGTGCTGGACTTGGTAGGGCAGACTACGGTCCGATCCCCCGCAACTGCAAATGGGTAAAATAAAAAGGGGTTAAACTAACTCTTGTACCAGAATCCCATCACTTGAGATCAGAGTCACTAACCGGTCACTACACCATGAGTATGTACGGATAACGGACTTAATGTGATTGCGCCTGAATGAAAAAGGACCTCGTACAAAAAGAAGTCTTAGCATAGTAAGGATATTAGGATCGATCTGTATACTTATGAGGTTTATGTCCGCATTTCTGCGAGTAGTGTAATTACGATACCCTTGGTTCAGATAGTTAGTGCCTGACAACACACCCTTACTCGAACTTAGAAGCCCTCTTTGCCCAAAACCTGTATACACCATAATTTTCTTTCATCTACTTCTAAGAGTTGTTGCTTGAGGACAAGCAAAGGTCTAAGCGTGGGAGGATTTGATCGCACTAAATCGCACTATGTTTCTGACTCAAATATCACATGTTTTCCTTAGTTTTTATTATCATTTTCTCGTATTATGTTCCTTTTTCCTTTGTTTTCAGGATTCCTGTCATTTCAGAGCCTTCTGTGAAGAAACGAGCCAAAACGCCAAGAAATTAGGGTTTTTCAAGATATTATGCACTTATGGCGTTCAGCGCCGCGCCGGCTACAGGGAACGCGATAACGTGGCCCACTTTCACCCAGAGACCAACTGCCACATTCCCACGATCTGGCAGTTCCAGCCACCGCGCCCGCGGCCTTCACAAAAGTTTTCCCGCTCAGGAGAAGTTGAGGGGCATGCTGGTCTTTACGCATCTCAAGGATCCTCTATAAATAGTTTTCGATTTTCATTTTTTAGTTTCATCCAAGCTTAGTACAATCTTAAGCCATATACTATCAGTTTCTGTAAAGTAATAATCTCTTCACATCGGGGAGTTATTGCGGTGTAGATTGAGTTGTAATCGAGTCTTGGAGCACTTTGGTTGAAGTTGATCATACCAGCCTTACCATTCCGCAGATTTGTATCAGATTCAAGTCTCCGACTGGAGCAAGGTTCTATTTTATTGCATTTCTTTACTTATAATTGCTCTTACCATAGTCTACACGTTTTATAGACTCTAAATGCTCTTACCATAGTCTACACGTTTTATAGACTCTAAATGCTCTTACCATAGTCTACACGTTTTATAGACTCTAAATGCTCTTACCATAGTCTACACGTTTTATAGACTCTAAATGCTCTTACCATAGTCTACACGTTTTATAGACTCTAAACGCTCTTATCATAGTCTACACGTTTTATAGACTCGCACTTATTATGTCTGGCTGAACTATAAAGGTTTGGATGTAATGATTGTCATCATGGTCGTGTTCCAATTATCATGCTAGTGAAAATACTCTGGGGATGTTTTGCTTTTAACTTAAGTCAATTATGTTTAAATGTTTATTGGGTAAGATCGAAATCCGTCCAAACTAATGATACGACTTGATTATTATTTAACCAAACAAAAAGAGCGAAAGCCGTTGATTGGTTAAATAGGAATCATTGACCTTTTTAGAAAACGATTTTGAAACTATTTTCGGACGCGTTTGTAGGTTTGAAATCTGACTCTTGGTCAAAAGCCAAAAGTCTCTTTAAGTTAATCTTTCCAAGTAAAATTACTTTTCTGTTAAGTCAAAACTATCAATTTCTTAAAAATAGGTTTACCTCTTTAACGCGGAAGGCACCCTTTATATGTGACAATAAAGGAATTTAATTTAAAGAGTAAATTCGGTTCTTAGTAGTCAAAAGCTACAAGTTCCCGTTAAATTGATTCTTTGCTATCAATAGAAAATACTGCCCCATAAGTAGTTTCATCTACGCATGACCGGACCAATATCTGATTACATGATTTACATTCCAACCTGTCTTTTAAACTGTTATTTACCTCGCTCATTTACTTTGTTGCACTGCACTCACATCAATATTCTTGTTCACCTTAGATAAGCACCTTAGCAATAGAGTTGATAGATTGACAATTGGTCTCTGTGGTTCGATAATCTTATATATTACTTTGATAGGCTGTGCACTTGCAGTACTATATTTAGGCTATACGTTACAGATCCCATCAAAAGTGTTTGTGAAAAATTGTTTGTTTTGTTTGTGAGCAAGCGATTAAAATTATTCTACCCTTACTTAAGGTATTTCATGTTATTTACCTCCTCCTTTAGATAGTGCTATGATACCATTAGTTAGTAGGAAGCCCTATCGTTGAATGTGAAGGGACAGGTGTAATACCCCAAATTTGTCCTACCCCTTTTACTTTTATCTGGCTTATGTATTGTCGCGCTTTTCTCATGTATATAACTCCATTAGGTCATCTAACACATCGTTCATTCATTAATCGATAAAATGTGGCATGTGATCAAAGATTTCAAAGAATTGGGGTTTCTTTAAGGCTCTGAGGCTCTTGTCTTCATCTAAGAGATTCAAGCTGCTTCTTTAACAAGAAGGGAAAGACGCTAGGGTTTTAACTTGTTCTGGGAAGGATGCTAGGGTTTTCAACTTGTTATGCTTCATCAAGAATTCAATTGTAAGCTAAGGTTTTGGTTCCCCCCATCATCTCGAGCTACCTTGATTATCAGATTTTATCAAAGGCAAGTGAACTAGGGTTTGTTACTCATCATATTTGAGCTTGTTGATGTTCAACAACTGAGATTCATTGAGTCTCATGTCAAGGTATCCTACTATAATCCAAGTCCTACCCTTATCAAAGGATTCAAGGCATTGGCTATCTTGTTACTCATCAAGTCGAGATATAGTGGAATTGGATTGCAAAATACAAGCCATGGTACAAGAGATGAGTTTGTGGATTCATTGTAATAAAGGCATCATTATTCTTTCACATACTTGTTGCTTGTCATGAAATTTTTGTTAAGATTGGAAAATTGAATTGAATATAGGGCTTCATTGAGAATGGGAGATTAATTGAGGTATTCCTTCAAGTTCTAGATTGGATCAATGTTTGCTTTGGTACTAGTTACAATGTTGCAAAGGAATACGTCATGCAAGTTTCAAGTCCACTTATCCAAGTCCAAAAATTCATTATTCAAGGCTTTAAAATTCAAAAAAATCATTCATCGTTCATCATTCAAATTCTACAAATTTATGTCATCAAATTCAGGGTTTTAAGTGCAAGCATCTATTCATGGTTCATTTCTTGAAATTCAAGTAGAAAATCCCATAATAATTCAAAAGACAATTACCCAAAGGTATGCTAGCAGTTCGTATACATAGGAAAAGCAAGATCAAATCATCCATATTTTTACAAGCGGAGCTCTAAGTGATAATTACAAGGAAACTACAACTTCATGTCATCAAATTACATTTTTAAATCTCATTTCTCCATACACCTTCATGTTTCCTCCAATCTTCGAATCCTGCCTCGTGTGCAAAACCTCATGATCAGTCCATCCCTGCATTTTGTTCATACCAGAAAAATCAGAAAACTTAAACAGAAAATAGCAGAATTGTTAAAGCCTCTAACCATTTTCCAAACTGCTAACATAATTTCTAACCAAAACCAAAACAGAAAAACTTTCCTAACCATATTTTCCTAACAGCCCTATAACTAACTATTTTAACAAACCAACAGTTTTCTAACTATCCAAAAAAAAAACTAACAGAAGCTTCCTAACTGTTTCTAACTTCCAAAAATGCCTAACAAACTTTTTTACCAACTGTAACAGCCTTGTCCAAGAACCTGCTCTAACTGCTAACTAATTTCTAACAACTTTCCAATTCCCACTTTCCTAACAGCTCATAATAGTTAACTAACCAATTACAGGAAAAACTAACTCTCACTCTTCTAACAAAAACTAACCATTCTAACAACCTCCTAACCACCTCTAACCAACTTCCGACATAGAAGAATAGATTCCAAAAAAGGGAAAAAACCAGAAAACTCACCTTGGAACTCTCTGATTCAATCCACCAATCTTCTTCACTCTCTCTCTAAGTTTCATCTTCACATTCCTCACATCACTCCATCTTCAACCTTCACCTTCTTCACACCTTGGAACCATAATCATCATCTGTAACCTTCCCTCTCTGTAGCTCACTCAACAAACTTCCAGTAGGTAACAGAATAACAGAAAAAGAAGAAGAGAGAAGCAGGATTGGAGAGAGCGATTCAGAACAGAAAAAGAGAAAATAAGAAACTCACCTTTCAACCTCACTCCTTCTGCATCGTTCTACAATAATCTTCATCAATCACCAAGAAAATTCTGAAAAAACCTCTTCACATCATTCATCACTATCTCGCCTCTATAACTGTCTTCCTCTCTGCAACATCAACAACGCACGCTTCAGTCATATGCATCACAATAGCGATTTGCGGAAGTGCAAATTCAGAAACGCAGAAATAAAAAAAAGATGAACTAGTAGAAATATCAAAGAGGAGCAAGAATGTACCTAAAGTCAAAACATCGAATTCGACTTCTCTATCGCGCCAGAATCCTCAGGTATTCAGTCAAGTTCGTTCCATGACTCAATCATATATGCTTCATCTTCTTTGAGTTACAATTCCTTTCGGAGCTCGAATCTACAAGTTCTTCAGACTTAGGGCATCTCAATTGTTCTCCGATTCAGTCGTTCGCTTGTTCTCCGTGAGAAATTAGTGATATACTGAGGCTCATAGGGAAATTCATGATAGGTTTGATGTTGGTATTGTCTAATTATATCAGTGGAAACCTTGTTCAAATCGTACGAAGAAGATTGAAAAATAGAGGCAATCAGAGATTGAATTGCAGCGACGGAAGGAGAGCGTAGATTCTGAATCGAAGAAGGCTGAGGTCCGGTCGTCTCGAGTTGAATCACAACAACAATAGTGGAATTCGAACAGAGAGACGGTGAGGCCACAACTTGTGATCACTACAGGCGGCGCCATGGTTGCGAAGGGTGGCGAAAACGGAAGATTGGATATGATCTCAGTGTCGCCGCTTTGTTGAAGGAGAGGAAGAAAATCCGCAAAAGGTTAGATGATGATGGTGAGCATCGCGAGAGAGGGTTGAGAACGAAGAAGAGGAAATTGTGAGATGATTCTTTTCGTGGAATTTCAATGGTTACAAACTTGGAACCCCATTTCCAGATACCCATACGACACCGTTTTAGGCACTTCTTTCCCTTTTCCTTTTTCCTTTCTTTTTTTATATTATTTCAATGATAATTATGTTTTTTTATATAAATCTGCTCAAGAGAGATTTTTGGAATGCTGGTTGTATTTGCTAGGCCGAACTACTGCTAGGCCTTGGGATTTTTTTTTGGAATGCTGAAGCCCTTTTAAAAAAAATGTGTATGGATTCATGTAGTTTGGGCTTAGCACCAGACTTCTGATTGCTGGACTATACCTCCCGAATTCATCTTGCACCCCCTGACTCTTCTAACTTTCCTTTTTTATTATTATTTCAGTTTTTATTCTAGTTTAATTTTTATTTTAATTGATTATAAAAATGATATACAAAAATAGTAGCATATTTTTTTAGAATTCTTTAGGACTTTTCTTTAGAATTTTATTAGAACTTACTATTATTGTATGTTTAACAATCATTTTCATTATCATTTTTTAGTTAAGATTTCGTGATATTATATTGATGTAACTTTCGCAATATGGAATTCTTGGAGACTAATTCTTTGATCACTCGTTCAGAGCCGCTTCTATAGAGCTTTCTTATTGCTTGTGTAGTTTTGAAGAGGCAACAGACCTTCTCCGTTTGGTATCATCGTGACCTTCATTTTATTCCTCATTTTCTCACTTTACCGCTTTCTAGATACCATGAGAAGTAGGAAATAAAGAGCATGCGCTCGAAGTCACTGTTTAAAGACCTGTAGCAGACATTACGCACTTCATTTTCTATATGTGTTGTGCTTGTGTTTGTTTACTTTCTTGTTGATCGATGAGTCACTCAATTTAGGAATTGAGATCACGACTTCACTCTCAGTGCATGCTCCCTATAGGATTTTACCGCTTTCCTTTATTTCTTGTTGATTGATGAGTCACTCAATTTAGAAATTGAGATCATGACTTCGCTCTCATTGCATGTCCCCTATATGATAATTTTGTTAGACTTTCTTTGGCATGCTAACCTAGATAGGATCTCTCCCCATGTGTGCTCTCTTGAGTTTACCGGCTGGTTTGCTTTATCCTTGTACATACCATGTTCCCTTAGGATGTGCTTGCTCCGTTCGGACGCAAGTTAGACCTTAGGTTGTAAACCATGAATGCTAAAAGTAGGTAGAAACTTCCACTTCATCCTTGACGTAGGACTACCATTGTATGATAACATTAGGTTAGAGATAAGCTAGTCTCCCTTAGACTCTTTTCTTCCCCTTTTTGCATCCTCGCATCTAAAACAAAAACTTATTTTCTTAGTAAATCGAAAACATGCTAATCTCACTTAAACCCTTTTTCAAGGTAACAAAACACAAACCAAATTCAAACCATTTTGTGCGCTCGAGCACCTTTTCTCTAAAACCTTTTTCAGGTAAGGACATGATTAGTTTACTTCTGTGCCAACGCATAAGTCTCCAAAGGTCGATCTGCGGCAGAAGGAGGGATTAACTCCGTCCATAAAAAAACACAAACAAACAAAAACATAAGAGCCGAACTACGGTAGATCTGATTCCTCAAAACGGATACGTAGGCATTGGGGTAGGGCCCAAGCGAGCACAACTTTATTTTCCCTACATTCTTTTCCCCTTTCTTTTGCATGCATTCTCCCTTCAGTAGTATAGTAGACACTAAGCATAGATTGAACACACCCATAAGATAGATAACAAGAGTGGATACCATAGAGTATTACGGGCGTGTGGGGTGCTGATACCTTCCCCTCGCGTAACAGACTCCCTTACCCGATCTCTCGGTTGCAAGACCGTGACTTCTCCCTTCTCAGGTTTTCTCGATGTTTACCTTTCCCTACATGTGGGATAAAAGACGTTTGATGGCGACTTTATTGTTTGATGATTTTCAGCCGGTTGTTTCAGCTGGCGACTTCACTGGGGACAGGTCGACCAAATGCTGGTCTATCCCGGAGTCGCTCCTAGCTCTTGCTTTCTTTTCTTTGGGTGTTTATTTTTATGCTTTCAGTTTATTCACTCATTTTGTATATACTTGAGCATATGTATGCATTTCATTTTATTGTCTTCCATATACTACTGTTATACTGGATCTGTTTCTTATTAGGTGGGTGCTACTATGAGGTAAAAGACCCAATACCCAGGCCAGAGTTGTATACCATAAGAACCTAGGAATAGAGTGGAACATGAACGGCTAGTTGACATAGGTCTCACTATCGCTGCCATGTCGTCCACGCTCAGATGAGGTATAAATGAGGGGCTATCGTTTTCACATAGGTGATACGGTGATAGTTTTTCAGGAGTACCCTCGATTCTGAGTTACCATTGCCTTACCATGACCTAGTCTTCACCAGTGAGTGGGGAGGGAATTATTATCACAGGTACAGATGGTGATTATGCTCAAATGGTGATTATGCTCAAATGGTGATTATGCTCAAATGGTGATTATGTTCAAATGGTTACTCATGTTTAGATAGTGACTATGCTCAGACGGTAACTATTGGTTCTAATGGTTATGTTTTGGATTTCTGTCAGTGACTCTATGCAGATGCTATATTCTGTTGGTGACCGTATGGTTCTCAAATTTATTTTCTGAGTTCCTGATTTGTTTACTGGGAGATTCATTCGAGCCTTCAATCTTGGTATTCCCAACATATTCAGAAAATACTCAACAGTATCCGATGTTCCAGAAGCCTTGATCTAGTACAATGGGAGATCTACATGGTACTTGGTTCTTATATGTGCGAGAGCTATGCCGGACCTTTAATCTGATGATATTCATATGATTCCGAACAGTGCAGAAATCATATTCAGAAATGATGGAACCTTGATCCTCTTTGATCTCATGCCTTTGCATACATAACATGGCTAACCACATGCTTAACATACATGTTCTGTTATTTCAAGGGAATCACATTTGCAAGTCTTGTGCTAAACTCTTCCATCCCTTACTTGCGCAAAAATAAAAATCAAAGCACGTAAATTCCTTGGAAATGACAGAACATAACATGGCATTCATTCATGCCCATGCATATTCATGCATTCATAACAAGTACCCTAAGATTAGGGATTCTTATTCAGACCTGGGGCTTTCTTCAGAGGTTCAACTTAATTCTTACTGTCACATGCTCAGAGGTCAGTCATGGAGTAACTTTGTGTGGTATGCATGCAAACTTTGGCCCGTGGTCAGAAATTTCTTCAAGCAAGAAGATAATTGATTGAAGACTCAGATAAGCCAGGTCATGAAAGTTGATGATGATGTCAACAATCTTGCACTTATTGCTGCAGCAGATGTGGTTGCTACACCGAGGCATCCGACTATTCAATCAGGGGCATTCTCCACAGCCTTGTCTTCCTTGGTCTGTTCGATAACAACCAATCTTTATTCCCCAAGTGAATTCATGGGGCGATATTTTTAAGCCAAGATAAAAGAAGCCTGACGAGCATGTTGATGCGATCCCAGTGCATTGCATCCAATTATTCCCTCACCTGGTGGAAGTTTAATTGGCGAAGCTCTGATCTTTGGGGTCCTCTTTCCACAAAAATCTCTTCTGATTGCAATACACATGCTAGATGTCTCCCCTATTCTGAGGCACCCAGTTTTAATATCGAAGACTGTAAAGGGGTTGAAGTATAAAGCGCAATACCTGTCTGACGTCTCTTTCAAAGGTCCAATTCATATTTGGCCAACTTCCAGGATCTTTCTCACGAGTCGGATGTCTCCGTTGTTCTGATAGAAGATGAACTGTATTGTTCCTTTATGGCGTAAGATGCTTGGTGATTCAATTTATACCAATTTTCTTGATAAACATTCATTCGTTCTCCTGAAAGAACCTTCTAAGCATATTTTGGAGCACCTGGCCATTTGATTGAAGGTATGCCATCCAGAGACGGAGTCCAAGACAAGATCAATTCAAAAACTGTCACGTTCATATCAGATCTGAAGGGGAATCCTCCCTCCCACTCAAGCATCAAGACTATAAAAAGTCGTCAGAATCAAGAAATACATACGGAGTCAAGTCTCCTCAACAATGGCAATCATTGGTTTCTTTACTGCATTTTCCTTCGCATTCTTACTTGTTTGTTTAAACATTGCTTGTATATAGAAACTTGTCTATTTTTGAATGAAAATCTAAATGCAATAGGTATGCTTGTCTTGAAGTGTTCCTTTCATTTTTATTCATCCATTCGTTGTCACTCTTTAAATGTTTTACTTGCATATTGATGCCAAGTTTCCAAGTCTTATGCTTAGGTAAAGATTGGAGGGAGGATGACGATAATCTAAAAACGCAACATCTATGATTGGTACGCTTTTGAGTAAGACTCTGCTGACGATGTACATGCCTTGTTTCAATTCTTAAACACCGGATATATAAGGGAGATAGACCCTCGTTGCCCCCTCTGAGCCTTCAAAGTAGGAGTTTCTTTTCTGTTAAAAAAAACCTCATTTTAACCCTGGGGCGGGTAGTGTTCAGTTAATCTGATCAAGCATTCATAACTCATCAAGAGTGTGCATCCAAGGATACAACAATGGTTATCCATCAAAAGGTTGAGGAAAGTCAAAACCACAATGGTTAACCCTCATCTAACAACAACATGCGTCTATTGACAATATCCCAATGTGTATCTCTCGCACATCAGGAGGTCGACAAATGACGATACAACAATGGCTATCCATCATATACCAAAGACTCAGATAGTCACAATCATTTCCAACAAATCAAAGACAGTGCAAGGATCAATGAATTGTTCAAAATGGAAATACGAATAAGAAAGAAACAAAAATCCATGCTAAGTCGAAACTTGAAAACAAGTCGCTTAGGCAAAATTTGGGGGGCATCCCGCTGGACTTCCAAATCTAAATTCAAAAGAATATGTCCAGGCAAAAGTAATAAGGGAATTAAAATGCCTAAAAGGAGAGAAAAGGATTACCAATGAAAATCCTCACAAAAGAACAAAGTCGTCTGATCAGACACCAAGATCAGAAGGTGAAGTGATTGTCGTGTCCAAGAAACCACATTGATTCCTCAATCATCGCAAACTCTTCTCGAGAGATGAACGCTTGTATCGGGTCAACTGAATGTAGGAATGGAGAAAATCACGGAGAATGGGTGGGCACCAAATAATTTATAGCCTCAAAACCTTTTTTTAAAACCGTGAACCAGGCCACGTTACAACCCTTTAAAAGTCCTAATTGAAGCATGGGTCAATTCGAAAGCATGCTACAACGAGATACTGTTTAACTGACTCCTAAGAGGTATGTTTGAATATCTGTGTTGGCATCATATGCTTGCATTATCTTTCATAAAAAAAGAATTTGCAAATGTTTCTCTCTAGCTAGTGACTCATTCACAACAGAGTTGGGACGTCATTTCATTCAAAGTTTTTTCAAACTTCAAGACTTACATATGTGTTCCATTAGAATTATCATTCTCATAATAAACATTATTCTGCATACAAAATAACTGATTGACATCTAGTAAGTTTACACAATGAATAATCGGTAAAGAGCTCAATCTTGTCAGAGAAGAGAGGCTTGAATACCCTATTGAAGCAAGAGTCAGCTGCCACAAGAGAAATGACTTATCTAGCAACACGTTAACCAATGATTATGTCAAGAGGAATCATCTTGGTACTTTACAGTCTGAGTACCATTCAGGGATGAAGTTAGCAGAGTCTGCCAATCTGGGGCAATCAAGTCGAGAGTCAATCTCTCCGAGTTCATCCAAATTTGGGGCATTCCCTTAAAGCTACCAATCTGAGGCTCAAGTCGAGACTCGATCTCTCCAAGGTCAGCCAAATCTGGGGCATTCTCTCCAAGCTATCAATTAGAGGCTATCACGTTGATAAATCTCTTCAAGCTCTACCAATCAGAAGCTATCATGTCGATAAATCTCTTCAAGATAGATCAATTAGAGGCTATTCACATCGAGATATCTATTCAGAATTCATTCAACCTGGGGCAGTTACGTCGAGATTAGACAAATCTCTCCAAGAAAGCTGTAATCAAGATTAGTTTATTTCGTGACTCAAGACATTGGGGAAGGCCATTTCATATCATATTGTGGCACGGATATTCTGGTCTTCTATTCAACATAGATCTTCTTAGAGATCCTCCAGACAGGGGAATTCCTCATCCGTACTTACAAAGTTGCTCAAGCCAATTATGTTGCACAAGACCACTACGATCAGCTAAAAGCGTCATAACGGTCACCCTGACCTAGCCAGCGCACGAAGCTATCTTCATCTCCCGCAGACAACTTCAAATCTGATTCCCCAAGTGAATTTAGAAAGTTTAGAATTTCCATTTAACTCGGCACACGCAAGTGCATCCGCAGTGGAGTTAATCAAGAACATCCCCAGTGGAGCTAAACTGGGGCATTTGCAGAGCTAAATCGGGGTATTCTTAGGTAACCATACCAATCTTTTATCCCCAAGTGATTCAAGAGATAATTCCCCAGTGTGCGTAAACTTGGGACATGTATTTGGAGAGATTCACATGGTGTTCAGTATCCATTCTTCGTCATATTCAGTTCTATCATCCCCTCGACGGTTCAGGATATATGGAAGTCTGTCCAGATTATTATCTTCCCCAACAGTATGATTTAGAATTCAGAGGCATATCTGAAAACTCACTTCGTCAACAATTCAATCTTCGGTATCATGGGCTCCCCAATGCAATTCTTATCAGTATCCCCAACGACCTTCGGTACTGTAGGCTTCCAGCGCTGATATGTATTGACATCCCCAGTGATGAGGAATGGTTCCCAGCAAGCCTTCTCTTATCCCCATGAAGTTTATTTCTTTGCATTACATATAGTTATCACTGCATAACATTGCATCCTCAAAAGTGCGTAGCCGATCCATCAGAGTGGATCTTTGCGGAAAAAGAAATTCAAACATACATACGAAGCATGAGCCAGATCAGGTACCTTACACAAAATATCTGAATCATTCAAGGACAACAATACATCCCTACAAGAGGATATCATGCCCAAAATCCCTAGTCGATGACCTTCACCTTTTCGATGCCCAACAAAATCAATACACTTTGTCATTCTAAACCCAATTTTCGTCTGATGGCCAGTCCCCGTCTAACAAATAATTCAGTCTTCTAACACTCATCTGTGTCAATTCCAACACTCGTCATGTCAACTTCTAAACACTCGTCTGTGTCATTTCCTAAACACTCATCCATGTCAGTCTCCCGAATGCTCGTCCGTGTTTAACCTTTCTTGATACTCATCTGTATCTTCTTTCAATACTCGTCCGTATTGATTCAAACACTTGTTCGTGTTTAACCTTTCTTGATACTCGTCCGTATCTTCTTTCAATACTCGTCCGTATTTATTCAAACACCCATCTGGGTCAGTTATCCAAACATTCATTTGTGTCTTCCTTTTGATACTCATCAGTATCTTCTTTTAATACTCGCCCGTATTGATTCAAACACTCATCTGTGTTTAACCTTTTGATACTCGTCCGCATCTTCTTTCAGTACTCGTTTGTGTCAATTCCTAAACACTCGTATGTGTTTAACCTTTTGATACTCGTCCGTATCTTCTTTCAATACTTGTCTGTATTGATTCAAACACGCGTCCGGGTTTAACCTTTCGATACTCGTCTGTATCTTCTTTCAATACTCGTCTGTATTGATTCAAACACTCGTCCATGTTTAACCTTTTGATACTCATCCGTATCTTCTTTCAATACTCTTTTGTATTGATTCAAACACTCATCCGTGTTTAACCTTTTGATACTCGTCCGTATCTTCTTTCAATACTCGTCCATATTGATTCAAACATTCGTCCGTGTTTAACCTTGTGATACTCGTCTGTATCTTCTTTCAGTACCCGTCTGTATTGATTCAAATACTCGTCCATGTTTAACCTTTTGGTGCTCGTCCGTATCTTCTTCCAATACTCGTCTGTATTGATTCAAACACTCGTCCGTGTTATACCTTCCTTGTATTGGCATCACGCTACGTTACAAGTTCGATCTCTTCTATTGGCATCACGCTACGTTACAAGTTCGAACTCTTCCTTGTATTGGCATCACGCCACGTTACAAGTCTTCTCTGTCCTTGTGTTTGCATCATACTACCTTACTTTTAATCATCGTGTCCTGATCGATGTATTCCTGCTAGCCGTCGTGTCCTGATTGATGTCTTCCTTTTGGTTATCTGTCCTGGTCGACACCTCTCCTCGAACTATCGTGTCCTGATCGATGTATTCATTTTTGTTATCATTTCGTGACCAGTACCGCCACCATCTTCGAACCTGAGAATGCCCGTAGTCTAGGTTTTTCCCATAGATCATCGTAGAACCTGAGATCGCCTCTTAGCTACGTTCCTCCTTAGATCACCGTCGAACCCGAGATCGCCTCTTGGCTAGGTTCTTACCATAGATCACCGTCGAACCTGAGATTGCCTCTTGTCTAGGTTCCTCCTTAGATCACCGTCGAACCTGAGATCGCCTCTTGGCTAGGTTCTTCCCATAGATCACCGTCGAACCTGAGATCGCCTCTTGGCTAGGTTCTTCCCATAGATCACCGTCGACCTGAGATCGCCTCTTGGCTAGGTTCTTTCTTAGATCACCGTCGAACTTGAGATCGCCTCTTGGCTAGGTTCTTCCCATATATCACCGTCGAACCTGAGATTGCCTCTTGGCTAGGTTCCTCCTTAGATTACCGTTGAACCTGAGATTGCCTCTTGGCTAGGTTCTTCCCATAGATCATCTTAAAACCTGAGATTTCCCGTAGGCTAGGTTCTTCCTCAAATCATTTTAGAACCTGAGATCGCCCGTAGGCTAGGTTCTTCCTTAGATCACCGTCGAACCTGAGATCGCCCGTAGGCTAGGTTCTTCCCATAGATCATCGTCGAACCTGAGATTGCCTCTTGGCTAGGTTCTTCCCATATATCACCGTCGAACCTGAGATCGCCTCTTAACTAGGTTCTTCCCATAGATCACCGTCGAACCTGAGATTGCCTCTTGGCTAGGTTCCTCCTTAGATCAACGTCGACCCTGAGATCGCCTCTTGGCTAGGTTCTTCCCATAGATCACCGTAGAACCTAAGATCACCTCTTGGCTAGGTTCTTCCCATATATCACCGTCGAACCTGAGATCTCCTCTTGGCTAGGTTCTTCCTTAGATCATCGTCGACCCTGAGATTGCCTCTTGGCTAGGTTCCTCCTTATATCATCGTCGAACCTGAGATCGCCTCTTCGCTAGGTTCTTCCCATAGATCACCGCCTAACCTAAGATCGCCTCTTGGCTAGGTTCCTCCTTAGATCACCGTCGAACATGAGATCGCCTCTTGGCTAGGTTCTTCCCATAGATCACTGTTGAACCTGAGATCTCCTCTTGGCTAGGTTCTTCCCATAAATCACCATCGAACCTGAGATCGCCTCTTGGCTAGGTTCTTCCTTAGATCATCGTTGAACCTGATATCTCCTCTTGGCTAGGTTCTTCCCATAGATCACCGTCGAACCTGAGATTGCCTCTTGGCTAGGTTCCTCCTTAGAACACCGTTGAACCTGAGATCACCTCTTAGCTAGGTTCCTCCCATATATCATCTTAAAACCTGAGATCGCCCGTAGGCTAGGTTCTTCCTCAGATACTTTTAGAACCTAAGATCGCCCGTAGGCTAGGTTCTTCCTTAGATCACCGTCGAACCTGATATCACCCGTAGGCTAGGTTCTTCCCATAGACCATCATCGAACCTGAGATTGCTTCTTGGTTAGGTTCCTCCTTAGATCACCGTCAAACCTGGAATCCCCTCTTGGCTAGGTTCTTCCCATAGATCACCGTCGAACCTAAGATTGCCTCTTAGCTAGGTTCCTCCATAGATCACCGTCGAACCTGAGATTGCCTCTTGGCTAGGTTCTTCCCATAGATCACCGTCAAACCTGAGATTGCCTCTAGGCTAGGTTCTTCCCATAGATCACCGTCGAACCTGAGATCACCTCTTGGCTAGGTTCTTCCCATAGATCACCATCGAACCTGAGATTGCCTCTTGGCTAGGTTCTTCCTTAGATCATTGTCGAACCTGAGATCGCCTCTTGGATAGGTTCCTCCTTAGATCACCATCAAACCTGAGATCTCCTCTTAGCTAGGTTCTTCCCATAGATCACCGTCGAACCTGAGATTGCCTCTTGGGTAGGTTCCTCCTTAGATCAACGTAGACCCTGAGATCGCCTCTTGGCTAGGTTCTTCCCATAGATCACCGTTGAACCTGAGATGATCTCTTAACTAGGTTCTTCCCATATATCACAGTCGAACCTGAGATCTCCTCTTGGCTAGGTTCTTCCTTAGATCATCGTCGACCCTGAGATTACCTCTTGGCTAGGTTCCTCCTTAGATCATCGTCCAACCTGAGATCGCCTCTTCGCTAGGTTCTTCCCATAGATCACCGTCTAACCTAAGATCGCCTCTTGGCTAGGTTCCTCCTTAGATCACCGTCGAACCTGAGATCGCCTCTTGGCTAGGTTCTTCCCATAGATCACTGTTGAACCTGGGATCTCTTTTTAGCTATGTTCTTCCCATAGATCACCATCGAACCTGAGATCGCCTCTTGGCTAGGTTCTTCCTTAGATCACCGTTGAACCTGAGATCTCCTCTTGGCTAGGTTCTTCCCATAGATCACCGTCGAACCTGAGATTGCCTCTTGGCTAGGTTCCTCCTTAGAACACCGTTGAACCTGAGATCGCCTCTTGGCTAGGTTCCTCCCATATATCATCTTAAAACCTGAGATCGCCCGTAGGCTAGGTTCTTCCTGAGATCATTTTAGAACCTAAGATCGCCCGTAGGCTAGGTTCTTCCTTAGATCACCGTCGAACCTGAGATCGCCCGTAGGCTAGGTTCTTCCCAAAGATCATCGTCGAACCTGAGATTGCCTCTTGGCTAGGTTCCTCCTTAGATCACCGTCAAACCTTGAATCCCCTCTCGGCTAGGTTCTTCCCATAGATCACCGTCGAACCTAAGATTGCCTCTTGGCTAGATTCCTCCTTAGATCACCGTCGAACCTGAGATCGCCTCTTGGCTAGGTTCTTCCCATAGATCATCGTCGAACCTGAGATCGCCTCTAGGCTATGTTCTTCCCATAGATCACCGTCGAACCTGAGATCACCTCTTGGCTAGGTTCTTCCCGTAGATCACCGTCGAACTTGAGATCGCCTCTTGGCTAGGTCTTCCTTAGCTCATTGTCGAACCTGAGATCGCCTCTTGGATAGGTTCCTCCTTAGATCACCGTCAAACCTGAGATCGCCTCTTGGCTAGGTTCTTCCCATAGATCACCGTCCTACCTGAGATCGCCTCTTGGCTAGGTTCTTTCTTAGATCACCGTCGAACCTGAGATTGCCTCTTGGCTAGGTTCTTCCCATAGATCACCGTCGAACCTGAGATCGCCTCGTAGCTAGGTTCTTCCCATAGATCACTGTCGAACTTGAGATTGCCTCTTGGCTAGGTTCTTCTTTAGATCACCGTCGAACCTGAGATCGCCTCTAGGCTAGGTTCTTCCCATAGATCACTGTCAAACCTGAGATCGCCTCTTGGCTAGGTTCCTCCTAAGATCACCGTCGAACCTGAGATCGCCTCTTGGCTAGGTTCTTCACATAAATCATCTTAGAACCTGAGATCTCCCGTAGGCTAGGTTCTTCCTCAGATCATTTTAGAACCTGAGATCTCCTATAGGCTAGGTTCTTCCCATAGATCAACTTAGAACCTGAGATCTCCCATAGGCTAGGTTCTTCCTCAGATCATCTTCGAACCTGAGATCGCCTCTTGGCTAGGTTCTTCCTTAGATCACCGTCGAACCTGAGATTGCCCCTTGGCTAGGTTCTTCCTGTAGATCACCGTCGAACTTGAGACCGCCTCTTGGCTAGGTTCTTCCCATAGATCATCGTCGAACCTGAGATCTCCTCTTGGCTAGGTTCCTCGTTAGATCACCGTTGAACCTGAGATCGACTCTTGGCTAGGTTTTTCCCATAGATCATCTTAGAAACTGAGATCGCCCGTAGGCTAGGTTCTTCCTCAGATCAATTTAGAACCTGGGATCACCCGTAGGCTAGGTTCTTCCAATATATCATCTTAGAATGTGAGATCTCCCGTAGGCTAGGTTCTTCCTCAGATCATCTTAGAACCTGAGATCGCCCGTAGGCTAGGTTCTTCCCATAGATCATCGTTAAACCTGAGATTGCCTCTTGGCTAGGTTCTTCCTTAGATCATCGTCGAACTTGAGATCGCCCGTTGGCTAGGTTCTTCCCATACATCACCGCCGAACCTGAGATTGCCTCTTGGCTAGGTTCTTCCTTAGATCACCGTAGAACCTGAGATCGCCTCTTGTCTAGGTTCCTCCTTAGATGACTGTCGAACCTGAGATCCCCTTTTGGCTAGGTTCTTCCCATAGATCACCGTCTAACCTAAGATCGCCTCTTGGCTAGGTTCCTCCTTAGATCACCGTCGAACCTGAGATCGCCTCTTGGCTAGGTTCTTCCCATAGATCACCGTCGAACCTGAGATCTCCTCTTGGCTAGGTTCTTCCCATAGATAACTGTCGAACCTGAGATTGCCTCTTGGCATGGTTCTTCGTTAGATCACCATCGAACCTGAGATCTCCTCTTGGCTAGGTTCTTCCCATAGATCGCCGTCAAACCTGAGATTGCGTCTTTGCTAGGTTCCTCCTTAGATCACCGTTGAACCTGAGATCGCCTCTTGGCTAGGTTCTTCCCATATATCATCTTAAAACCTGAGATCGCCCGTAGGCTAGGTTCTTCCTCAGATCATTTTAGAACCTAAGATCGCCTGTAGGCTAGGTTCTTCCTTAGATCACCATCGAACATGAGATCGCCCGTAGGTTAGGTTCTTCCCATAGATCATCTTCGAACCTGAGATTGCCTCTTGGCTAGGTTCCCCCTTAGATCACCGTTGAACCTGAGATCGCCTCTTGTCTAGGTTCTTCCCATATATCATCTTAAAAGCTGAGATCGCCCGTAGGATAGGTTCTTCCTGAGATCATTTAAAACCTGAGATCGCCCGTAGGCTAGGTTCTTCCTTAGATCACTGTCGAACCTGAGATCGCCCGTAGGCTAGGTTCTTCCCATAGATCATCGTCGAACCTGAGATTGCCTCTTGGCTAGGTTCCTCCTTAGATCACCATCAAACCTGGAATCTCCTCTCGGCTAGGTTCTTCCCATAGATCACCGTCGAACCTGAGATTGCCTCTTGCCTAGGTTTCTCCTTAGATCACCGTCGAACCTGAGATCGCCTCTTGGCTAGGTTCTTCCGATAGATCACCGTCGAAACTGAGATCGCCTCTTGGCTAGGTTCTTCCCATAGATTACCGTTGAAGCTCAGATTGCTTCTTGGCTAGGTTCTTCCAATAGATCACCGTCGAACCTGAGATCGCCTCTTGGCTAGGTTCTTCCTTAGATCATCTTGGAACCTGAGATTGCCTCTTGGATAGGTTCCTTCTTAGATCACCGTCGAACCTAAGATCGCATCTTGGCTAGGTTCTTCCCATAGATCACCGTCGAACCTGAGATCGCGTCTTGGCTAGGTTCTTTCTTAGATCACCGTCGAACCTGAGATCGTCTTTTGGCTAGGTTCTTCCCATAGATCACCGTCGAACCTGAGATCGCCTGTTGGCTAGGTTCTTCCGATAAATCACTGTTGAACCTGAGATCGCGTCTTGGCTAGGTTCTTCCTTAGATCACCGTCGAACCTGAGATCGCCTCTAGGCTAGGTTCTTCCCATAGATCACCGTCGAACATGAGATCGCCTCTTGGCTAGGTTCCTCCTTAGATCACCGTCGAACCTGAGATTGCCTCTTGGCTAGGTTCTTCACATAAATCATCTTAGAACCTGAGATCGCCCGTAGGCTAGGTTCTTCCTCAGATCATTTTAGAACCTGAGATCTCTTGTAGGCTAGGTTCTTCCCATAGATCATCTTAGAACCTGAGATCGCCCATAGGCTAGGTTCTTCCTCAGATCATCTTTGAACCTGATATCGCCTCTTGACTAGGTTCTTCCTTAGATCACCGTCTAACCTGAGATTTCCTCTTGGCTAGGTTCTTCCTATAGATCACCGTCGAACTTGAGATCGCCTCTTGGCTAGGTTCTTCCCATAGATCATCGTCGAACCTGAGATCTCCTGTTGGCTAGGTTCCTCGTTAGATCACCGTTGAACCTGAGATCGACTCTTGGCTAGGTTCTTCCCATAGATCATCTTAGAAACTGAGATCGCCCGTAGGCTAGGTTCTTCCTCAGATCAGTTTAGAACCTGAGATCACCCATAGGCTAGGTTCTTCCCATATATCATCTTAGAATGTGAGATCGGCCATAGGCTAGGTTCTTCCTCAGATCATCTTAGAACCTGAGATCGCCCGTAGGCTAGGTTCTTCCCATAGATCATCGTTAAACCTGAGATTGCCTCTTGGCTAGGTTCTTCCTTAGATCATCGTCAAACCTGAGATCGCCTGTTGGCTAGGTTCTTCCCAAACATCACCGCCGAACCTGAGATTGCCTCTTGGCTAGGTTCTTCCTTAGATCACCGTAGAACCTGAGATCGCCTCTTGTCTAGGTTCCTCCTTAGATGACTGTTGAACATGAG
Organism: Vicia faba; assembly: GCA_948472305.1. NCBI lineage: Eukaryota > Viridiplantae > Streptophyta > Magnoliopsida > Fabales > Fabaceae > Vicia > Vicia faba. The sequence continues at coordinate 74,153,082 of OX451737.1, read as the reverse complement.
ATCCCCTTTTGGCTAGGTTCTTCCCATAGATCACCGTCTAACCTAAGATCGCCTCTTGGCTAGGTTCCTCCTTAGATCACCGTCGAACCTGAGATCGCCTCTTGGCTAGGTTCTTCCCATAGATCACCGTCGAACCTGAGATCTCCTCTTGGCTAGGTTCTTCCCATAGATAACCGTCAACCTTAGATCACCTCTTGGCATGGTTCTTCCTTAGATCACCGTCGAAACTGAGATCTCCTCTTGGCTAGGTTCTTCCCATAGATCGCCGTCAAACCTGAGATTGCCTCTTGGCTAGGTTCATCCTTAGATCACCGTTGAACCTGAGATCGCCTCTTGGCTAGGTTCTTCCCATATATCATCTTAAAACCTGCGATCGCCCGTAGGCTAGGTTCTTCCTCAGATCATTTTAGAACCTGAGATCGCCCGTAGGCTAGGTTTTTCCTTAGATCACAATCGAACCTGAGATCGCCCGTAGGCTAGGTCCTTCCCATAGATCATCTTCGAACCTGAGATTGCCTCTTGGCTAGGTTCCTCCTTAGATCACCGTCGAACCTGGAATCGCCTCTCGGCTAGGTTCTTCCCATAGATCACCGTCGAACCTGAGATTACCTCTTGCCTAGTTTTCTCCTTAGATCACCGTCGAACCTGAGATTGCCTCTTGGCTAGGTTTTTCCCATAGATCAACGTCGAAACTGACATCGCCTCTTGGCTAGGTTGTTCCCATAGATCACCATCGAACATGAGATCGCTTCTTGGCTAGGTTCTTCCAATAGATCACCGTCGAACCTGAGATCGCCTCTTGGCTAGGTTCTTCCTTAGATCATCTTTGAACCTGAGATTGCCTCTTGGATAGGTTCCTCCTTAGATTACCGTTGAACCTGAGATCGCCTCTTGGCTAGGTTCTTCCCATAGATCACCGTCAAACCTGAGATCGCGTCTTGGCTAGGTTCTTTCTTAGATCACCGTCGAACCTGAGATCGCCTCTTGGCTAGGTTCTTCCCATAGATCACCGTCGAACCTGAGATTGCCTCTTGGCTAGGTTCTTCCCATAAATCAATGTTGAACCTGAGATCGCATCTTGGCTAGGTTCTTCCTTAGATCACCGTCGAACCTGAGATCGCCTCTAGGCTAGGTTCTTCCCATAGATCACCGTCGAACCAGAGATCACCTCTTGGCTAGGTTCCTCCTTAGATCACTGTCGAACCTGAGATCGCCTCTTGGCTAGGTTCTTCACATTAATCATCTTAGAACCTGAGATCGCCCGTAGGCTAGGTTCTTCCTCAGATTATTTTAGAACCTGAGATCTCCTGTAGGATAGGTTCTTCCCATAGATCATCTTAGAACCTGATATCTCCCATAGGCTAGGTTCTTCCTCAGATCATCTTTGAACCTGAGATCGCCTCTTGGCTAGGTTCTTCCTTAGATCACCGTCGAACCTGAGATTGCCTCTTGGCTAGGTTCTTCGTATAGATCACCGTCGAACTTGAGATTGCCTCTTGGCTAGGTTCTTCCCATAGATCATCGTCGAACCTGAGATCTCCTCTTGGCTAGGTTCCTCGTTAGATCACCGTTGAACCTGAGATCGACTCTTGGCTAGGTTCTTCCCATAGATCTTCTTAGAACCTGAGATCGCCCGTAGGCCAGGTTCTTCCTCAAATCAGTTTAAAACCTGAGATCACCCGTAGGCTAGGTTCTTCCCATATATCATCTTAGAACCTGAGATCGCCCATAGGCTAGGTTCTTCCTCAGATCATCTTAGAACCTGAGATCGCCCGTAGGCTAGGTTCTTCCCATAGATCATCGTCAAACCTGAGATTGCCTCTTGGCTAGGTTCTTCCTTAGATCATCGTCGAACCTGAGATTGTCCGTTGGCTAGGTTCTTCCCATAGATCATCGTCTAACCTGAGATCGCCTCTTGGCTAGGTTCTTCCTTAGATCATCGTCGAACCTGAGATCGCCCGTAGGCTAAGTTCTTCCCATAGATCATTGTCGAACCTGAGATAGCCTCTTCGCTAGGTTTTTCCTTAGATCATCGTCGAACCTGAGATCGACCGTAGGCTAGGTTCTTCCCATAGATCATCGTCGAACCTGAGATCACCTCTTGGCTAGGTTCTTCCTTAGATCATAGTCGAACCTGAGATCACCCGTAGGCTAGGTTCTTCCCTCAAATCATCGTCGAACCTTAGATTTCCTCTTGGCTAGGTTCTTTCCATATGTATCTTGTCTTAGAACCTGAGATTTCCCTTAGGCTAGGTTATATGTAAAATCACTCTCATGTTTCACCTTAGGATCGTAGGTCGCCCGTAGACCTCGTCTGTTGTCTTTTCATACCAACCATTTATCTTGTCTTGGCATCACGCCACGTTACAAGTCCAATATCCGTCTCTTCATTGAAAAAACAAAATAATTCTTCCCCCATCAAATAAAAAATACTCACACTATCTCCCAGAACAAATTTTTGGCAATGATATTTAATCATCTTCTACCTGTAACTTCCGAAAGGCATGTGCCAATCGTACTTTCAAGTATAAGACGATTAAATAAGGGCAGCTGTAATACCCCAAATTTGTCCTACCCCTTTTACTTTTATCTGGCTTATGCATTGTCGCGATTTTCTAATGTACATAACTCCATTAGGTCATCTAACACATCATTTATTCATTAATCGATAAAATGTGGCATGTGATCAAAGATTTCAAAGAATTAGGGTTTCTTTAAGGCTCTGAGGCTCTTGTTTTCATCCAAGAGATTCAAGTTGCTTCTTCCACAAGCATGGAAATACGCTAGGGTTTTAACTTGTTCTGGGAAGGATTCTAGGGCTTTCAACTTGTTATGCTTCATCAAGAATTCAATTGTAAGCTAAGATTTTGGTTTCCCCCATCATCTCGAGCTACCTTGATTATCAGATTTTATCAAAGGCAAGTGAACTAGGGTTTGTTACTCATTATATTTGAGCTTGTTGATGTTCAACAACTGAGATTCATTGAGTCTCATGTCAAGGTATCCTACTATGATCCAAGTCCTACCCTTATCAAAGGATTCAAGGCATTGGCTATCTTGTTACTCATCAAGTCGAGATATAGTGGAATTGGATTGCAAAATACAAGCCATGGTACAAGAGATGATTTTGTGGATTCATTGTAATAAAGGCATCATTATTCTTTCACATACTTGTTGCTTGTCATGAAATTTTGGTTAAGATTCGAAAATTGAAATGAATATAGGGCTTCATTGAGAATGGAAGATTAATTTGAGGTATTCATTCAAGTTCTAGATTGGATCAATGTTTGCTTTGGTACTAGTTACAATGTTGCAAAGAAATACGTCATGCAAGTTTCAAGTCCACTTATCCAAGTCCAAAAATTTATTATTCAAGGCTTTAAAATTCAAAAATAAAATCATTCATCGTTCATCATTCAAATTCTACAAATTTATGTCATCAAATTCAGGGTTTTAAGTGCAAGCATATATTCATGGTTCATTTCTTGAAATTCAAGTAGAAAATCCCATAATAATTCAAAAGACAAGTAGCCAAAGGTATGCTAGCAGTTCGTATACATAAGAAAAGCAAGATCAGATCATCCATATTTTTACAAGCGGAGCTCTAAGTGATAATTACAGGGAAACTACAACCTCATGTCATCAAATTACATTTTCAAATCTCATTTCTCCATACACCTTCATGTTTCTTCCAATCTTCGAATCCCGCCTCGTGCGCAAAACCTCATGATACGCCTTCACCCTTCCTTCATTCAAGTATCTCTCCATGCCCAGTCTTCAAAATCATGTTAGGCAGGCCACATTTTCAATTCTGCATAAACCAGTTCCTACGTCAATACCAACAACATTTGGACCAATAAGCTAACCGCAAAACAGAATTCAGCCTGCATCAATTATCCACCAGTCCAGCCCTGCATTTTGTTCATACCAGAAAAATCAGAAAACTTAAACAGAAAATAGCAGAATTATTCAAGCCTCTAACCATTTTCCAAACTGCTAACAGAATTTCTAACCAAAACCAAAACAAAAAAACTTTCCTAACCATATTTTCCTAACAGCCCTATAACTAACTATTTTAGCAAACCAACCGTTTTCTAACTATCCCCCCAAAAAACTAACAGAAGCTTCCTAACTGTTTCTAACTTCCAAAATGGCCTAACAAACTTTTTTACCAACTGTAACAGCCCTGTCCAAGAACCTGCTCTAACTGCTAACTAATTTCTAACAAATTTCCAATTCCCACTTTCCTAACAGCTCATAATCGTTAACTAACCAATTACAGGAAAAACTAACTCTCACTCTTCTAACAGAAACTAAACATTCTAACAACCTCCTAACCACCTCTAACCAACTTTCGGCATAGAAGAACAGATTCCAAAAAAGGGAAAAAACCAGAAAACTCACCTTGGCACTCTCTGATTCAATCCACCAATCTTCTTCACTCTCTCTCTGAGTTTCATCTTCACCTTCCTCACATCACTCCATCTTCAACCTTCACCTTCTTCACACCTTGGCACCATCATCACCATCCGCAACCTTCCCTCTCTGTAGTTCACTCAACAAACTTCCAGTAGGTAACAGAATAACAGAAAAAGAAGAAGAGAGAAGCAGGATTGGAGAGAATGATTCAAAACAGAAAAAGAGGAAAGAAGAAACTCACCTTTCAACCTCACTCCTTCTGCATCGTTCTATAATAATCTTCATCAATCACCAAGAAATGTCTGAAAAAACCTCTTCACATCATTCATCACTATCTCGCCTCTATAACTGTCTTCCTCTCTGTAACATCAACAATGCACACTTCAGTCATCTGCATCACAATAGCGATTCGCGGAAGTGCAAATTCAGAAATGCAGAAATAGAGAAAAAGATAAACGAGTAGAAATATCAAAGAGGAGCAAGAATGTACCTAAAGTCAAAACATCAAATTCGACTTCTCTTCCGCGCCAGAATCCTCAGGTATTCAGTCAAGTTCGTTCCATGACTCAATCATATATGCTTAATCTTCTTTGAGTTATAATTCCTTTCGGAGCTCAAATCTGCAAGTTCTTCAGACTTAGGGCATCTCAATTGTTCTCCGATTCGGTCGTTCGCTTGTTCTCTGTGAGAAATTGGTGATATACTGAGGCTCATAAGGAAATTCATGATAGGTTCGATGTTGGTATTGTCTAATTCCATCAGCGGTAACCTTTTTCAAATCGTACGAAGAAGATTGAAAAATAGAGGCAATCAGAAACTGAATCGCGGAGGCGGAAGGAGAGCGTAGATTGTGAATTGAAGAAGGCTGAGGTCCGGTCGTCTCGAGTTGAATCACAACAACGGTAGTGGAATTCGAACAGAGAGACGGTGAGGCCACAACTTGTGAGCACTACAGGCGGCGCCATGGTTGCGAAGGGTGGCGAAAATGGAAGATTGGATATGATCTCAGTTTCACCGCTTTGTCAAAGGAGAGGAAGAAAATCCGCAAAAGGTTAGATGATGATGGTGAGCATCACGAGAGAGGGTTGAGAACGAAGAAGAGGAAATTGTGAGATAATTCTGTTCGTGGAATTTCAATGGTTACAAACTTGGAACCCCATTTCCAGATACCCATACGACACTGTTTTAGGCACTTCTTTCCCTTTTTCCTTTTTCCTTTCTTTTTTTTTATATATTATTTCAATGATAGTTACGTTTTTTTATATAAATCTGCTCAAGAGAGATTTTTGGAATGCTGGTTGTATTTGCTGGGCCGAACTACTGCTAGGCCTTGGGATTTTTTTTGGCATGCTGAAGCCCTTTTAAAAAAAATGTGTATGGATTCATGTAGTTTGGGCTTAGCACCAGACTTCTGATTGCTGGACTATACCTCCTGAATTCATCTTGCACCCCCTAACTCTTCTAACTTTCCTTTTTTATTATTATTTCGGTTTTTATTCTAGTTTAATATTTCTTTTAATTGATTATAAAAATGATATACAAAAATAGTAGCATATTTTTTTAGAATTCTTTAGGACTTTTCTTTAGAATTTTATTAGAACTTTCTATTATTTTATGTTTAACAATCATTTACATTGTCATTTTTTAGTTAAGATTTGGTGATATTATATTGATGTAACTTTCGCAATATGGATAGCTTGGAGACTAATTCTTTGATCACTCGTGCGGAGCCGCTTCTATAGAGATTTCTTATTGCTTGTGTGGTTTTGAAGAGGCAACTGACCTTCTCCGTTCGGTATCATCGTAACCTTCATTTTATTCCTTATTTTTGCACTTTACCGCTTTCTAGATACCATGAGAAGTAGGAAATAAAGAGCATGTGCTCAAAGTCGTTGTTTAAAGAACTGTATCAGGCATTCCGCACTTCATTTGCTATATGTGTTGTGCTTGTGTTTGTTTACTTTCTTGTTGATCGATGAGTCACTCAATTTAGGAATTGAGATCACGACTTCTCTCTCAGTGCATGCTCCCTATAGGATTTTATCGCTTTCCTTTATTTCTTGTTGATCGATGAGTCACTTAATTTAGAAATTGAGATCACGACTTCGCTCTCATTGCATGTTCTCTATAGGATAGTTTTGTTAGACTTTCTTTGGCATGCTAACTTAGATAGGATCTCTCCCCAGGTATGCTCTCTTGAGTTTACTGGCTGGTTTGCTTTATCCTTGTACATACCATGTTCCCTTAGAATGCGCTTGCTCAGTTCGGACGGAAGTTAGACCTTAGGTTGTAAACCATGCATGCTAACAGTAGGTAGAAACTTCCCCTTCATCCTTGACGTAGGACTACCATTGTATGATACCATTAGGTTAGAGATAGGCTAGTCTCCATTAGACTCTTTTCTTCCCCTTTTTGCATCCTCGCATCTAAAACAAAAACTTATTTTCTTAGCAAATCGAAAACATGCTAATCTCACTTAAACCCTTTTTCAAGGTAACAAAACACAAACCAAATTCAAACCATTTTGTGCACTCGAGCACCTTTTCTCTAAAACCCTTTTCAGGTAAGGACATGATTAGTTTACTTATGTGCCAATGCATAAGTCTCCAAAGGTCGAGCTGTGGCAGAAGGTGGGATTAACTTCATCCATAAAAAAACACAAACAAATAAAAACATAAGAGCCGAACTACGGTAGCTCTGATTCCTCAAAACGGATACGTAGGCATTAGGGTAGGGCCCAAGCGAGCACAACTTTATTTTCCCTACATTATTTTCCCCTTTCTTTTGCATGCATTCTCCCTTCAGTAGTATAGTACACAGTAAGCATAGATTGAACATAAGATAGATAACAAAAGTGGATACCGTAGAGTACTACGGGTGTGTGGGGTGCTAATACCTTCCCCTCGCGTAACAGACTCCCTTACCCGATCTCTCGGTCGCAAGAGCGTGACTTCTCCCTTCTCAGGTTTTATCGATTTTTACCTTTCCCTACATGTGGGATAAAAGACGTTCGATGTCGACTTTATTGTTTGATGATTTTCAGCCGGTTGTTTCAGCTGACAACTTCACTGGGGACAGGTCGACCAAATGCTGGTCCATCCCAGAGTCGCTCCTAGCTCTTGCTTTATTTTCTTTGGGTATTTATTTTTATGCTTTCAGTTTATTCACTCATTTTGTATATACTTGAGCATATGTATGCATTTCATTTTACTATCTTCCATATACTACTGTTGTACTAGATCTGCTTCTTATTAGGTGGGTGCTACTATGAGGTGAAACGCCCAATACCCAGGCCAGAGTTGTATACCATAGGAACATAGAAATAGAGTGGAACATGAACAGCTAGTTGACTTAGGTCTCACTATCTCCGCCATGTCGTCCAAGATCAGATGAGGTACAAATGAGGGGCTATCATTTTCATGTAGGTGATACGGCGATAGTTTTTCAAGAGTACCCTCGATTCTGAGTTACCATTGCCTTACCCTGACCTAGTCTTCACCCGTGAGTGGGGAGGGAATTATTATCATAGGTACAAATGGTGATTATGCTCAAATGGTGATTATACTCAAATGGTGATTATGTTAAAATGGTTACTCATTTTAGATGGTGAGTATGCTCAGACGGTGACTATTGGTTCTAATGGTTATGTTCTGGATTTCTGTCAGTGACTCTATGCAGATGCTATATTCTGTTGGTGACCGTATGGTTCTCAGATTTATTTTTTGAGTTCCTGATTTGTTTACCGGGAGATTCATTCGAGCCTTCAATCTTGGTATTCCCAGCATATTTAGAAAATGCTCAACAGTATCCGATGTTCCAGAAGCCTTGATCTAGTACAATGGGAGATCTACATGGTACTTGGTTCTTATATGTGCGGGAGCTATGTCGGACCTTTGATCTGATGATATTAATATGATTCCGAATAGTGCAGCAATCATATTCAGAAATGATGGAACCTTGATCCTCTTTTATCTCATGCCTTTGCATACATAACATGGCTAACCACATGCTTAACATACATGTTCTGTTATTTCGAGGAAATCACATTTGCAAGTCTTGTGCTAAACTCTTCCATCCCTTACTTGCACAAAATCAAAATCAAAGCACGTAAATTCCTTGGAAATGACAGAACATGACATGGAATTCATTCATGCACCCCAAGCATATTCATGCATTCATAACAAGTACCCGAAGATTGGGGATTCTTATTCAGACCTAGGGCTTTCTTTAGAGGTTCAACTTAATTCTTATTGTCACATGCTCAGAGGTCATTCATGGAGTAACTCCGTGTGGTATGCATGCAAGCTTTGGCCCGTGGTCAGAAATTTCTTCAAGAAGGAAGATAATTGATTGAAGACTCAGATAAGCCAGGTCATGAAAGCTGATGATAATGTCAATAATCTTGCACTTATTGCTGTAGCAGATGTGGTTGCTACATCGGGGCATCCGACTATTCAATCAAGGGAATTCTCCACAGCCTTGTCTTCCCTGATCTGTTCGACAACAACCAATCTTTATTCCCCAAGTGAATTCATGGGGTGATGTTTTTAAGCCAAGACAAAAGAAGCCTGGAGAGCATGTTGATGCGATCCCAGTGCATTGCATCCAATTATTCCCTCACCTGGTTGAAGTTCAACTAGCGAAGCTTTGATCTTTGGCGTCCTCTTTCCACAAACATCTCTTCTGATTGCAATACACATGCTAGATGTCTCCCCTATTCTGAGGCACCCAGTTTTGATATCGAAGACTGTAAAGGGGTTGAAGTATAAAGCCCAACACCTGTCTATGTCTCTTTCAAAGGTCCAATTCCTATTTGTCCAACTTCCGGGATCTTTCTTACGAGTTGGATGTCTCTGTTGTTCTGATAGAAGACGAACTGTATTGTTCCTTTATGGTGTAAGATGCTTGGTGATGCAATTTATACCAATTCGCTTGATAAAGTATTCATTCGTTCTCCTGAAAGAACCTTCTACAAATATTTTGGGGCACCTGGCCATTCGATTGAAGGTATGTCATCCAGAGACAGAGTCCAAGATAAGATCAATTCAAAAACTGTCATGTTCACATCAGATCTGAAGGGGAATCCCCCCTCCTACTCAAGCATCAAGACTACAAAAGTCGTCAGAACCAAGAAATCCATACGGAGTCAAGTCTCCTTAACAATGGCAATCATTGGTTTCTTTACTGCATTTTCATTCACATTCTTACTTGTTTGTTTAAGCATTGCTTGTATATAGAAACTTGTCTATTTTTGAATGAAAATCTTAATGCAATAGGTATGCTTGTCTTGAAGTGTTCCTTTCATTTTTATTCATCCATTCGCTGTCACTCTTTAAATGTTTTACTTGCATATTGATGCCAAGTTTCCAAGTCTTATGCTTAGGTAAAGATTGGAGGGAGGATGACGATAATCTAAAAACACAAAATATCTGATTGGTACGCTTTTGAGTAAGACTCTGTTGACGACGTACATGCCTTATTTCAATTCTTAAAAACCAGAGATATAAGGGAGATAGACCCTCGTCGACCCCCCCGAGCCTTCAAAGTAGGAGTTTCTTTTCTGTTCAGAAAAAAAACCTCGTTTTAACCCTGGGGCGGGTAGTGTTCAGTTAATCTGATCAAGCATTCAGAACTTATCAAGAGTGTGCATCCAAGGATACAACAATGGTTATCCATTAAAAGGTTGAGGAAATTCAAAACCACAATGGTTAACCCTCATCTAACAACAACGTGCGTCTATTGACAATATCCCAATGAGTATCTCTCGCACATCAAGAGGTTGATAGATGACGATACAATAATGGCTATCCATCATATACCAAAGAATTGGACAGTCACAATCATTTCCAACAAATCAAAGACAACACAAGGATCAACGACTTGTTCAAAATGGAAATACAAATAAGAAACAAAAATCCCTGCTAAGTCAAAACTTGAAAACAAGTCGCTTAGGCAAAAGTTGGGAGGCATCCCGCTGGACTTCCAAATCGAAATTCAAAAGAATATGTCTAGGAAAAAGAAATAAGGGAATTGAAAAGCATAAAAGGCGAGAAAAGGATTACCAATGAAAATCCTCACCAAAGAACAAAGTCGTCTGATCAGACACCAAGATCAGAAGGTGAAGTAATTATCGTGTCCAAGAAACCACAATGATTCCTCAATCATCGCAAACTCTTCTCGAGAGATGAACTCTTGTATCGGGTCAACTGAATGTAGGAATGGAGAACATCATGTAGAATGGGTGGGCACCAAATAATTTTGAGCCTCAAATCCTTTTTAAAAAAAAAACGTGAACCAGGACACGTTACAACCCTTTAAAAGTCCTAATTGAAGCACGGGCCAATTCGAAAGCATCCTACAACGAGATAGCGTTTAACTGACTCCTAAGAGGTATGTTTGAATATTTGTGTTGGCATCATATGCTTGCATTATATTTCATAAAAAAAGAATTCGCAAATGTTTCTCTCTAGCTAGTGACTCGTTCACAACAAAGTTGGGACGTCATTTCATTCAAAGTTTTTTCGAACTTCAAGACTTACATATGTGTTCCATTAGAATTATCATTCTCATAATAAACATTATTCTGCATACAAAACAACTGATTGACATCAAGTAAGTTTACACAATGAACAATCCATAAAGAGCTCAATCTTGTCAGAGAAGAGAGACTTGAATACCCTGTTGAAGCAAGAGTCAGTTGCCACAAGAGAAATGACTTATCCAGCAACACGTAAACCAGTGATTATGTTAAGAGGAATCATCTTGGTACTTCATAGTCTGAGTACCATCCAAGGATGAAGTTAGTAGAGTCTGCCAATCTGGGGCAATCAAGTCGAGAGTTGATCTCTCCGAGTTCATCCAAATCTGGGGCATTCCCTTAAAGCTACCAATCTGAGGCTCAAGTCGAGATTCAATCTCTCCAAGGTCAGCCAAATCTGGGGCATTCTCTCCAAGCTATCAATTAGAGGCTATCACGTTGATAAATCTCTTCAAGCTTGACCAATCAGAAGCTATCACGTTGATAAATCTCTTGAAGCTCGATCAATCAGAGGCTATTCACATCGAGATTAGATAAATCTCTCCAAGAAAGTTGTAATCAAGAGCAGTTTATTTCGTGACTCAAGACATTGGGGAAGGCCATTTCATATCATATTGTGGCACTAATATTCTGGTCTTCTATTCAACATAAATCTTCTCAGAGATCCTCTAGACAGGGGCATTTGAAACAACCGGCTGAAAATCATCAAACATTGAAGTCGCCATCGATTGTCTTTTATCCCACATGTAGGGAAAGGTAAACATCGAGAAAACCTGAGAAGGGAGAAGTCACGGTCTTGCGACTGAGAGATAAGGGTAAGGGAGTCTGTTACACAAGGGGAAGGTATTAGCACCCCACACGCCCTTAGTACTCTACGGTATCCACTCTTGTCGTCTATCTTATGGGTGTGTTTAATCCATGCTTATTGTTTATTATACTACTGAAGGGAGAATGCATGTAAAAAGAAATAGAAAATAATGTAGGGAAAATAAAAGTTGTGCTCATTCGGGCCCTACCCCAATGCCTACGTATCCCTTTTAAGGAATCAGAGCAGCTGTAGTTCAGCTAACATGCTTTTGTTGGTTTTTATTTTTTAACGAACAATATTAATTTTGCCTTTTGCCGCAACTCGACCTTTGGAGACTTACGCGTCAGCAAAAAAGTGAGTTAACATGTTCTTTCTGAAAAAAAGTTTTGGAGAAAAGATGCTTGGGCGCACAAAAAGGTTTGAATTGGTTTGTGTTTTTTTTAATGAACAATATTAATTTCGCCTTCTGCCGCAACTTGACCTTCGGAGACTTACGCGTCAGCATAGAAGTGAATTAACTTGTTCTTTTGACAAAGAGTTTGAAAGAAAATCCCATAGGCCAAAGGAGTTTGTGTTTGTTGGTGTTTTTGCTTGTAGATAATAGCTAATTAAGCTCAAGAGAGAGATTTTAGCCATTTCTCTACTTATTCATGAAATAAGTCTTTGAGACTAGAACCATACCAAAGCTTATAATAAGAGAATAATAAGGTCGAGAAGAAACCCGCTTATCATCTCTTATACTTAACAAAGATATGATTCTTGTCAGTAAAATTTTCAAGTATTTTGAAGTTTGTAAAAAAAAAGTTTTTTATTTTAATGCAAATGAAAAAGGGAAAAGAAACGTCTAAGGGGTGACAAACCTAAATCTATCCCTAATGTTATCATAAAATTGTGTTCCTATGATTAAGTTTTGAAGGGAAATCTCTACCCTAAGTTGGCATATTTAATTCAATTTCAATTGATGGATTAAAATTAGACTAAAATCCTAAAGGAGCGTAGCAAATATAAAGATAAGAACAAGATCACCCATAATACGCATCAAGACAATTCCAAAGGTTGCAAAAGAATATACAATGTAAAAATGAATTAAAATTAGCGATTAAAATCCCCTAAAAAATAGTAAGAGGGAGAAAATAAATTCCTATTTAGATCCTAAATTCTAGCATATATTTTTATTGTCCCATTTGACCATTTTATTTATGTATTTTTGTTATTAAAAGAAAATGAGGACAAAAAACTAAAAAGAAAATTCATAAAGAGAAAACAAAAAAAATAGGGATGGTAAATCTGAATCCTGGGGGTATTATTCACAATCAGACACCAAGGCCCAACTATCACAGCCCAAGAGACACATCTTATTTTGGGACAAAAAACAAAAAAAAACTTTAATATGCTAAAAACGGGGTATGGGCCTGATGTGCAATAACCTGCTATTGGGCTTTATGACAGAGCAGTAATCCATGGTCCAGCGAAGTGAGGATACTTGCCCAATTCCATCATCCTCCCTCATCTCTCTCGTGCCCTAAATCTAAGACCAACACCGCCTGTAATCGTCTTTGGTCGGCGCTCCTTCGTGAAGAAAAGGACGGTGCTAACATTTCTATATCCCTCCCTTCTCCCTAAACTCACACCCCAACCTCGCCTTTCCTGCCTCTAAGAAAAAAAACATTGCCTTACCGTATATATTCAAAACCATAAGTGACGAACAAAGACAAAATTAACCAAAAATCCTATTGAATTTAAAGTGATAATAACAAGGTAATCGTTCAGTATGCGTCAAGCTTTCCAACGGCATCAAGAAATGGTAAAACGATGAAGAAATAGAGGAGATTGAGGCTTACCTGCCGGAGACACTCCGACAGTGTTTAGACGCGGTGAAGGCGATAAGAAGACCAAAGAATGATTTTCAGAAGTGCAGGTATGCGTCTTTTACTCAATTCTTTGCTTTCCAATCCTTTCTCAATCTTCTTCCAATTCGATTCTTTTTGTTACATATTCTTGTTCTTCCTTTTCTGATAGGAGCGAATAAATGAAATATTGAGAACAACAATATTGCAGAGAACGCGCATGATTGGTATGAAGTGTTGATGTGCGGTAAGAGTGGGCTGAGGTGCTGCAATGGTTGAAAGATAGTTGAGGAATGAAGATTGCAGAATGAGGGAGGAATGTTGCAGAATTGAGAAAGAAGATGAAGGTGGAGTGGAAGTGAAATCGAGCGCTCCTCTGCTGAATCCGATAAAGGGTATTATATAGGGATGATGAAGAAGAAGTTAGTTACAACTGAAAGTCCTTAGGCCATGGGATCAAAGGGAATTGGTTAACAGATGAAGGGCGGAGATTGAAGGTGGAAGCTAGTTAGAACTTGGCTAACCATTTTTTTCTGTTCTGGTTAGTTTCTATTGCAGCTGATTTGAAACTGAATTAGTTAGAATCTGTTATGAATTGGTTAGAAGGTCAGGGAGTTAGTTAGGAGACTAGAAGGAGTTGGTTAAATTCTGTTAATTTGTTTTTGGAATTCAGAAGCTAGCTAGAAATTATTATATGGTTGGTTGGAAATCCGTTAGAGGGTTTTAGAGGAAGTTGAAAGATGCTTTGACAGTTATGGGTTAGGAAATCCTGTTGGGAGTTGGTTTGTTAACAGTTACAGGTGAGCTTTTTTTTATTTAGAAGTTTGTTCGAAAGAATCTGTTAGATGCAGGGTAGTTTAACTCTGTTTGGATTTCTGTTAAAACAGTTAAAGTTTGTTAGAGTTAATTATTTTTCTTTTAGTTTCTTTTTTCTGTTGTTTGTTTGGACAATTTAGCCAGTAGTGCCCATGGTAGATGAAGAGGAGTATTGCACTTCATCATCAGTAGATCGAGTTCCCTCTTCTGGCATCTGTGAAATACTTTCAGAAACTTGAGGTTGTTCTAAGATTTAAGAAACTTGATGTTATTCTATGATTTCTGCAATGCTATATCTTTCTACCAGTTCTTTCACTAGTTCTCCATGTTCATCAAGCTGGTGTCGGCGCAAGTAAGACTTCAGCTCATCTTGTAATTTCTTGAAGGGCTCACATCCTGCCTCCAAAGCTAATTTGAAGAAACCAAGTGAAATGCGGTGCTTAGTAGCACTTTCAGACAACTTAATTTGGTTCAACCAATATGAAGCAGAAGACAAGAGACTAAACTTCCGAGCAGTTGATCTAAAAATGTCAGAAACAGGCGTTTGGACTCTGGTTTGAGGCCCTTGGCTATTCCCAGACCTCCTTAATCTTGTCTCTGAGATTGGGGTTAGGTTGCCAACCGCCTTTGGACTTGGAGTGGGAGATGCTTTGACAGGATTGGAGAGCCTTCTTGGCGTATTAACATTTGAAGATTTTCCCTTAGCAGAGAAATCAAGAACTCCCACACTTTTGCTTACATTGGGAGTGTTTCTTCCTCTCTTAGATTCAGAAGGATTGGTGCTATTAGATGCATCTGGCTTCGGTTCCTTGGATTTATTCGACGAACGCAGCAGATATCTCAGAAGCTTAGATTTGGATGCAGCTTTCCCAGAAACTTCAACTGATGATTGTTCGTTGATAACTTCTTCCATAATTATTTTTCTTGTTTCTTGTGAATTAGAGAAACCAGAGTTGGTTTTTGTGTGAGAAGTAGATAGTGATTCTGTTAGGCAAATAGGCTTCTTCTGTTTGTACAGTTAAGAGATTTTGAGTTGGCATTATTTTCAAAACATGGAGATACTGACTCAGTTTTTTCATGTGCTGGTCTTGATTTCAGAAAATTTTGTTATGGTTTCTTTTTAAGAATGCATGTAAGCCATTTAATTTTTCGACTTTCATGTATTTCAGTATTCAACATCATCCTTCTGGTGCCACCCTCTCAGCTGCTCGAGTTTGATGACATTGAAAACCGCTAAAGTGAGATTAGTTGTTAAATCACAGTGAGATAGAATGTAGGTTCTTGGAATAACACTTGCATGTCTGTTTATCTGATCTTCCAATAGAACAACCTTCAGCTTTGAAGCTTCAAACTTTGTTGGAGGACCCGATAGCCTAACCGTATCAAAAACAATGGAATTGCAGTAAGGTGTGGAATTAGTAGTAATGGAGGAGCATCTGAAAGATGGCTTTGACATGATAGGGAAAAGCTTTGTAGATGAAAATGAAAAGGCATTATGACATAATGATGCCATTGAAGATGCATAATAATAGAGTCCTCTTCATCTTTCAAATGCCACCACCATTATCTTCTTTCCTTTTTTTGTGACATGAAGCGCATCAAATAGTAAAGTCGTTGTGGTGAAAGTAAGTTAAAGCCAATATTACAAAACAAACTCCATATCGCCAAAACCTTAAAGTAAATCCATGTTGAAGTCTGCAAGTGTGATCGTGCATGTGAAGCGTACGAACTCCGATTGAATCGCCATGAAACCCTCGAAAGTTGAACGAGATTGATTTAGCTTTTTGTTAGATGATGTAATCGTGTATGCGAATATAACTTGCAACGCGATTTGAGCAAGCAACTGAGTTGCATTTATGTCATGATTTAAACAAAGATTTTGAGTTTTTGGTTATTAATATGCAGGGCTGCCAATACTCATGCGCGGATTCTGGAGCTGATATTTACTTTTGGTTTTCCTGAGTTGGTTGGTTGAACTGGGTTTATTAGTGCAGGTTGAAACTCGGAGCGTGAAGATTGAAGAATACATGAAGATGGAGAATTAATGTTAGGGATAAGCATAGCACGATGGTGAAGGATAGCCAAAAGATTGGCATGGAGATTGGAATACAAAATTCGTATGAAGAAGGATTTGGAGATTGGGTTTAAGTTTTTTTTATAAATAATTTTTCATGTAATATTTTTTAATGTAGTTTTTTATGGTTTTGTAATGGTGTTTTGAATTTAATTATATAGAATTTGAAATTGAAATGACTTATGGTGAACTTGTAATGAATGAACTTATTGGAATTTTTGTTGAATGTGGAATGAAGAGGTTTTGAAATGGTGAATGGAACTTGAATATTATAGTGTGAACTGTAAATGGCTTTGCGCTTGTAAATTCTCTTGAAACCAAGGTAATGCAGTATGATCTTGCATACCAATGTAACTTTGGGACCTCTTGAATCCAAATGCCAAATTATCAAGGGTGCAAACTACTTTCTCTTCATTTGATTTTGAGTTTCCCGAGAAAGAAGTGTCTTCCTTTCTTTTTGAATTTGATATCCCAAGTCCTTCATTGACCTTATATTTGTGAAATCCCAATGTCTCGCATTCTATCAATTTGGATGAACTCCCTTGCTTGAATATCTTCGAATGAACGAATATAGGTTTCCTTAAACCAACTTGAATGAGTCCATGTTTAAACGTCTACATGTCCTTAACTCAAAACCCCAATCTTCCATACAAAGCTTTTTAGATTTTGATCTTAAAGCATTGAAATAAAATATGAAGAAAATAGATTGTACTTCAAGTAAGCCAATCGGCCAGATGAAGAGGTTTGCATTATAAGGCATACAAACCCTAATTCGTGAAGAAGCTCCAACTGAATCTTCTTCTCTAGAATAGAACTGCTTCCATTATGTAACTAGAGATTCAAACAATGCTTTCCTTCTCATTTTCCAAAGATATATCAATTGAAACCCTGGTTATTCATGTATAATATCCCTTAATTATAGCCTTGCCTGATAATCACAACTTCCCAGAGAAACCTCTCTTGAATGGTACATGATTTAGAGAAATAAACCCTAATCAAAGGATGACGTTGAGCACAAGGAGATAATGAATTCCTGATTTAGTATCCGTTAGATGACCTCGTAGAATAACTTGGAACATGAACAAGGGAATACAGAAAGAAACATGACCAAGATGGCCATGACTTAAGAAACCTAATGAACCTCGGTTGATGAAATGCTGACAAGCACAAACTTGGTGGAGAAAAACTCTGCCTCTTGTCTTGAATGCATCTGAATGAGTAATAACCCCCTTAACTTGAAGAGAACAGAACCCTCAATAAGCATAGGTTGCAATCCTAATTCCACATTTCACTGCTTAAAGGATAATCAGAAGAATCAGGCTTTATTGGATACAAACACCTTAACCGTTGTGAAACCCTAATATCGCACAACCACTAAACTTTGAACCTCAAGCTCTTCTGAATTCAAATGTATGTTAATGACCTAATGGAATATATACAGATGAATGCAAGAGTATAAGCCAGATAGAAGAAATTAGGAAGGAAAATTTTGGGGTGCAACAACTGCCCCTATTTAATCGCCTTCAACCTGAAGGTGAGATTGGCGTTAGCCTTTCGAACTTTCAGGGTGGAAGAAGATTAAATACTTAAAGAACCCGAAAATTTTCACTCCGAAGCCAGTCGGGAATACATTATATTTTTGGTTTTTCTGTATTTATTTTCTATTTTCTTTTTGATTTTTGGGTTGAAGGGGTTGTCAGGGGTAAATGTATGTTCAACCCGAGTTTGACACACAGAAGAATAACTTGGTTATCGAGGAACATTTGTTGGGATTTAGTAACAAACACCTGTAAGAAAGATATCAAAAGATACATGCCTGAAGTCATTAGCAGACATACGAAAGAGGTATCAAAGATACATATCCGGGGTCGGTAGTGGATACGCACGAAAGAGACATCAAAGATATCGAGAACACATGTCTGAGGTTGGTAGCAGACATATGAAACAAGTATCAAAAATACATATCCGGGGTCGGTATCGGATGCGCACAAAAGAGATATCAAGAACACATGTCTGAGGTTGGTAGCATACATATGAAACAGGTATCAAAAATACATATCTGGGGTCGGTAGCGGATACGAAAGATACAAACCGAAGAAAGCTTCTTACAAGGATATCAAGAATACATGTCTGGGGTTAGTAGCAGACATATGAAAAAGGTATCAAAAATACATATTCGGGGTTGGTAGCAGATACGCACGAAAGAGACAAACTGAAGAAAGCTTCTTACAAGGATATCAAGAACACATGTTTGAGGTTGGTAGCAGACATATGAAAAAGGTATCAAAAATACATATCCGGGGTCGGTATCGGATACGCACGAAAGAGATATCAAGAACACATGTCTGGGATTGGTAGCAGACATATGAAACAGGTATCAAAAATACATATCCGTGGTCGGTATCAGATACGCACGAAAGAGACAGAACGAAGAAAACTCTTACAAAGATATCAAGAACACATGTCTGGGGTTGGTAGCAGACATATGAAAAAGGTATCAAAAATACATATCTGGGGTCGGTATCAGATACGCACGAAATAGATATCAAGAACACATGTCTGGGATTGGTAGCAGACATATGAAAAAGGTATAAAAAATACATATCCGGGGTTGGTAGCGGATACGCACGAAAGAGACAAACCGAAGAAAGTTTCTTACAAGGATATCAAGAACACATGTTTGAGGTTGGTAGCAGATATATGAAAAAGGTATCAAAAATACATATCTGGGGTCGGTATCGGATACGCATAAAAGAGATATCAAAGATACATATCCGGGGTCGGTATCAGATACACACAAAAGAGATATCAAAGATACATATCTGGGGTCGGTATCAGATACACACAAAAGAGATATCAAAGATACATATCCGGGATCGGTAGCAGATACATAATAAGAAAAGAGGTCGGAGGAAAGGACTCTAACCAAGGATATCAAGAAATATACGTCCGGAGGAAAGGGCGTATAACCAAAAATATTGGGAAAATATGTCAGGAGGAAAGGACATATATAACCAAAGGCTTACAAGGGTAAGAGAGAATCACGACTTACTAAGACAATGGGAAACACCAAAGACTCGACTGGTGGTAGATCAAACAGACTCCGCTAGGGAAATAAAATAGAATCACCCTAGGCTTTTTGTGGAGATAATTCAAATCTGAATACATAACAATCTTGTTACTGCAAGTAAACATAATTGGCTTATACTTATGCATGTTTGAATTTTTATAGCGTAATTCCCCATACAATGGGAATGCTACGCATTTTGGTAGATGCAATGTAATGATGCATGTTTAGTAATGCACTAGGAAAACACATCAATGATCGGCTGATGAGAAGACAAAGAACTTCCGAACGATTATTCTTGCACATCTGATCTTCTGTAGAGAAAAGGCAATTTGTACTTCAATGGGGAACCAGGATTTGGAACCACCAGCCTCCAAAGATCGATATCACTGGGGAAGTAACTTCCTGGGAAGAATACTGCAAACATAAATTGCAGTTCAGAGAAAATCTTGAATTCTGATCAAACTCCCCCCTTCACGTGGAACAAATTCTTTATCCTTTGTTGGAAAGAGGAAAGCTTTGCTGGGAATGGAAACTTCTGGAATATAAATTTTTGACGAAGATAACTTCTGTTGGGGGAGTATAGAAATTCTTAAATAAAAAGAATTCTACTCAGACCACATTGGGGATAACATCACTGGGATGTAAAAGATCCTCACTCGGGGAAGAAACGAACATCCCGGGATAGAAAATCCACTAGGGATATCTCAATAAAATCTTCTATCACCGGTAATGAAAGAGTTATGACTGGCACTCCCATGCACACCACAATGGGGAGACAAGCAACTTGCTCCATTAGGGAAAAAAGAATAGTTCCACTGGGGAAATTGGATCTCATTATACGAAAATCCTCATGTTAGTCACATACAGACCCTTCTTGATTCCTTTGTCGGTATGCATCTTGTCATACAAGACCAACAATACTTGCAAAATAGAAGTTGGGGCAACATGCCCCTGTTTGGAATGGAAAAACTTACTGAAGAATAGACAATTTGAACTACCAATCACCGGGTAAAAACCGTGATGCAAGATTCCAACTTCAACACGTCGACTTCAAGGAGAAATGCCACAAAAAAGTGAACTTTAGAGAAGATGCTGCAAAAATAAATTGCAGTCCGACGAAAAAGAATCATCTTGACTTAAAACAACTCCCAATTTTCATGAGGAGAAGGACCATTCTCCTCCTGCAGAGAAATGAGGATGCTTCACTGGGGAGAAAATATCTTAGAAGAGAAACCCCTTGATAGACATATCTTTGTCATGTAGCTACAGGTCTTTTACTGGGAAGCGGCACCCCCCTAGGAAGCAACATTTCCATCATGTCTTGTACGAGTAAACAACCCCAAATGATCTTTGCGTTACTGCTCATATCCTACTATGGATAACAATCCAAACTTCAACTGAGGATAATAACCTTGACTTAGGACAAAGGATATCAACAAATGGACTTGAGTCTTTGATAAGTCAAAGATAACAATCCTAACTTCTCGGCATGATTTTCAAATTCATAGGTCATTTAGCCTGCGTATGGACTTGGTCTAATCAACCACTAAAGAAGAGAGAAAGCCCTTACCTAAATTCTTTCCCCAGTCTGTAAGGCTATTGCAGAAAATTACCTCAAGAGGACTTTTTGAGATTTATACTGTTGAAGACAATCTGCCCCAGTGTTATGGACTTTGGAACATAATGTTTAGATAACCAAAATTGGATATGATTCCAACTATGCATGAGTGAATGCCCATACATCTTTAAATTCTGGGAAGATTCTCCTCTGATCAATGCATTCTCATAGAGATTTGTCAAATATCAGTATAACTACCCCAGTTTGACTGCACTTTGAGGGATAAAATCCCGACTTGAATGCCTCAGATTGGCTGAATACCTACTCGATGGAGTATTCGACACGCTTTCCCTTGCTCAACAGAATATTGACAAATCTTTTCTTTGTCTCATGCTCACAAAGAAATGAAAACTTGAGGATTTTCGAAGGCAACATAACCTTAGAGTGGTTGGCTTATGTCTTGAAAGTAGGTTACTTTACAACCATACTACTCGACTCAAACTGCTTTAGTCTCTAATCAGATACTTGAAGAAGTCGACCCCTCGGGACCAACTGAAAGTGATGCACCACTGCTTGATAGAGAATCTAGGCAACCGACTTTTGCAATCTACTTTAGATCATTTCTCAAACTGGTATTCCTTTACTCAACAGAGTCAACAAAAGATCTGCCCCAGGTTAAGACCATTCTCACAAATGATTTACCTTTAAACGGTATCCTGAAGCAATTTGTCCCTTGAGATGATCAAATTTTCATCTGATGCTCATTATGCAAGCTTACTTGATGTTTAAGCACTTACTCATATGCAAAGAATGTTTATTCTCAGAATGATAATTATAATACAAAGCTCATGTTTGTCTTGAAGTTTAAAAACTTGTATTGAAAAGATGTTGAAAAAAAAAATAAAAATTTTGTATAAAAGATAGTGTGATACTAACTCAAAGAATTAGCAAGCCTCATAGGAGTCAAATTACCGTATTCTTGTTACAGTGTGCTTTCAAATTAACCCCTGCTTCAATTAGGACTTTTAAGGGTTGTAACGTAGCCTGGTTCACAGTTTTAGAAACAAGGATTTAAGGCTTAAAATATTTGGTGCCCACCCATTCTCCATGATGTCCCCTAGTCTTAAATTCAGTTAAACCAATATGAGCACTCATCCCTCAAAAGGAGTTTACCATGGTTGAGGAGGATATGGCCGTCACTCACCTCTTTCACCCTTGGTTTTTGATCACACGACTTTATTCTTTATGGAGGATCTTTATTTGGTAATCCTTTTTTGCTCTTTTTGCGCTTTTTGCTTTCTTTTTGTATTCCCTAACTTTTGCCTGGACAAATTCCTCTTGAATTTGACTTGAAGTCCAGCGGGATGCCCTGACTTTTGCCTAAGTGACTTGTTTCTTCAAGTTTCGACTTAGCGGGGCTTTTTGTCTCTTTCTTATTCGTATTTCCATTTTGAACAAGTCGTTGATCTTTGCGTTATCTTTGATTTGTTGGAAGTGATCGTGACTTCCTGAGTCTTTGGTAGACAAGGGATAGCCATTGTTTTATCTTCATCAGATCTCCGCTTCTTGATTTGCGAGAGGTATCCATTGGGATATCGTTAATTGATGCACATTGTTGATAGATGAGAGTTAACCATTGTGGTTTTGTTCTTTCTCAACCTTCTGAAGGATAACCATTGTTGTATCCTTTGATGCGCACTCCTAATGATTTTTGAATGCTCAATCAGATTAACTGAAATCTACCCTGCCCCGGGTTAAATGTGAGGGTTTTTCTGAACAGAAAAGAAACTCCTACTTCAAAGCTCAAAGGGGTTGACGAGGGTCTATCTCCCTTATATCTCCGGTGTTTGGGAATTGAAACAAGGCCTATACATCGTCAGCAGGGTATTATTCAAAAGCACACCGTTTGAACTTTTTGGAATATTACTCATCATCCTCCCTCCAGAGGTATTTGCTTTATTTAACAAGAGTTAAGTATCAAAAAGCAAAGAAAAAAAACTAATGAGTGAATACAAATGGATTAATTCAAGACAAACATACTCAATGCATTGTGATTAATATTCGACAATAAGCAAGTTTTATATGTAAGAAAGTACTGAACCAAAGCAAGAAAGATTACAAATGAGAATTAAAAATGAAACTAGGAATTGCAACATTGAGGAGACTAGTCTCCGTATGGACTTGTTGCTTCAGACGGTGATCTGACAGTCTAGACATTTACTGAGTCAAAGGAGACTTCAAATCTGACTAGTTAGCCCGAAATTAATAGCCTTTGCATCCAGCAGGTATTGCATATTTTCTTTGAATGGCCCGCAGTCTTCAATGGAATGGCCTAGTGCCCCGGCATGGTAATCACATTGCACATTAGGATTGAAACCCATAGGATAAAGAGGAATGACAGGCTTCAGTGGCTTGAGTTTCACCAAGGAAAGCTTGAGCAACTGAGAGAACAACTGGCCATAAGTCATGGGAACAATGTCGAACACCCTCTTTGGCTTCCTATCCCTTTGTTTATCTTATTGCACACGTCTCTGTTGATAGGTTTGTTGCTGAGTAGCACACCGAACTTTGATGAACATGAGGAACATTCTGATTTTGATTAACCATTTGACTTCCAGAACTTGTAAACGGTTGTTTGTGAGAACTATTTGAGAGTATAGGTTGTGGATGATGTGACCCAAGTCGTGAGATTGAACTTCGAAGAGGAGAAGGCGTGGCCCTAATATTTGTAGCAGTTGGCGTAAGATTGACTTGAATGCTCAGACCTTTGGGAGTGAAGAGAATTATCCCTATATCAAGTAGATCATGGACATGGTGCTTAAAAGCTATGAAATCTTCAGTATCATGGCTGGGTGCCCCAGAGTGGAATTCACACCTATAATTATCGTCAAAGCCATGAGGGAGCCTTTCATGTGTAGTGAAGATTCGGAGTTTTACCAAACGAAATCCTAGCAGGGGAGGAAGCAATTGTGCATACAACTTTGGAATAGGATCAAGTTTTCGTTCAGGCTATTTTGGCCTTTGCTGACGGACTTTGTCTTTTTGGGTCCTCTTGGGAAATGACAACTGGTTGCGGATGGGAGGATCCTGGAATGCAAGGCGATGGAGGAGATGCTCCCTGACTTAAAAGAGTCCCCAGATTATAGGGAGGAATGGTAGCTCCTATTATAGCAGGCATAAAACCATCTTCTTTATTCAACATCATCCCCAAAATTCCCTTAACCAAATTCAATTGAGTCTTCAACCGACTATTTTCTTCTTTCAAGAGTTCTTGTCCACAGACCAAATCCTGTATGTCTAACATCGAGAACCCCATCTGATCTTTCATCTCGTCCAATTCCCCATGAAGTTCATCCATAACTTGAATATGATCACGGAGCGGCGAGAAGTCAAGATTTGCAGTTCTGAAAAGAAAACACCGGATCTGAATAAGGATTCCCCATTCTGAGTACCTGCTATGGATGCATGAAGATGCATGAAGATGCATGAGGTGAGTGAGAGAATTCCTCTTCTGATGTGATTTGGACACCACAGTCTCCAGTTTGATCTCGTCTTGGACCTTGTCTCTAGATGAAGTACCTTCTTCAATCGAATGATCAATTACCCCAAAATAATATGCGTAGAGGATTCTTTCAGGGGAACAAATGAATGCTTTACCAAGCGAATCGATATAAATTGCATCATCAGGCATATTACGCCACAAAAAAATACAGTCTGTCTTCTATCAAAACAAAAGAGACATCCACCTGGTGACAAAGAGTGTGGCAGTTGGACAAATAGGAATTGGACCTTTGGAAGAGACGCCAAACAGGTGATTGGCTTTATATTTCAACCCCTTTGTAGTATTCAATATCAAAACCGGGTACCCAAGAATAGGTGATGCATCTAGCCTGTGTATGGCAATCAGAAGAGCTGTTTGTGGGATGAGGACCCCAAAAATCAGAGTTGGAGATAATAGGATGTAGTGCAATGGGCTTGTAACAACATGCCCATCAGGAATCTTTTGTCTTTGCTTAAAAGCCTTTTTTTAATTCACCAGGGGAACAAAGACTGGTTGTTGTTAAACAGATCAGTGAACACAAAGTTATAGAGGATGCCCCTGATTAAAAAGTCTGATGCCCCAGTGTGGCAACCACATCTGATGTTGGTCAACAAGAACGAAGCACTGATATAAGATCCTATAGTAAATAGGAAACACCTGTTGATAAGATGTTCCAAGAACTCAGGATTGCGTAGCACTCCATGGTTGGAAGCAATTCCCAAAAGATGAGGAGAAGAGAGAACCTGCTGCGGCAGTAAGTTTATTGATCATCATCAGAGCTTTCATGGCCTGGCTCATCTGAGTTTTCAATCAATTATCTTCCTGCTTGAAGAGATTTTTGACCACGGGCCAAAGCTTGCATGTATATCACTCAGAGCTATTCCATAACTGATCTCTGAACATGTGGAGCAAGAAATCAAGTTGAACCTTCGAGGAGAGCACCATGTCTGAATAAGAATCCCCAATCTTTGAGTACCTATTATGGATGCATGAATATGCATGGGGTGCATGAATGGATGCCATGTCATGTTCCGTCATTTCCAAGGAATTTACGTGCTTTGGTTTTGATTTTACGCCAATAAGGATGGAAAAGTTTGGCACAAGGCTTACAAATATGATTCCTTGGAAATAACATAACATGTATGATAAGTATGTGGTTAACCATGTTATGTATGCAAAGAAATGGGATCAAAGTTCAATTATTCCATCATTTCTAAATATGATTGATGCGTTGCTTTTGAACCATACGAGTATTATCAAGTCAAAGGTTTGTCATAGCTTCCGCACATATAAGAACCAAGTACCATGTAGATCTCCCATTGTACGGGGTCAAGGCTTCTGGAACATCGGATACTGTTGAGCATTTTCTGAATATGTTGGAATGCCAGGATCGAAGGCCTGAATGAACCTCCAAGTAAATAAGTCAAGAACTCAAAAAATAAATACGAGAACCATACGGTCACCAACAGAACACCATATGCATAAGTCACCGACAGAAATCCAGAACATAACCATTAGAACCAATAGTCATTGTCTGATCATAATCTCTATCTGAGCATGAGTAACCATCTGAACATAGTCACCATATGTACATGTGATGAAATTTCCCTCCCCGCTCACGGGTGAAGACTAGGTCAGGGTAAGGCAAGGGTAACGCAAAAATCACGGGTTCGTTTGAAAGTAAAATCATCGCAACACATACATGCATGATGAAAGTACCTCAATTTGAACCTCATCCGAGCATGGTATATGACATGACGACACTAATCGGACCATGTCATATAGCCTTCATGCCCCCACTCTATTCCTAGTGTCCTATTGCACTCTGGCCTAGGTACTAGGACTTTTACCTCGATAGTAACATCCCCACCCAAACAAGAAGCAGATCCAGTACAACAATAGTATATGGAAGACAGTAAGATGCAAATGCATACATATGCTCAAGTATATACAAAATGAACGAATAAACTGAAAGCATAAAAAATAAAACACCCAAAGAAAGGAAAGCAAGAGCTAGGAACGACTCTGGGATGGACCAGCATTTGGCCGACCCTTCCCCAGTGAAGTCTCCAGCTGAAACTACCGGCTGAAAATCATCAAACAATGAAGTCGCCATCGAACGTCTTTTATCCCACATGTAGGGAAAGGTAAACATCGAGAAAACCTGAGAAGAGAGAAGTCACGGTCTTACGACCGAGAGATAAGGGTAAGGGAGTCTGTTACGCGAGGGGAAGGTATTAGCACCCCACACGCCCGTAGTACTCTATGGTATCCACTCTTGTTGTCTATCTTATGGGTGTGTTTAATCTATGCTTATTGTTTATTATACTACTGAAGAGAGAATGCATGTAAAAATAAAGAGAAAAGAATGTAGGGAAAATAAAAGTTATGCTCGTTTGGGCCCTACCCCAATGCCTACATATCCCTTTTAAGGAATCAGAGCAGCCGTAGTTCAGCTCACATGTTTTTGTTGGTTTGTATTTTTAACGAACAATATTAGTTTCGCCTTCTGCCGCAACTCGACCTTTGGAGACTTACGCGTCAGCACAGAAGTGAATTAACATTATCTTTCTGAAAAAAAGTTTTGGAGAAAAGGTGCTTCGGCGCACAAAAAGGTTTGAATTGGTTTGTGTTTTTTTTAATGAACAATATTAATTTCGCCTTCTGCCGCAACTCGACCTTCGGAGACTTACGCGTCAGCACAAAAGTGAATTAACTTGTTCTTTTGACAAAGAGTTTGAAAGAAAAGCCCATAGGCCAAAGGATTTTTTGTTTGTTGGTGTTTTTGCTTGTAGATAATAGCTAATTAAGCTCAAGAGAGAGATTTTATCCATTTCTCTACTTATTCATGAAATAAGTCTTTGAGACTTGAACTATACCAAAGCTTATAATAAGAGAACAATAAGGTCGAGAAGAAACCTGCTTATCATCTCTTATACTTAACAAGGATATGATTCTTGTCAGTAAAATTTTCAAGTATTTTGAAGTTTGTAAAAAAAAAAGTTTTTTGTTTTAATGCAAATGAAAAAGGGAAAAGAAACGTCTAAGGGGTGACTAACCTAAATCCATCCCTAATGTTATCATATAATGGTGGTCCTATGATTAAGTTTTGAAGGGAAATCCCTACCCTAAGTTGGCATATTTAATCCAATTTCAATTGATGGATTAAAATTGGACTAAAATCCTAAAGGATCATAGCAGATATAAAGATAAGAACAAAATCACCCATAATACGCATCAAGACAATTCCAAAGGTTGCAAAAGAATATACAATGTAAAAATGAATTAAAATTAGCGATTAAAATCCCCTAAAAAAATAGTAAGAGGGAGAAAATAAATTCCTATTTAGATCCTAAATTCTAGCATATATTTTTATTGTCCCATTTGACCATTTTATTTATGTATTTTTGTTATTAAAAGAAAATGAGGACAAAAAACTAAGAAGAAAATTCATAAAGAGAAAACAAAAAAAATAGGGACGGTAAATCTGAATCCTGGGGGTATTATTCACAATCGGACACCAAGGCCCAGCTTTCACAGCCCAAGAGACACATCTTATTTTGGGACAAAAAACAAAAAAAATCTTTAATATGCTAAAAATGGGGTATGGGCCTGATGTGCAATAATCTGCTATTGGGATTTATGACAGAGCAGTAATCCATGGTCCAGTGAAGTGAGGATACTTACCCAATTCCATCGTTCTCCCTCATCTCTCTCGCGCCCTAAATCTAAGACCAACACCGCCTGTAATCGTATTTGGTCGGCGCTCCTTCGTGAAGAAAAGGACGACGCCAACATTTATGTATCCCTCCCTTCTCCCTAAACTCACACCCTAACCTCGCCTTTCTTGCCCCTAAGCAAAAAAACACTACCTTACTGTATAGATTCAAAACCCTAAGTAACGAACAAAGACAAAATTAACCAAAAATCCTGTTGAATTTGAAGTGATAATAACAAGGTAATCGTTCAGTATGAGTCAAGCTTTCCAACGACATCAAGAAAAGGTAAAACGATGAAGAAATAAAGGATATTGAGGCTTACCTGCCGGAGACACTCCAGTGGTGTTTAGACGCGGTGAAGGCGATAAGAAGACCAGAGAATGATTTTCAGAAGCGCATGTATGCGTCTTTTACTCGATTCTTTGCTTTCCAATCCTTTCTCAATCTTCTTCCAATTCGATTCTTTTTGTTACATATTCTTGTTCTTCCTTTTCTGATAGGAGCGAATAACCGAAATACTGAGAACAAAAATATTGCAGAGAACGCGCATGATTGGTATGAAGTGTTGATGTGCGGTAAGAGTGGGCTGAGGTGCTGCAATGGTTGAAAGATAGTTGAGGAATTAAGATTGCAGAATGAGGGAGGAATGTTGCAGAATTGAGAAAGAATATGAAGGTGGAGTGGAAGTGAAATCGAGCGCCCCTGTTGTACCCCAAAATTTTCCCTCCCATATTTCTCAAAACATTGCAAGAACAATCTCCAAGTTGCTCAAGTTTGCTCAAGGGTTGGTCAGACAAGCTCTCTCCTAAGGCAGTCTATCCCAAATGAGGGTTTTGTGTTGCATCAAGATCCTTGAGTACAAATGACCTAAAGTGCTCTCCAATGTCCTAATATGTTCTCAATATCATCCATGTCAAATTTCAAGCCTTGCAGAGGAAGTTTGCTCAGTCAATTGCTCAAAGGTCCAAAAATCGACTATGCTAGGGCAAAAGTCAACTGTGACCCAAATACAGTCAAACTTCAATATTTTTTGTTAACATTCTAATTTTTAAGGATATTTAATCATTTTATCAAGGGTTGATCATGATTCATCAAGGATTGCTCAAGATTCATCATGATTCAAAAGTTGCTAAATTAGGGTTTTGTAGGAAAAGTCAACCCAACTTTGACCAAGCATAACTTTCTCATACTTTAGGATAAATGACCCATCCAAAGCTCAATTTGAAGAGGATGAAATTTCCTACAATCCATATTCATACCCCAAGATCAAAAACTTCACTCACAAGAAGTTATGGATTATGACATTATAGGTCATTTTTGAAAGTCAACAAAAAACACATTTTTTTGTGAAAGCTTATAACTTAAGCATGGTATATCAAAATGAGATGAGACCAAAAGGGTTGGTTAGAGGACATATCAATCTTTCTAAAAAGTCCAAGAACACCTCCAAAAGTTCAAAATTGAAGAAGTTATGAATTGTTGAAGTTGGACTTTTTTGCAAAATTGCCATAAGTCAACTATCCCCAAAACTTCAAATTTTGCCAAATGGGCCCATTATTTTCCACTTGATTTGAGTTTGCATTATTGCCCACGTGCCCTAGCTCCAGCCATGTGTCCATATCACATTTTTATTATTTAATTAGATTTTTTATTTGAATTAATTCATTTTTAATCAAATAAAATCATATAAAATCTAAAGCATTGATAACACATGATTTCTTGGCTATTTCAGGCTCCAAATACAGCTATTATTTCAATCAAATTGGTGTCAAAGGCATTGGTTACAAAAATATGTTATTTAGGCCAAGTTTGGAAAGCTTTTATGGAAGAATCAAATCAAATATGCAATCATCATTGTGGGAAGATTTGAACAGCAAATGTTACCCTAATCCAATGTGCATTACATAAGCAAGCAAGAGACACGAAAATCAGAGTTGGAGAACACTTGTGGAGGCAGAGCAAAAACTAAAAAAATCACAAAAAAGTGGGAGATTGAAATCAACCCTAGAGGCATTTTCAGAGCTTGATATTGGTCTC
Source organism: Vicia faba (assembly GCA_948472305.1). NCBI lineage: Eukaryota > Viridiplantae > Streptophyta > Magnoliopsida > Fabales > Fabaceae > Vicia > Vicia faba. The sequence continues at coordinate 74,122,655 of OX451737.1, read as the reverse complement.
AATCGATTGCTGGCCATCTCCAGAAGCTATTACAATCCTAACCACGCATTTTCAAGCATCCTAAAGCACTGTAAGTACATCATGGATCCGCTTCCTTCTTGAAATTGCAAATCACTATTCTTGCATCCATCGAATGAAATAACTGCATATTATTGACCCTCACATCATTTGCAAACTATTGGAAATAACCAATTTGATTTATATGCTCTGTATCATGAAACGCCATGGCTAGGGTTTTGCTTCTGTGTTTAGAGATTTTTGTTTCAGGTAAAATTGAGATGCATGATGGACATGGTTGTATCCAAGAGGTTGAGATGAACACGACCATGCTCTTAAAAATCATTTTTGTGGCCTGAGCAAGGTTTTGGAGACGAGCAGGCTTGTAGCTACGGACTTCTGTCCGTTGGTATAGATGGTTATATTTTTAGCCACGGTTGGGAAGTCAGGGATGATGCCTGGCATCCATCCATTGGTCGGTTCAAACATACCGTGCGTTTTATTTTTTTTTCTGACCATTTAGTTTCATTTTATTATATTATTATTAATTTGTATTAATATAACAAACAAAGCAGCATGGTGTAGTGGTAAGCTGGGCGTTGGATTTCCCTCCAGGACCTGGGTTCGAATCCCAGGTCCCCTCTTTCTCAATATTATTTCTTTTCAGGTTTTCCAGTGCGCATGCCAGTCAAGATCCACACCATACTCCCTCACGATCCAAGCGCCAGATGGCCAAAGGGCCATATCTGGTGGTCCATGTTAGAGGTCCACCAAGAGCCAAGTTAATGCGCCCACACTGGATCCCAGATGGTCAAACGAGCTAGCTTAATGGGCCAAGGAAATTGCTTCTAACACCTCCTAATCAAGCCCATTCCTCCCTTTTATTTATTTATTTTGTTTATTTAATTTAATTACTTTATTTTTATTAATTACTAACCAATCATAATTTTTCCTTTTTATCAAAAAATCATCAAAAAATATTTTTACCCAATAAATTTCAGAATTCTTTTTTTTTTATAAATACTAATTAATTAATTTAGGTTTTTTTTTATTCTAGGAAACTTTAATTTATTTTTGTAAATATCAAAAATTAATTAGAATTAATTAGGTTATTTCATTTAATTATTTTTAGTTTCTTTCTTAAATTAACAAAAACTCCAAAAATATGTCATTAATTATTTTTCATTTAATTAATTTATTTAATTTCTAATTTAGTATTTAACTTAGGATTTAATTTCTTTCCTTAAATAAAAACAACAAAACACAAAAAAAAATATATTGTTCTTTCAAAAGGGTCAAAACCCTAATCTTAGATCCGATTTAATTTCGTGTCGCGCTTTATTTTTCTTTATCCAATTATGTATCTGCTTACGGATTGTAATAGTTAAATAAGACATTTATTTATTTTTACCGCTTTATTTTATTTTATTTTCAAAGGTTGCTTTTGGCGATGTAAATACTCGACGCCTTGTAATTTAATTTCCGCACTTTAATTTCTGCAAATTATAACTGTTAGATGTTTGATAATAGGGTTGCATGATAAGACTGAATGATTAACCCTAAAATCAAATTAGATCACCCTTAACATGTACAAAGATAAAATAAACTGAAAACGACACACTCGCACATGCACACTCTTAGGGTACACCCCACTTGGTTGCCTTCATACACGGTCATTGAGTATAGGTCGTTTTAGAGGTCGTCCTCTTGTCTAAAAGATCATAGTCGCCTCGAAATGGTTGCCTCAGATATTGTTGCCTCAAACAAATGATCTAAGACATTAGGGTTACCGCTAGGGCATCCTAACATTGCTTTAGTGACCGTATGTCCCTTATTCGAATTGGCCCTCAAACTCCAACGACGGTGCTACCTACTCATCAATAGTGGGATAACATTGTCTAAAGGAAATTAGCATAGAACAATTCTTTTTTCGAGTAGGTAGATGGTTCTTAGATACTTGCTCTTTTAAAACAAAAACTTTTCACACTTACACTTCTTTTCGAACAAAGTTTTCAAAAACACTTCATTACACTCTTGAGGACAGAAGCAAGAGTTAAATCGAAGTTTCAAACAAAAACTTTTTTCAAACCCACAAGCACAAAGAAAACAATTTTGAAAACAAATGAGCAAGTACCTAAGAGCCCGTAGATAACTACGGATAGAAAGGGTGCTAATACCTTCCCTTTCTATAATCTACCCCCCGTACCTAGAAAATCTCAAAAAAGTAATTTTCAGTGCTTTTTTCCTTTCCTTGTTGGATAAAATAAAAGACGGTGGCGACTCTTGCTTACCGCGACATTTTGCGAATACAAACGCAAAATGCAAACCAGCATTCCAAAAACAGTCAGTTCTTCCCACCGTATCACAGAACTGGCGACTCTGCTGGGGACTAATAAGTGGGGTGTACCTTAGGAATAGTTCATAATGTTTTCAACTGCTTGACTTGTATGCTTTATCTTTGTGGATTCAACTGGAGTTACTATAGATCCTAACTCGGATCTGGGGGACACCCTTTAGGTAAGTAGCAATAAACTGTGAGGGAACTGTACAACCTAGACCGATATAGTTGAAGCAGTAGCTATGTTGGTGTGGCACTTTAGTTTGTACTGATATCCCTTGTAGCGCAACGAGGAGAATATGGGTCTTCTAAGGGGTCATTAAGCACCAAATAACCTTAACACCTATAATTAACCAACTTTGCCATAGAACAGTAGCAGTATGCTGCACTCATTGAGACCAAACTCTCGCGATGATTCCGACCGCAAGAAAAGGTTTCCAAACTAGAATTATGACCAATCGAGGGTGGTCAATGATATTGAGATCCTATAGAACCCGGTTACTATTACTAGGACAGGTTTTAACCAACTAAACTGAAAGAGGGTGTGATCGGTGGAAATAGAACTGACTGTTTAAAGCTGGTTCGCAAAATATCGAGGAAGCAAGAGTCGCCACCGTCTTTTATTTTCTCCAACATGGACAGGACAAAAGCACAGCAAAATTCCTTATGAGAACGTTTCTCGGTTCGGGAGGTAGATTTATAGAAAGGGAAGGTGTTAGCACCCTTTCTATCCATGGTTATCCATGGGCTCTTAGATACTTGCTCTTATGTTTTTCAAAATGTTTGCTTTTCAAATGTGAGTGGGTTTGAAAAAGTTTCATTGAAAGATTTCTGAATGACTCTTGTATCTGTCCTCAAGAGTGTTTGAAAAATTTATTTTGAAAGCTTTTGAAAGTGTCAGTGTGAAAAGATTTTTGATTTGTTTTTGAAGAGAGCAAGTACCCATGAGTCATCTACCTACCCTAAGGAATTAGGCTGCGTATAAGTCCTTAAGGTAGTGTCATACCACCATTGAGAAGTAGGTAGCACCACCGTTGGAGGTGTTCGGGTCAATTCGATTGAGGGACAGTGTGGTCACCGAAGCAACAGTTAGGACACCTTAGAAGCAACCCTAATGTCCTAGATCCTTTTTAATCAGAGGCAACCGTTTCGAGGCAACTATTTCGAGGCAACTGGATCTTGGACATAAGAGTGACCGCTAAAACGTCCTATACTTGACGACCACGTTTCGAAGGCAACGAGTGAGGCGTACCCTAGAAGTGGTGTGTGTATTGTATGTTGTTTTCATGTTATGTTTTATCTTTGATCAGGGTATTGTGAGCTACACGTTGTTTTTAGTTATCATACATTCTTTCATGCGAGGTTAGCAGTTAGGAGTGCGGAAAATTAAAAGACGGAAAGATAAAAGCTACGCTATTACAAGGCGCGGGTCTATATATCGCCAAAATACAAAGACCCGTTTTTGATAAAGATGCGGTAAATAAAAAAGGAATAAACCTAATTACTATTACATCCTTGAACAGTTACATAATAATCAATAAGAAAATAAAAAAGAATAACGTGCGAAAGAATAAAACCGGGAACGTCCGAGGGTTTTGGACCCTTTGCTGGAATTAAAATTGAATTAAAACCTAATTAATTATTTAATTAAAGAAAGTGTGTTTTATGTTTTTTGTATTTATGAAAATAAAGAAAATTAAAATTAAAAGGAAACCCTAATTCTAAATTTATTTTAATTATTAAAGAAAATATTAAAGTTAACCTAATTTACTAGTTAATTAATTTACATATTTATGTACAAAAATAATAGTAATTAATAATAATAATGATAATTAATAATAATGATAATTAATTAAGAAAAAGATAAAAGTGTCAAAACCTAATTCTAAGTGATTTTTATTTATTAAGAAAAGAGATTAAATTTTAAACCTAAATTAACTAAGATATTTATTAACATTTATTTACAAAAATAAATTAATGATGAAATTAAGAAATTAAAATATTTTACAATTTGATTTTCTGATTTTTGTTATGGAAAAAAATTATTTTAGTGAATTAATAATAATTATAAAAAAACAATTGAAAGAAATTAAAAGAAAGAAAAGAAAATAAAATGTAAAAATGCAAAGCAAACCAAGGGGGGTGTCAGGCCCAAAGTGGAGGTTTTTGCTGGAATTCAGGCCCAAGAGGAATCCAAGCCTCGTTGACTTTCAGGATCGTGTGCATGTTGGTTGACTAGAGCATACCATGGACTTCACCTTCTGACCATTGGATGGACCTCATGGCCACTTGGCAGGCTAGCGCGTGAGTACATATGGTGGAACATTTGAGAATCGCTGTACCTGAAAGCACTAAGAAAAATATGAAGAATATATGGGGGACCTGGGAATCGAACCCAGGTCCCAGTACCTACCAGCCACGTTCCCAACCAACTGAGCCACCAAGTGCGTTTGTTAACATAATAATAAAGGAATATAATATATGAAAAGTGCCAATTATGTTGAAACATTAAAAAAATGCGCTAAGGTTTGAATGCTCCAGTTACAGGACGCCACGCATGTTATCTTCTTCGTTTCACCTGCAACTGTAAACAAGATAGCGGGGGTTTTAAACCCCCACTAATTAAAAGTCCCAAGAATAGCGAATAGAAGAAGAGACAATATAAAAAGGGCGCGATAGGCTGGTTGAATTCGTCTGGCCTTGACGAATTCAACCATGGTCATGACATGGTCCAATTTTTCCTGATGCCTAAAGCCCTAATTTGCAAGCTTCAGAAACCCTAGATGTCATTCATGGTGGATTTTGATTCAAGCAGCGTTAGTTCAATTAGACTATACCAATCGCTTCAGAAGGTCCCTATTAGCATAAATCAAACAAGAAAATAGATTAAAATCACATGAAACATGATATACAGATTTGAAGAATAAGGCAAACCGTGTGGCTTATGTTCTTTGATTCTTAGCGTGTTAGGATTGGTTTTTGATACCAATAGACTCCTGGAGACTCAGGCAAGGTGATTGAATCCTTTTTAGGCGTGGAAAGGCACTGCAAGTAGGATTTCAGTTTCACAACTTTCTTGATTTTTTTGCAAATTGGCTATGGAGTTTTAGCAGCTTTCACGTGTGTCTTTTAGTAGGGTTTCATTCAGCATATGTATGTGATGCAAATTAGGTCAAAACCTTGGCCCAAAAGTCCATGAATTAATGTTTCAAATCCTTGATTTTCAATCATGTAATTTTCAATCTTTTTCCATGAAAACCTTGCCAATTATGGAAGATCTTGTCCCCTTGGATGATGCACGAAATCTTTAGCATGTGTGGAGTGTATTTGCTTCATAAAAAGATTTGACAACCATGCTTTGATATTTTTCTACAATTAAAACCAATTAAATGAATTAATAATAATAAAAATTCAATTAATTAATTAAAAATAAGAAAATAAATCATTTTAAGTTCAATGGGTCGTGCATAGGCCTTGGGTAATGATTCAAGAAAGAATTTGAGGCCCATTAGCAAAATTGAAGTGTTTTAGGCAAAGTTGACTTTTGAAAGTTCCCAAAAATTTCCCAACTTCTCCAATGCATATCTTGCTCAATTATGAAGCTATGAACATGTTCTTGGACATTTTGGAAAGGTCTTGAAGTCCTCTAACCAATGTCTCTGGTCCCATGTCATTTTGATTTACCAATCTCAAGTTATGGTATTTGACTTAAAGTGCCCTTTTGTTGACCTTTGAAAATGACCTATAATGTTGAAATTAATAACTTTTTGTGAGAGCATTTCTTGGACTTGGAGTGTGAAGATGAGTTGTATGAAATGTCATCCCCTTCAAAATGAGCTTTGGATGGGATTTTTCTGATGAACCATGAAGAAGTTATGCCTTGGTCAATTTGCAGTTGACTTTTTAGCTGTCTAGAAATAGCAACTTTTGCATCTTGAGACTTTTTGAGCCATGCTTGTGGAATCATGATCAAGAGTTGACCAAATGATGATTGTGGCTTCAAAATAAGGTGTTGACCAAAATTTTTTACTTTTGACTGTCAAATGACCATTTTACCCCTGCAGTTGACTGTGAAGCATTTAGGGTTTTTGACTGTGCAACTTGATGCTGTGAATCCTGAAACTTGACATATGAATGCTTGACAATGTATATAGACATATGGGACTTGATTGGACCCTTTGGAAACCTCAATTTCTTTGCAAGAACCAAAACCCTAATTTTGACTGTGTTAGGAGGCAATTGGACTGTGCAACCCTTGAGAGATTTTGAACCATGATCTTGCCAAATCTTAAAGAATATGGGAGGGCAAATTTTGGGGTACAACAGTTGCCCCTGTTCAATCTTCTTAGACCTGAGGATGTAGATTGGCTGGCGTGCCTTTCGTAATCCGAAGGTGGAAGATGATTGAACACTAAAGTGCCCAGAAATTTGCACTCACATAGTAGAATGTTAGCAGTGTGATATAGGGAATGGGCTTACAGATGCCATTTGGAGAGATGATGGATAGGAGGATGGGCTTATAGATGCCATCTAGAGACTGTTGGTATGTGGATGGGCTTATGGATGCCATCTGGGTGTCGATCGCGTAAGAGATTCCTTAGCGAGAACTTGCGTACCTGAAAAAGAGAGATAACTACCTGGCCTGTTACCGGTGTTGATCTTCAAACTCTTCAGACGTGCCCTGGTAGGATACAGGAATCAAGTCCGGAAAATAGTCTTCAACAGATATGCCCTGGCTGGATACAGGAATCAGATCTTCAAACTCTTCAGACGTGCCCTGGCAAGATACAGGAATCGAGTCCGGAAAATAGTCGTCAACAGATACACCCTAGCAGGATACAGGAATCAGATCTTCAAACTCTTCAGACGTGCCCTGGCAGGATACAGGAATCAGATCTTCAAAATCTTCAGACGTGCCCTGGAAGGATACAAGAATCGAGTCCGGAAAATAGTCGTCAATAGATACACCCTGGCTGGATACAGGAATCGGATCTTCAAACTCTTCAGACGTGCCCTGGCAGGATACAGGAATCGAGTCCGAAAAATAGTCTTCAACAGATACGCCCTGGCTGGATACAGGAATCAGATCTTCAAACTCTTCAGACGTGCCCTGGCAGGATACAAGAATCGAGTCCGGAAAATAGTCGTCAACAGATACGCCCTGGCTGGATACAGGAATCGGATCTTCAATTCTTCAGACGTGCCTTGGCAAGATATAGGAGTCGAGTCCGGAAAATAGTCGTCAACAGATACACCCTGGCAGGATACAGGAATCAGATCTTTAAACTCTTCAGACATGCCCTGGCAGGATACAGGAATCGAGTCCGGAAATAGTTGTCAACAGATACACCCTGGCAGGATACATGAATCGGATCTTCAAACTCTTCAGACGTGCCCTGGAAGGATACAGGAATCGAGTCTGGAATTAGTCGTCAACAAATACACCCTGGCAGGATACAGGAATCAGATCTTCAAACTCTTCAGACGTGCCCTGGCAAGATACAGGAATCGAGTCCGGAAAATAGTCGTCAACAGATAAACCCTGGCAGGATACAGGAATCAGATCTTCAAACTCTTCAGACGTGCCCTAGCAGGATACAGGAATCGAGTCCGGAAAATAGTCATCAAAAAATACACCCTGGCAGGATACAGGAATCAGATCTTCAAACTCTTCAGACGTGCCCTAGCAGGATGCAGGAATCGAGTCCAGAAAATAGTCGTCAACAGATACACCCTGGCAGGATACAGGAATCGGATCTTCAAACTCTTCAGACGTGCCCTGGCAGGATACAAGAATCGAGTCCGGAAAATAGTCGTCAACAGATACACCCTAGCAGGATACAGGAATCGAATCTTCAAACTCTTCAGACGTGCCCTGGCAGGATACAGGAATCGAGTCTGGAAATAGTCATCAACAGATACACCCTGGCAGGATACAGGAATCGGATCTTCAAACTCTTCCGACGTGCCCTGGCAGGATACATGAATCGAGTCCGGAAAATAGTCGTCAACAGATACACCCTGGCAGGATACAGGAATCAGATCTTCAAACTCTTCAGACGTGCCCTGGCAGGATACATGAATCGAGTCCGAAAAATAGTCGTCAACAGATACACCCTGGAAGGATACAGGAATCAGATCTTTAAACTCTTCAGACGTGCCCTGGCAGGATACAGGAATCGAGTCTGGAAATAGTCGTCAACAGATACACCCTGGCAGGATACAGGAATCGGATCTTCAAACTCTTCAGACGTGCCCTCGCAGGATACAGGAATCGAGTCTGGAAATAATCGCTCACAGATATGCCCTGGCTAGATACAAGTATCGAATCTTGAATTGCGACAGTTGATAGTAATCATCTTTGTATTGATCTTGGTCCTAAAAAGACAAAACGTTAGTTGTATGCAATGTCATGATGTATGACATGCGTGATGTTCTCAGAATAAATGAGACTGTATGTCCATGATGCGTATGTGCATGCTATAATGTATGAAGATGTGATGTTTATGACTGTATTTTCGTCTAGGAAAATAAATCCTTGACGAATGCCGGGAGCTTGAATCCTGGGCTGATGTTTGAAGAGTAGAGTTCTTCGTCTCCGCTGGGGATGATGGTTACGAGAATAAACCTGTAAGAGAAGATGACTCTGTTGGGGAATAAACCTGGTGAAGATATTACTCTGCGGGGAGTGCTCTGTGGGGAGAGATACTTCATTGAGATTTGATGATAACTCCGTTGGGGATACCATTGTTGAGCTCTGTTGGAAGATTTGATGAACTCCACTGGGGATAGGAAGACTTCGTTGGGGACGATCTTTCCGTGGCAATTGACTGAGGATAACCCAGTTATATCCTGGTGGGGAAATAACCTTTGAATAAAGCCGGGGGAGCATTTGTACTCTGCAGGGGTAGGCTTCCAGAATCTACTGGGGATAAGCTTCCTGAATCTACTGGGGAGATTGATTGAACTCTCCTGGGGAAACTTTTGAGATTGCACTGGGGAAGTGGCTCCACTTGTAGTGTCTGGATTCCGCCAGGGAACAATCTTATACCAAGACTGTCGGGGATGCTTGCTTAGGAATACCCGTGTACTCCGCTGGGGAATATTGAGATCTTCTGGGGATACCCAACTTCCTTAAGGCTGACAGTAGACTGACTCTGCTCGGGGAGAGTGTTGCTGACTTGCTGGAGATACGGTGCCTTGTTAGGGCTGACGGAAGTCCAACTGCTTGGGAGAGAGTTGTTGAATCTTGTCTTACTCTGCGGGGAGTGAAGGTATCTGGGTTACATTCTTCAGCCGAACTTACCTTGGTACCTTGGTGGACAGAGCAATTAGATTGCTTAGACAACTCATTATTGCCCCTGTTTCTGATGTTACCTGTAATTAATCCTTTGTTTCGCATGCAAATATTTATGAGTTAGCAATTAGTGTCAAATGCATATATCACAAATGAACATTGGACGTTCTTTACAAAACAAAACAGAAAAAAGAAAAAAAAACAATTGGCAATTGGCCATTGGTCTGAAAAGTGAATTTGTATTGATTTTTGAATTTGCCTGTAAATAGGCGTTTATGTACAAGAGGCTGACGTCCTAGTAAGAGAACGCCGCCGAACAACAGAGTTTATACAGTTTGTACAAAGAAAACAAAACAGCTGTGTGAAAAGAGTAATCCCACTGGGTTCCAACTCTGCTATCGCCTTTATATCTTCGAGCGTCTCATCACTTGGCTGCTCAGTTGAGGATGAAGCTGATTGATCGATGCCGTCTAAACTTGATGGTTGATACCGGATTCTGGATGCAAGGTGATCCAATGAGACATAGTATTACGCTTATCCCTAACTTTTACCTGGACCGCCCTTTCGCGTTTTCAGTCCACTGGGATACCCATTTTTGCCCAAGCCGCCTTTTCAGGTTTTCGACTTTCCGGGTGTACAGATTTTTTTTCATTTCATCCTTTATTTTTGCCCGAACCCTTTTGGTTCGCCGGGAAGCCCTTATTTTTTCCTAGGTATGTCAACCTAGCGGGTCTTTTATCATGCGTAGTATCTTTTTACTATGTCTGCATTGGCGGGGTGAGGAAGGTCGTCACCATCCATGGTGGTTAGAATCATAGCTCCTCCCGAGAAGATATGTTTAACCACAAATGGCCCTTCGTATGTGGGGGTCCATTTGCCCCTGGGATCACTTTGAGGAAGAATGATGCGCTTGATTACCAGGTCCCCAACTTGATACTCTTGTGGTCTGACTTTCTTATTAAATGCCCTGATCATCTGTTTTTGGTACGTTTGACCATGACAAATAGCAGTGAGTCTCTTTTCGTCAATTAGATTTAACTGATCAAGTCGAGTCTGGATCCAGTCATCTTCGCTCAAACCTGCATCCTTCATTATCTGGAGAGAGGGTATTTGGACTTCAATCGGCAAGACTGCCTCCATGCCGTAGACCAATGAAAAGGGTGTTGCCCCGGTTGACGTCCGTGCTGAGGTACGGTACCCATGAAGAGCAAGCGGTAACATCTCGTGCCAATCTTTATAGGTCACTGTCATCTTCTGCACAATCTTTTTGATATTCTTATTCGCCGCTTCTACAGCCCCATTCATCTTCGGCCGGTAGGGAGAAGAGTTGTGGTGCTGTATCTTGAATTGCTCGCAGAGCTCAGTGATCATCTTGTTGTTAAGATTGGTACCATTGTCCGTAATGATCCTTTCCGGGACGCCGTATCGACAGATCAGGTTGTGTCGAATGAACCGTGCCACGATGTTCTTGGTTACAGTGGCATATGAAGCTGCTTCAACCCACTTTGTAAAGTAATCGATCGCCACCAGGATGAAGCGATGCCCGTTGGATGCCGTAGGTTTTATCTCGCCGATCATATAAATGCCCCACATTGCAAAAGGCCAAGGTGCTGTCAAGACATTCATAGGAACTGGAGGAATGTGCACCTTATCTGCATAAATCTGGCATTTATGACATGTCCGAGAATGTTGGTAGCAGTCGGCTTCCATTGTGGACCAGAAATATCCTGCCCGAAGGATTTTCCTTGCCATGGTGTATCCACTGGAATGCGTTCCGAAGGTACCTTCATGCAGTTCTGCCATGATCCTTTCTGCTTCAGTCTTATCCACACAACGCAGTAAGGTTGAATCATGGTTTCGCTTGTATAGAATGTTGTTGCTGAGGAAGAACTTTGCTACGAACCTTCTCAAAAACTTCTTGTCGTTGACAGATGCACCCTCGGGGTATTCTTGAGCTTCCAGATACCTCTTCACCTCATGATACCAGGGTTTTTCAGTTACCACCTCAACCTCAAGATCACAACAATATGCGGATTCATCCAGTTTCCAGATAATGATCCGGGGAGCCTCATTGTCCCATTTGACTTTGAACATAGAAGACATCGTAGCTAACGCGTCCACCAACTGATTCTCCTCTCTTGGGAAGTGTTCAAAAGTTATCTCTGTGAAATGGGGGATCAATGTCAACACACACTCTTTGTAAGGAATAAGGTTTGGGTGTTTCGTATCCCACTCGCCTTTGATCTGATTGATCACGAGAGTGGAATCTCCAAAGACACTCAGAAACTTGATCCTTAAGTCAATTGCAGCTTGAAGACCCATGATACACGCCTCATACTCCGCCATGTTGTTGGTGCAGTTGAAACATAGCCGGGCAGTAAGTGGAGTATGAGTGCCTTTGAGGGATATGATCACAGCACCGATACCGTTACCCAAAGCGTTGGAGGCTCCGTCAAAGTGCATAGACCATCGGGATCCTTCCTCAGGTCCTTCATCCGGTCCAGGCACTTCACAATCAGTCACTACCATGATATTCTCGTCAGGAAATTCAAAGTTCATTGACTGGTAGTCATCCACTGCCTGTGGTGCCAAGTGGTCTGCCAATACACTTCCCTTGATTGCTTTCTGAGTCGTGTACTGGATGTCATATTCTGTCAAGATCATCTGCCATCTTGCTATTCTTCCAGACAGAGCAGGCTTTTCGAATATGTACTTGATTGGATCCATTTTGAAATCAACAGAGTAGTGTGAGTCAGCATATACTGTCTCAGCCGGCGAGCAGCCCATACCAAAGCGCAACAAGTTTTCTCGAGCAGTGAGTATCGGGTCTCACAGTTGGTAAACTTTTTGCTAAGGTAATAAATGGCATTCTCTTTTCGGCCAGACTCGTCATGCTGCCCCAGCACACACCCCATTGAGCTGTCAAGTACTGTCAGGTATAGTATTAGAGGTCTCCCTTCAACCGGTGGCATAAGAATGGGTGGTTCTTGGAGATACTCTTTGATTATGTCGAAAGCGGCCTGACATTCATCATTCCAACGTACTACTTGATCTTTCTTCAGTAGCTTGAAGATTGGTTCATAGGTAGCAGTTAGATGTGAGATGAATCGGGCAATGTAATTCAGATGTCCTAGAAAGCCTCTGACTTCTTTCTCTGTCTTGGGAACTGACATCTTTTGTATGGCTTTAACCTTGGCAGGGTCCACTTGAATACCTTTGTCGCTCACGACGAAGCCTAGCAACTTTCCAGATCTTACCCCAAATGTGCACTTGTTTGGGTTCAACCTCAGCTTGTATAACTTCAGACGGTCAAACAGCTTCTGTAGATTGTCGAGGTGTTCCTCCTCAGTTTGGGACCTTGCAATCATATCATCGACGTATACTTCTATCTCATGGTGGATCATGTCATGAAATAAAGCAACCATGGCCCGTTGGTAGGTTGCCCCAGCATTTTTCAACCCGAACAGCATGACCTTATAACAGAAGGTGCCCCACTGAGTAACAAAGGTAATCTTTTCCATATCTTCAGGAGCCATCTTGATCTGATTATAACCTGAAAAACCATCCATGAAGGAGAAAACCTTGTGCTGAGCAGTATTGTCAACTAGAACGTCGATGTGAGGCAGAGGGAAGTCATCCTTGGGGCTCGCCCTATTCAGATCCCTGTAGTCAACACACATTCGGACCTTACCATCTTTTTTCGATACCGGAACCACATTGGCAACCCACTGAGGGTAAGAAGTCACTGCTAGAAACCCGACATCAAATTGCTTCATAACCTCAGCTTTGATCTTTTCAGACATCTCTGGACGCATACGGCAGACCTTTTGTTTAACCGGAGGGCATTCTTCCTTGGTAGGCAAGTGATGGACCACAATGTCCGTATCCAACCCAGGCATGTCTTCGTAGGACCAGGCGAAGATTTCCACATAATCGTGCAACATCTGAATCAACCGTTGTTTCACGCTGAGCTCTAGATTGGCACCAATCTTGACTTCCTTTCTATCTATCTCAGTACCCAGATTTACCGTTTCCATTGACTCTTCATGTGGCTGAATGGCCCTCTCTTCCTGGAGTAATAGTCTTGCAAGCTCACTAGGCACTTCGCAATCATCTTCACCTTCGTCTTCGGCTAAGTTGATCGGATTTTCGAAGTCATAACTGGCTGTAGCAGAGTCGTTACCAGTGAGATCCAGAGTGGATTGAAACCTGTATAAGTGAGTGTGTGTAAATATAGCTGTTTTGCAATAAAGAAAGAAAGAAAGGGAGCACAAGATTTGAAATGCGAAAAACGTCCAATGTTTTTATTCATGACATATGGAAATGACAAGTAATAAGCCCTCACAAATGAAGCCAACGGTGCCTCGGGTAAGACACCGGGCCATAAAGTTTCACATTATTGTTCGTTACAAATTTAAAAAACAAAGGAATTCATTACTAAGTAACAAAAGTAACAGGTATGTAGTCTTTTGCAGTCCAATTGTTCAGTCCACCGTCGGTCGTCGGGTAGATCCAGCTATCAAACTCTGATTCCTCCGCATCGCCTTCAATAGCATTTACTCTCGGGTTGGTGATGAACACGGGAGGTCTTCCGATCCTTGCTTTGCGTACAGCCCTCTGAGCCTCTGCAGTGAAACCCAGCCCAAACTTGTCAGTCTTAGGAGTAAAATCAGGGAGCCTTCCCCAGTTAGCACATTCACCTTTCTCAATCACAGCCCGGGCATCCTTCAAGGAAGCCATCTTCAAGGGAGAGTCTTCTTCAATCACTGTCTCTGCTGACGCCAATGTTGGAGGCACCTCTTCAAAATGTTGAAAGGGGGTTTCAATGAACTCCCCATCCATCTCTATATACCGGAACGAGTTCAGATGACTAACCATGTATTCTTCCCCCCTGCACTGTAACAATCTTTCCTCTGACAGGGTATTTGAGCTTCTGGTGTAGAGTGGAGGTCACAACCCCAACCTTGTGAATCCAAGGTCGACCCAACAAACAGGAATAAGATGGATGAATGTCCATCACATAGAACATTGAATCAAAGACTTGAGAACCAACCAGAATCAGAATATCTACCTCACCATGTACCATCCTCTTCGACCCGTCAAAGGGTCGGACAACGATGTTACTAGGCTTCAACTCCAAACCCTCACAATCCAACCTGTCTAAGGCCTTCTTGGGCAGTACGTTCAGTGAAGAACCGGTGTCTACCAACACGTGGGCGAGAGTAGTGCCCCTGCATTCAATGGAGACATGCAGGGCATCATTGTGGTTCTTACCCTTAGCGGTCAGATCAGCATCAGAGAAACCCAACCCATTGTCAGCGGTCAAGTTGGCCACACAATCAGTAAATTGATCCGCAGACGTTTCTTGTGGTACATGGGCCGTCTTTAGGAAAGAAATCAGGGCCTTGGCATGGGCCTCTGAGCACAACAACAGTGATAGCATAGAGATTTTAGAGGGGGTGTGCCCCAGCTGTTCAACGACATTGAAATCGCTCTTCTTGATGATCTTAAGGATTTCTTCCATCTCTTGCTGTGAAGCTTCCATATTAACAATCTTCGGTACCTCCATCTGGGTAGGCACATCAGCAATCCCTTTACCCCGAGTGTCAGATGACTCGGCAGCAGGGGTAGAAACTTGATCGGGAGGGGAAACAGGCGCACTTGTAGGCGTGATGATAAGAGGTCTTCGGATAACTGGTGGCGCAATGTCAGGCGAGAAGAGCCTGCCACTGCAAGTAACTTTAGCGGGACCGGTGATGTTACTGATACCGGTACTAGTGTTGAACTCCTGCTTCACTCCAAGCACATACACATCTGCCCCATAGTGCCATGGGACAACCTTGTCAGATTTATAGGGGAGGGGCCTCGGAACAGTAATGATGATAGGTGCAACAGACATGATTTTGACTGGCTTCTTCGGGGGATCCTTGGTAGGATTATTGAAAATGGTGTCAACAGATACCTCTTCAGTAGGAATAATAGGAACAACGGTCTTCTTGAACAAGATTTCTTTGCTATCCATCAGGTTTTGGATGCCTGACTTCAGCAACGGACAACCAACAGGGGAAACGGCACACAGAAGGCAACCCTTGCTACAACCCGGAAATAAACCGGCTAGCAACAGGTTCCTCTTGACAGTCAATAAAGGAGTAACAATCTCATCCACAGAGCCTACGTATAGATCCTCCTCAATAGCATTTACTCCATGCTGGGGCATAGGAGCAGTCACAATGTTGGGCCTTTCGGGCGCCTCAAATTGTATTTCCTTGGCATTGATAAGGTCCTGAACCTTATTTCTTAAGGCCCAACAATCATCAGTAGAATGCCCCGGGCTATCAGAGTGATAAGCACAGCGGGCGTTGGGATTGTACTTCGAAGAGGTTGTGTTTACCACCTTCGGAGCTTCTCTGACGGTTACCAAGTTGGTCGATAGCAGTTGTGGCAAGATCTGCGACAAGGTCATACTAAGCCGAGTATATTCTCTTCTGGGTCTCTCACCCCTTGGTTGGTTAGGTTGCCGAGGAGCGGCGACAGGCTTTGCAATCACCACCGCGTTGAATGCTTGGCGGTGTTCCGGTTTGTTTTGCCTCGTGGGGCCATACACAACACTGGCTTCCTTCTTGAAAGGCTTTTTCTCAGAACTTGAGGATGCACCTTTCTGTATCTTCCTTGATTTCATCCCAGCCTCTATCCTTTCACCAGTCAGAATGAGATCTGTGAACCCTGAAGATGAATTACCGATGAGATGATTGAAGAACGGCCCGGATAGGGTCCCTAAGAACATGTCCACGAGTTCACGGTCCCTCCACTTCTGCGCGTACTCTTTAAAACCTTCTCCCGATCCTAGCGACATACCCTAGAGTTGGGTACGTGTAGGAGCGAGGTCGGCATTATACTGATACTGCTTATAAAAAGCAGTAGCCAAGTCCTCCCAGTTACGAACCTTGGTTCCATCCAGCTGATAGAACCATTCGAGATGAGTCCCTGAAAGACTCTCCTGGAAGAAATGGATCCATAAGTTCTTGTCCACAGTGTATGGTTGGATCTTCCGCACATAAGATCTGAGATGTAGCTTAGGGCAGGACGCCCCGTCATACTTTGCGAAAGATGGTGCTTTGAACTTGTGTGGGATTACCACACCAGAAGATAGACCCAGGTCTCCGAAATCCAACCCAGGCACTTGTTGAATTTCCATGGCATTCAGCCGATCCTCTAACTGCTTGTACTTGTCTTCAGCTGGAGGGTACTGCTCTTTATTAAAATCAGTCTCGTTGTCAGAGACCACAGGACTAGGAACCCTTCCCCCTTGGGGACTGCCTTTCCCTACAGAAGAACCGGCTTGGTCAACCTCATTCTGCAGTGTATTGCCAAACCTCCGGCCAGTGTTGAATAGTACAGTTCTCTTCTTCTTCTTCTTTACCAGCAGAGCCTTCAATTCCTCTTGACCTTGGGCTAAACTCATGATCAATTCTTGGAGCTGGGCATTCTGAGCCTGGAGGGCCTTGATGGATTGCTCAGTAGATGATTCAGGATTCATGATGGCTGCTGAAATAAACAGCGAAGAACATTAAGCAACCTGAAAAGAAGAGTACCTGTGATGCATATGATGAATGGAATGCGTATGATTTATGTTTTCAAAGACAATCGGGATTCAACTTTGTAAACAAAAAGGGACACACTTTATTAGATTTAAACTTTGGAATTTAAATTGTTCAACAGATTGCCCTTAGGCGTTACATAAAATGGAAATACTGAAAAGGGAAATAAAAAACTGTAAAAGAACATCCAAAGCTCATCAGTGATCCCATGGTCTCTTCTTCTCAGTACGGATGTAGTCATTCAAGGCACGCTCATTCTCCAACTGCTTTGTCAGCTTTTGGATCTTCAATTCCTGCTCGTTGAACTTTTCCCGATAAGAATCCCGTTCTTCTCGCAGTTGCGCCCAAGACCTCTTTAGTGTATCAACATCAGTAGGTATATGAGGAGGGAGAACAGTTGGAGGAGCCCCATCTCTATCAGGATATTCAAGAATGATGGGTCTGACAGCTTTATATGGCATACCTAAATTCTGAACACGGATGCGGACCCATCTATAATAGGGTTCCATTGGTAGAGAAGTCTTCGGTCCCAACTCATGTGGGTCAGCTTTGTGAATTCTGTCCCAAGCCTTGATGAACCTACGACGCAGCTCGTCACTGTCTACCTGAAACTCAAAACTGATGTGAGGCACCAACATCTCATGAGGCCCTGCTCTTCTGGCTCTTCGAAACTGACGGAGGGCTAGACATGGATTATAAGAGATTCCTCCTTGGGTACCAATCAAAGGAACATTAGGATATTCTCCGCAACGATCGATAACAGCTACCTCATCCAAACCCCTGAAAGTCAAAATGATGTCATTATTAGTGAGAGACATTAACCTATGAGCCCAGCCTCTTCCTTCTTTGTTCTTCAGCATGAACTTAGGGAGGTGCGAAATAAACCACCTCACTAACAAAGGAATACAACACCAAAGAGTTCCTCGTCTTCGGGCAGTACGAGCATAGAGTTGTTGCAGGATATCGTCCAAGAGAGTGGGCACAGGGTTCCGAGACATGAAGATCCTTATGGCAGTGACGTTAACAAAGTTATCAGGATTTGGGA
The DNA here is from genome assembly GCA_948472305.1 of Vicia faba. Taxonomy (NCBI): domain Eukaryota; kingdom Viridiplantae; phylum Streptophyta; class Magnoliopsida; order Fabales; family Fabaceae; genus Vicia; species Vicia faba. Next base: position 74,104,380 of record OX451737.1, on the reverse strand, counting down.
ATAGAACCAGACCATAGATTAAGAGGGCCAGAGTGTCTTCATACGCCCTAAAGTCTAGGTCGTTCCAGAAACTGTTAGCTTTACCAATCAGAAACTTGGCCAAGAAACCCTTAACTCTGCTTCTAGTCACCCAGTTGTCCATTACCTCCTTGGTGGTCAAAGGGAGGGCTGCAGCAATCTCCTCAAGCCTAAGAGTCTTTTCCCAACCAGTGAAGGGAGTCTGATCCAAGATAGGGATACCAAGCAAATCAGAGAATTCTTCCAGGGTAGGGACCAGCTGTAAGTCTTGAAAGGTGAAGCAGTTATACAAGGGATCATAAAACTGGGTCAGGACACTCATCAGTTGTTGGTCCCACTTTGCAGTGACTAAACTGAGAAGAGAACCATGCCTCTGGATGAAAGAAGTGGTGTTTGGAATTCTGCTAACCAATTCTTCAAGTAACTCAGGTGGGTGAACAAAGTTGAACCGGATAGTGTTCCTTCGCACAAGCATCATGATGTCCTACAAAACAGAGCAAAGGTGAAACCCTCTTGTCTTTGAAATGGGTCAGTCCTTATGCAGGATGCGTGCAATGTCTATGATGGTATGATGTCATGATAAAGCACACCACAAATATTCACAAAGGCAAACATGATAAGGCACACAAGTCACACAAGACAGCCCTTAGGATTTAGGCCAGCATGAAGTTCAGGTACTACCCTCTTTCAGTTTGTTGGTTAAGACTTGTCCTATCAAAAGTAACCGGGTTCTAGAGGATCCCAATATCACTGACTACCCTCAATCGGTCATAACTCCAGCATCGCAATCTTTTCTTGCGGCCAGAACCATCGCGAGAGTTTAGCCTCAATGGGTGTAGCATACTGCTACTGTTTTATGGCCAAGTTGGGTCAAATTAGGGTTCTAAGATCGGTTGGTGCTTAATGACTCCTCAGAAGACCCATATTTTCCTCGTTGCGACACAAGGGATATCGGTACAGATCAAGGTGCCACACCAATGTAGCCACTGTTTCACTCGTGTCGGTCTACGTCGGACAGGTCCCTCACAGCTTATGCTACCTAACAGGGTATCCCCAGATCCGGGTTAGGATCTATGAAACTCCAAGACAAATGCCCATAATAATAAAGCAAACAAAACAAAGCAATTGAAAACACAAGTATGAGCTATCCTAAGGTACACCTCACTTTACACTGTCCCCAGTAGAGTCACCAGTTCTGTGATCGGTGGAAATAGAACTGACTGTTTAAAGCTGGTTCGCGAAATGTCGCGGAAGCAAGAGTCGCCACCGTCTTTTATTTTCTCCAACATGGACAGGACAAAATCACAGCAAAATTCCTTATGAGAACGTTTCTCGGTTCGGGAGGTAGATTTATAGAAAGGGAAGGTGTTAGCACCCTTTCTATCCATGGTTATCCATGGGCTCTTAGATACTCGCTCTTATGTTTTTCAAAATGTTTGCTTTTCAAATGTGAGTGGGTTTGAAAAAGTTTCATTGAAAGATTTCTGAATGACTCTTGTATCTGTCCTCAAGAGTGTTTGAAAAATTTGTTTTGAAAGCTTTTGAAAGTGTCAGTCTGAAAAGATTTTTGATTTGTTTTTGAAGAGAGCAAGTACCCATGAGTCATCTACCTACCCTAAGGAATTAGGCTGCGTATAAGTCCTTAAGGTAGTGCCATCCCACCATTGAGAAGTAGGTAGCACCACCGTTGGAGGTGTTTGGGTCAATTCGATTGAGGGACAGTGTGGTCACCGAAGCAACAGTTAGGACACCTTAGAAGCAACCCTAATGTCCTAGATCCTTTTTAATCCGAGGCAACCGTTTCGAGGCAACTGTTTCGAGGCAACTGGATCTTGGACATAAGAGCGACCGCTAAAACGTCCTATACTTGACGACCACGTTTCGAAGGCAACGAGTGAGGCGTACCCTAGAAGTGGTGTGTGTATTGTGTGTTGTTTTCATGTTATGTTTTATCTTTGATCGGGGTATTGTGAGCTACGCGTTGTTTTTAGTTATCATACATTCTTTCATGCGAGGTTAGCAGTTAGGAGTGCGGAAAATTAAAAGACGGAAAGATAAAAGCTACGCTATTACAAGGCGCGGGTCTATACATCGCCAAAATACAAAGACCCGTTTTTGATAAAGATGCGGAAAATAAAAAAGGAATAAACCTAATTACTATTACATCCTTGAACAGTTACATAATAATCAATAAGAAAATAAATAAGAATAACGTGCGAAAGAATAAAACCGGGAACGTCCGAGGGTTTTGGACCCTTTGCTGGAATTTAAATTGAATTAAAACCTAATTAATTATTTAATTAAAGAAAGTGTGTTTTATGTTTTTTGTATTTATGAAAATAAAGAAAATTAAAATTAAAAGGAAACCCTAATTCTAAATTTATTTTAATTATTAAAGAAAATATTAAAGTTAACCTAATTTACTAGTTAATTAATTTACATATTTATGTACAAAAATAATAGTAATTAATAATAATAATGATAATTAATAATAATGATAATTAATTAAGAAAAAGACAAAAGTGTCAAAACCTAATTCTAAGTGATTTTTATTTATTAAGAAAAGAGATTAAATTTTAAACCTAAATTAACTAAGCTATTTATTAACATTTATTTACAAAAATAAATTAATGATGAAATTAAGAAATTAAAATATTTTACAATTTGATTTTCTGATTTTTGTTATGGAAAAAAATTATTTTAGTGAATTAATAATAATTATAAAAAAAATAATTGAAAGAAATTAAAAGAAAGAAAAGAAAATAAAATGTAAAAATGCAAAGCAAACCAAGGGGGGTGTCAGGCCCAAAGTGGAGGTTTTTGCTGGAATTCAGGCCCAAGAGGAATCCAAGCCTCGTTGACTTTCAGGATCGTGTGCACGTTGGTTGACTAGAGCATACCATGGACTTCACCTTCTGACCATTGGATGGACCTCATGGCCACTTGGCAGGCTAGCGCGTGAGTACGTATGGTGGAACATTTGAGAAGCGCTATACCTGAAAGCACTAAGAAAAATATGAAGAATATATGGGGGACCTAGGAATCGAACCGAGGTCCCAGTACCTGCCAGCCACGTTCCCAACCAACTGAGCCATCAAGCGCGTTTGTTAACATAATAATAAAGGAATATAATATATGAAAAGTGCCAATTATGCTGAAACATTAAAAAAACGCGCTAAGGTTTGAATGCTCCAGTTACAGGACGCCACGCATGCTATCTTCTTCGTTTCACCTGCAACTGTAAACAAGATAGCGGGGGTTTTAAACCCCCACTAATTAAAAGTCCCAAGAATAGCGAATATAAGAGGAGACAATATAAAAAGGGCACGATAGGCTGGTTGAATTCGTCTGGCCTTGACGAATTCAACCATGGTCATGACATGGTCCAATTTTTCCTGATACCTAAAGCCCTAATTTGCAAGCTTCAGAAACCCTAGATGTCATTCATGGTGGATTTTGATTCAGGCAACATTAGTTCAATTAGACTATACCAATCGCTTCAGAAGGTCCCTATTAGCATAAATCAAACAAGAAAATAGATTAAAATCACATGAAACATGATATGCAGATTTGAAGAATAAGGCAAACCGTGTGGCTTATGTTCTTTGATTCTTCGTGTGTTAGGATTGGTTTTTGATACCAATAGACTCCTGGAGACTCAGGCAAGGTGATTGAATCCTTTTTAGGCGTGGAAAGGCACTGCAAGTAGGATTTCAGTTTCACAACTTTCTTGATTTTTTTGCAAATTGGATATGGAGTTTTAGCAGCTTTCACGTGTGTCTTTTAGTAGGGTTTCATTCAGCATATGTATGTGATGCAAATTAGGTCAAAACCTTGGCCCAAAAGTCCATGAATTAATGTTTCAAATCCTTGATTTTCAATCATGTAATTTTCAATCTTTTTCCATGAAAACCTTGCCAATTATGGAAGATCTTGTCCCCTTGGATGATGCACGAAATCTTTAGCATGTGTGGAGTGTATTTTCTTCATAAAAAGATTTGACAACCATGCTTTGATATTTTTCTACAATTAAAACCAATTAAATGAATTAATAATAATAAAAATTCAATTAATTAATTAAAAATAAGAAAATAAATCATTTTAAGTTCAATGGGTCGTGCATAGGCCTTGGGTAATGATTCAAGAAAGAATTTGAGGCCCATTAGCAAAATTGAAGTGTTTTAGGCAAAGTTAACTTTTGAAAGTTCCCAAAAATTTCCCAACTTCTCCAATGCATATCTTGCTCAATTTTGAAGCTATGAACATGTTCTTGGACATTTTGGAAAGGTCTTGAAGTCCTCTAACCAATGCCTTTGGTCCCATGTCATTTTGATTTACCAATCTCAAGTTATGGTCTTTGAATTAAAGTGCCCTTTTGTTGACCTTTGAAAATGATCTATAATGTTGAAATTAATAACTTTTTGTGAGAGAATTTCTTGGACTTGGAGTGTGAAGATGAGTTGTAGGAAATGTCATCCCCTTCAAAATGAGCTTTGGATGGGATTTTTCTGATGAACCATGAAGAAGTTATGCCTTGGTCAATTTGCAGTTGACTTTTCAGCTGTCCAAAAATAGCAACTTTTGCATCTTGAGACTTTTTGAGCCATGCTTGTGGAATCATGATCAAGAGTTGACCAAATGATGATTGTGGCTTCAAAATAAGGTGTTGACCAATTTTTTTGACTTTTGACTGTCAAATGACCATTTTACCCCTGCAGTTGACTGTGAAGCATTTAGGGTTTTTGACTGTGCAACTTGATGCTGTGAATCCTGAAACTTGACATATGAATGCTTGACAATGTATATAGACATATGGGACTTGATTGGACCCTTTGGAAACCTCAATTTCTTTGCAAGAGCCAAAACCCTAATTTTGACTGTGTTAGGAGGCAATTGGACTGTGCAACCCTTGAGAGATTTTGAACCATGATCTTGCCAAATCTTGAAGAATATGGGAGGGAAAATTTTGGGGTACAACAGAGGGTAATACCTAAACTCCTTGCCAACCTGAAATCTAAGGGCTATCTGTGTGACTTGTTTGCCCTTACCATGTTTTCCATCTGTGAATACTTGTGGTGTGTTTCTATCATGACATCATGACATCATGACATTGCATGCATGTTGCATTGGACTAACCCATTTCAAAGACAGATGGGATTCATCTTTGTTTTTTTTTGTAGGTCATGGCACCCATGCGTAGAAACACTATTCGGACCAGTTTTGTTCAGATTCCTACTCTGCTTAGAGATTTGGTTGCAAAGGTTCTGAATACTTCCTCTTTTGTCAGAAGACATGGGCACCTCCTTGGTATGGTCATTTCCAGATTAGATGAACATATGATGAGTGTTTTGTGCCAGTTCTTCGATCCATTATACCACTGCTTCACTTTTCCGGACTACTAGTTGGTCCCTACCTTGGAAGAGTTCTCTGATCTACTTGGCATCTCTATTTTAGAGCAGACCCCATTTACAGGTTGGGAGAAAGTCCTTAGGCCAGAAGAGATTGCTTCAACCCTCCATCTAACAAAGGCTGAGGTAATGTCTAACTGGGAGACTAGAAGTGGGACAAAAGGCTTCTTGGCTAAATTCTTGGTTGATCGGGCTAATCAGTTCTGGGAAAGTCTAGACTTTCAGGCATTTGAAGACATTCTGGATCTTCTCATATATGGTTTGGTGTTGTTCCCTAACTCCGATTCTTTCGTCGACGTGAATGCAGTGAAGATTTTTATGTCCCGTAATCCGGTGCCCACTCTCTTGGGGGATATTCTGCACTCTCTTTATGCCCGTACTGCTTGGAAACGGGGAACCCTTATGTGTTGTGCACCATTGCTGGCGAGGTGGTTTATTTCTCACCTCCCCAAATCAGTTTTAAAGAACAAGGAAGGCATGGGTTGGGCCTACAGAATTATGTCCTTGGCTCACACAGACATCATCTGGAGCACTAAAGACATGGAAAACGTAGCTATTATTGATCGCTGTGGGGAATACCCCAATGTTCCACTACTTGGAGTTCGAGGAGGGATCACCTATAATCCTTGTCTGGCCTTACGTCAGTTTGGGCGAGCTAGGAGGGAAGGACCTCATGAGTTGCTGATGCCAAGTATTGTCTTTGACTTCCAAGGGGATAGTGACAAGCATCGCCGCAGGTTCATACGAGCTTAGGATAGGGTACACAGGTATGATCCACATGAGTTTGGGATAAAGACCTCTCTTCCGATGGAACCATATCTCCGATGGGTTCAAATTCGTGCCAAAAAGCTGGGAATGCCGTACAAAGCTGTCTTACCGATAATTGTTGAGATTGCTGATGAAGAAGGGGTTCCTCCTACCATCCTCCATCCATACATGCTTACTGACATTGGGGCATTAAAGAGGTCTTGGATGCAGCTAAGAGAAGAGCAGGATACTTACAAAGAAAAGTATCACGAGCAGGAGCGGAAGATTCTAAAGCTTACAAGACAACTGGAGAATGAGAAGGTCCTCAACGACTATGTCAGCACCAACGGGAAACGACCATGGGAGCACTGATGTCTTTTGTTATTTCTAGCTTTGATTTATTTTTCAGTATTTCTTTCTTGTAACGCCTTAAAGGCATTTATAAAACGTTGTTTCAAGTTTATCTAATAAAAGTGTGTTTCATTTTGGTTTACGAATTTGAATCTCCAAAGTCTTTGAAATCATATCATACACATATCATTCCCATGCACCTCATCACAGGTACCTATTACAGGTTTCTCATCTTCTTCGCTGTTTATTTCAGCACGTCATGTCTGCTGAAACATCAACTGATCAAGCTATCAAGGCTCTACAAGCTAAAAACACTCAATTCCAGGAAATGTTCATGAATTTGGATAAGGGTTAGCAAGATCTGAAGACTCTTATCTTGAAGGATAAGAAGAATAAGAAGACGAAGACGGTCCTCCTGAACATGGGTCGTAGATTTGGTAACAATTTGCGAGATGAAGTCAATTTATCCCACTCATCTGGAAGGGTAGAAAACTAGGAAGAAAGGAGGGCTCCTACCCCTGTGGTATCTGACAACGAGACTGACTTTGATGAAGACCAGTATCCTGCGGCTGAGGACAAGTATAAACATCTTGAAGCGGTTAAGTGCGATGGAGATCCAGAAGGTACCTGGATTGTACTTTGGTGATTTGGGATTGTCATCTAGGGTGGTGATTCCCCACAAGTTTAAAGCACCAATCTTTGCTGAATACGACGAGGTTTCTTGTCCAAAGCTGCACCTCCGCTCGTATGTTAGAAAGATCCAGCCATGCACTGCTGATAAGAACCTCTGGATCCACTTCTTTCAAGATAGTCTCTCAGGGACTCAACTTGAATGGTTTTACCAGCTGGAAGGAGCTAGTATTCATAATTGGGAAGATCTTGCTGCTGCTTTTTACAAGCAGTACCAATACAATGCCGACCTCTCTCCCACGCGTACCCAACTTCAGGGTATGTCTATGGGTGCGAGCGAAGGTTTCAAAGAATACGCTCAGAAATGGAGGGACCTTGCTGGAAGAGTATAACCCCCGCTGGTTGACAGGGAGTTAATAGATATGTTTCTGGGGACCTTGTCTGGTCCGTATTTCAACCATCTGATTGGAAGTTCATCGTCCGGGTTTACTGAGCTGATTATGACAGGGGAAAGAATTGAGGCTGGTATCAAGAGTGGTAAGATACAGAAAGGTGCTTTATCAAGTACTGAAAAGAAGCCTTTTAAGAAGGAATCCAGTGTTGTTTACAGTTCAAAGAGCCATAATAGACCTGAACACCGCCAAGCTGTTAATGCGGTTGTTATATCAAGACCAACTGTTGCCACACAACGCAACAATCAGCCAAGGGCCGAGAGGCCGCGAAGACACTTCACTCAGCTCAACATGACTTTGTCTCAGATTCTGCCGCAGTTATTGAAGACAAACTTGGTGATCCCGAAGGAGTCCCTGAAGAATCCTAATACAACATCACTGATGTACAATCCGAATGCCCACTGTGCTTTTCATTCCGATAGCCCGGGGCATGATACGAATGATGAAGACGTGAAAAACATAAGAAGGGGGGGGGGGGGGGGGGGGTTGAATTGTAAAACTTAAAACAAATGGCTTGACAACACAGTATTTTTATCCTGGTTCGTTTGTTCTCAAACTACTCCAGTCCACCCGTCAAGGTGATTTCGCCTCTCTCCAACGAGGTCTTAATTCACTATTCTCAAAGAATTACAACAGCTACTTTAACAACTGTTAAAGTCTTCTTGAGTACAACCACAATCCGGTTAATCTCAAGTAACTTCTTTTACAAATGAATTGAAAAAGTGTGATTTTGTTTTCTTACAAAACTGTATATCACAACTGTGATAATTACACTAAATAAGCTTGGAATAAAATGACTTTGCTTAAGCTTTGAATATGCATGGTTTTGATAGCTTAGCAAAATTGAGTGCGTACGTACGTGCTTCTTTTCACAAGCATTTCTGTTTATATAGGAAAGCAAGGATACGTTGTCCATAAAACAAGTTTAATGATAATAATGCACTTTCCTTTTGTAGAAGATATTTGTCTGAAGAAAGCCGTTAGCATTTAATTCTGTCTTGAATAACCGGTAACGCTTCAGAGTCTTCTTTGTTGTATCTGCTGATAACGCTTCAGAGTGTTGATGACTTGGTAAATATGTATTTGATCAGAGTCAAAGTGTATTTGTTTAGGCGCAGATTCTAGTCATCAAGCTTTCAGTGGTCTGGTGGTTTCAGCGTGTACCATAGGTTGCTGATCTTCTGATGCTGATTCCATTCTGATGCTGATTCCATCAGAACTTCTGCATATACAAGGCATAATTTTAAGGAGCAAAATTGTTCTTTGTATATACCTTAGAAATAATATTATTCTTTGTATTTTGTTATCATCAAAATTTTAACCAAGGGTTGTAGAATCAAACTATGTTCTAACAATCTCCCCCTTTTTGATGATGACAAAACCATATTTTTCAATAAAGAATAAAGAATAAAAAGTATAGAATTAAGAAGAAAAAACTCCCCCTGAGTTGATTACTTCCTTTTAATTCCATGAGCCTTTGAGCATCAGAATCTTACTGTATCTTTCAGCAGAGTTTTGTACCTGTTCAAGCTTTTTAGAAGAGAGAATTTAAGTAGATTAGAATGTTTGAGACTTATGTCTCAGTAATCCGTTATTGAAAATATCTTTTTCTTTCTCCCCCTTTTTGTCAGTTATCAAAAAGAACACATAATTAGAGCCAAAATGAGTTGATATTAAAAACAGAATCAATGATAAGTTCAGAGCTATGTTGAGAATATTACAGAAAAACAAATTTTTAAACAGAGGAAAATCTAAGAGGGAGGAGGAAGACACGTGAACAAAGCTTCCAACAAGCCCTTGATCTGGATGTTGGTTTCCTCTTTATTGGTTAGAATGCTCTTGATTTCCGAAATTTTGTCATCCTTTTTATCCATTCTTTCCTACATTAAAATATCATATCTCTTCAGGTCTTCTAAAGTCTGCCTTTCATAGGAGGAAGATTTAGGATCTTCAGCAACTGGATGCTTCTCAGAGCATTCTGCAATGTCCTTTTTTTGACCCAGTTCTTCAGCAGGAATCATCTACTCTGGAGTATCAGTCAGATTGAGATCTTCTGACTCTGGTTGAACTTTGTCTGCTGGACGATGTTCAGACCAAGGAGCATTGTCCAGAGGGAGAACTTCTTCCTTGAGTAGCTAGCTCAGAACTTGATCTTCAAAAAATTTTAGCAGGTTACTGAAGTTCTGTTAAACTTGTCCGTAGCTCTGTTCTTGCATTTTATGAGTTTCAGAACATACCCATTTTCTGAAACTTGTCCAAAGATAATCTGATGCAACAAGATCAATCAGCCCAAGACTAGCTTGCTTAAGTGAAGTTATCCACTTCTGCATTTCTGTTTCAAATATCAATAAACTGGTACCAACATCTGGTGTAGGTTCAGATGGTTTTGGTTTTGGAATGGCTGTTTTGTTGGTTATGGCAGCCAGGCATTCAAAAACAGTTAAATCAATGACAATTTTAGCGTTGTCATTTGGATTGATCTTTGTGGGAGAGTCTGGAATGATTATTGGACTTGTTGGGGAGTTTGGTGGAGTTGATTCTAGTGAAGAGGGAATTTGGGGAATACTGATGGTCAGGGGTATACTGATGTTCAGAGGTTCAGTGATTCCAGGAATGGGAATGGGATCAGAATCAATAGATTGATTGGATTGATGGTGATGAAGTTTTTGTTCGCAGGATTCAGGGGGTTGGACCTCAGAAGTTTGCACTTCTGGTTGTAATGGTTTAGGTTGTGGAGAAGGTGGATGAGTTTCTGGTAGAGGAGAGAGTTGAATTTCTGGTTGAGGTGCTTCTAAAATGGTTTCAGAGTTTGGATTTACTGATATGGGAGCAGATATATGCTGGTCAAAGGTTTCAATATCTGATAGAACTTTTGCAAGTTCTTGTTGAGTTACTTCAATATTTGGATTTATAGGTAGGGAGTGAGATCCTCTAAGAGTTAAAGTTTCTGAGGGGTCAAATTCAATGTCAAAGTCATCAAGTGTTTGTGGAGTAGGGTTTTCTGATTGAGTGGGGATTAGTACGGATGTTGATACAGATACTGAATCTAAAATAGTTACAGAAGAAGGATTACCTCTCTTTTTAGATGCTTTGGGAGTGCGCTGGGATGATCCTTCTGCTGCAGCCTTCCTTTTCTTGTTTTTCTTCAGCACAACTTCTGGAGCCTTCTGCTGCAGATCCTGAATGTTTAAATCTGGTGTTGTACAATCTGCCTTGCATGCATCCAGATATCTGACTATTATCTCAGGTTTAGAATCAATTTCTGAGAACATGGGAAAGTTATCCAGAGGGATTCTTCTGGTGGAGATTGTTGCAAAAGAAGTGACACTGGGTTCCTTCTTGATGTTCTCAATGATCTTCATCTTCTTCAGATTCTTTGCATTCAGCTGTTTGCCAACAGTAGCTTCTAAAGTGCTGATTTCCTGAGCTTCTATTAGATGATCAATAAGCTTATTCTCTGTTAGAATATCTGATATGAGACTTCCTAGGGGTATCCAATCCCTTTTTGTGCGCTCCTCTTCTCTGGTCTCTTTAACACTAGTCCTTAGATGGTTGAACAACAAATGAGCCAGATTCACTTTAATCTTCTGGGAGATGAAGTAGATCAGAAACTGCTGATCAATGTTGATGTAGTCAGGAGAGCATGTTGGCTTCCTGTGGTTTATGCATCCTAGAAGAATCTTATCCCATATTCTGTGATGGTCTTTCAGATCCCTTATCTTGCTGGAGGGAAGACCCAGAGTAAAGATTTCTCTAGAAATTAGGGCGACATCAACACATCTTTCAGCCATGTCTATGCATCTTAGACTACCACCACTGTAACCTATAAATCTTGCAATAAGGTCTTCAGTTATGACTATCTTCTTCCCCATTATATATGAAGTAACTTGATGGTTGGAAGATGAAGCATGAATCCAAAATTCCTTCACAAGGATTGGGAACGTTGGACCTACCAGACGGTCAAAATACCTGTTCCATCCTTGATCCTTTACCTCTTCAGAGAGATTGAACCCATTCTCTTGAAGACTGTTAAAGTCCACAATCAATTCTGAGAGTACTTCTAGATTTTTGATGGGCGTGAGGAGAGTTCTGAAAGGTTCTTCATATTGTTCTGAGGAATCTGTTCTCTGAGTACTGGAAGTTGGGTTGCTTGAGGAAGCCATGTTCACACAGAAAGTTTTGAGAAGAAAGTGAAAGGGTTTTGAAAAGGATGAAAGCTAAAATCAATTAGATTGTAGAGAAAATGAAAGTGAAAGAGTGTAAAGAATGAGAAATGTGTTTAAAATAGATTTTGAAAAAGATTTTGAAAACGTAAACGGCAAGAGAAAGAAATAAATTATAATGATTATGAGCATTAATGACAACTGATTTTGGGGGATTCAGAGAGATATTGGAAAGGTTACCCATGACATGTGTCCCAATGCATCCAATCAGCGCTTTTGACCTTTCAGAAAAGTGAACGCGTGTTTAGCCTCAGAAAGTAGCTGATGACTGGATGACAACTATTTGCTTGAGTGAACAGCACATTTCTATCCTTGAAATGAAGCGCTCAGATCTTCATGGATAGATTCTGATACAATCTGTACTTCTAAAGATCTGAAGGCAGGTTGATCAGTAGTTCACAGAAAATAACCAAAATTCTGAAGTTTAAGATATGGAAATAAAACTGTTTTATTCTGGGCAAAGCTTCATGTTGAGATGTTTCAGAATGAAGTTAAACCTATCTTCAGAAAGAGGTTTTGTAAAGACATCAGCCCATTGATGGTCTGTGTTAATAAATTTTAAATTGAGAATCCCTTTCTGAATATAGTCCCTAATAAAATGATATTTTATTTCTATATGCTTAGCCCTAGAATGCAAGATAGGATTTTTAGTGAGACAAATAGCAGAAGTGTTGTCACAGAGGATAGGGATGTTACTCTCAAATATATTGAAGTCCTCAAGTTGACTTTTCATCCAGCATTTGCATGCTACATCCAACTGTTGCTATGTATTCAGCTTCTGCTGTTGATAGAGCTATTGTGGATTGTCTTTTACTGGACCATGAGATCATATTTTCTCCCAGAAACTGGCAGCTTCCAGAAGTGCTTTTACGTTCTATTCTGTCTCCAGCAAAATTAGCATCACAGTATCCTACTAAGCTGTAATTACTTGATTTTCTATAAAACAAACCCAGATTAGTAGTACCTTTCAGATACTTGAAAATTCGCTTAACTGTTGTTAAGTGAGATTCTCTAGGATCTGATTGGAATCTAGCACAAATGGAAACACTGAATAGAATGTCAGGCCTTGAAGCTGTCAGATAGAGAAGAGAACCAATCATACTTCTGTAGACCTTCTGTTTTACCTTGTTACTTACCTCTTCTTTTTCCAGAATGCACGTGGGATGCATTGGAATCCTTGAGGGCTTACATTCTGAGAGATCAAATTTCTTCAGAAGTTCTCTGACATATTTGCTCTGATGAATGTAGGTTCCTTCTGGAGTTTGATTAATCTGAATGCCCAGAAAGAACTTTAGTTCCCCCATTAGGCTCATCTCAAATTCTGCCTGCATACATTTAGCAAACTCTCTTCCCAGAGAGGGTTTAGTGGATCCAAATATAATGTCATCAACATAAATCTAACATACTAAGATGTCATTCTTAACTGTCTTACTGAACAGGGTTGTGTCCATTTTCCCTCTGGTGAATTCCTTTTCTAACAGGAAGTTACTTAGTCTTTCATACCAAGCTCTGGGAGCTTGTTTCAGACCATAGAGTGACTTCTTTAGTTTGAAAACATATTCTGGATTTTTGGAACTTTCAAAACCAGGGGGTTGATGCACATAAACCTCTTCTTCTATATAGCCATTTAAGAATGCACTCTTGACATCCATCTGATACAGAGTGATGCCTTTATTAACAGCAAATGAAATTAAAAGTCTGATAGATTCTAACCTGGCGACTAGAGAAAAGGTTTTTGTATAGTCTATCCCCTCTTACTGACTATAACCTTGTGCTACCAGCCGTGCTTTGTTTCTGATGACTTCACCTTGTTCGTTCAGTTTGTTTCTGAACACCCATTTTGTGCCTATGACGTTGAATCCTTTTGATTTGGGAACCAGATCCCATACGTCATTTCTTGTGAACTGATTTAGCTCCTCCTGCATTGCCAGAATCCAGTCATTGTCCAGAAGTGCTTCATTAATTGTTGTTGGTTCAATCAGAGAAACCAGTCCCATGAGGGATTCTTCAGAGTTTCTAAAGGTAGATCTTGTCCTGATTGGATCTTCCTTCCTTCCTAAGATTGTTTCTTCTGGGTGATCAATTATGCTTCTGGATGGTCTTTTCTAGAGTTGATCAACAGAAGGTGCTGGGTTGCTTGTAGTGACTCTTTCTGATGTTGAGGGAGTGTCTTTGTTGAGAGCCTCTGAGTTGTCTGCAGTACCTGTGAGTTCAACTTCCATATCTGTAAGGAATTCATTCTACTTTGACTTTTGAGAGTCAAGCTTATGATCAAACCGAACACTGATTGACTCTTCAACAATCTGTGTTTCTGTATTGTATACTCTGTACCCTCTTGAGCATTCAGAGTATCCTAACATAATACACTTTTGTGCTTTAGAGTCAAACTTGTTCAAATAATTTTTTGTATTCAAAATAAAACATGTACATCCAAATGGGTGAAAATAGGAAATGTTGGGTTTTCTGTTTTTCCACAATTCATATGGAGTATTTTCCAGAATAGGTCTTATGGAGATTCTATTCTGAATGTAACACGCTGTGTTTATTGCTTCTGCCCAAAAAATCTTAGCAACATTAGTCTCGTTGATCATGGTTCTGGCCATTTCTTGCAATGTTCTGTTCTTTCGTTCTACAACTCCATTTTGCTGGGGAGTTCTAGGACAAAAGAAGTCATGCAAAATGCCTTTTTCATTAAATATTAATTCAAAGTCTTTATTTTCAAATTCTCCACCATGATCACTTCTTACTTTGACAATTCCAAGATCCTTTTCATTCTGAACTTGATTGCAGAAGGTAACAAACACAGAGTGTGACTCGTCCTTGTGCCTTAAGAACTTTACCCATGTCCATTTGCTATAGTCATCTACGATTACTAACCCATACTTCTTGCCACTGGCTGAGGCAGTTTTTACTGGTCCAAATAAGTCAATGTGCAGAAGTTCTAATGGCTTAGAGGTGGAAACAACGTTTTTGGATTTGAAAGCAGGTTTTGCAAACTTGCCTTTCTGACATGCTTCACACAGAGCATCTGAAATGAACTTCAAGTTAGGAAGTCCTCTGACCAAATTGAGTTTGTTAATCTGAGATATTCTTCTCATACTAACATGTCCCACTCTTCTGTGCCAGATCCATTGCTCGTTGTTAACAGACAGAAGACATTTTACATTCTGACTTTTCAGTTCAGAAAGTTTGATTTTATAAATGTTGTTTTTCCTCTTTCCATTAAATAGGATAGTCCCATCTTTCTGACTAACAACTTTGCATGAATTTTGATTGAAGATTATATCATAACCGTTATCACTTAATTGACTTATGGATAACATGTTATGCATTAATCCATCAACTAATAAAACATTGCTAATAGAGGGAAGATTTCCATTACCTACTATTCCAGAGCCAATAATCTTTCCCCTATGATTGCCTCCAAAACCTACGTGGCCTCCAGGCTTAAGTTCCAGGCTTTAGAACATATGCCTTCTTCCCGTCATGTGTCGTGAGCAGCCAGAGTCCAGGTACCATGACTGGTGTCTTTTCTTTGCTGCTAAAGATGTCTGCCACATGTAATATTTTATCCTTAGGTACCCACATTTTCTTGGGTCCTGATTTGTTAGTTTTACCAAAACTCTGGTTGAATTTTGGTTTGACAGAGTAATCACTACTTGTATATTTTATGTCATGTGTGTGCCCGTATATAAAGTGTGAATCAAGTGGAGTACGCTTTATAACTAAGTCCATGGCATTTTTTGGTGTAGGAACCTTACCTTGATATCCTATCCCTTTTCTTCCATTTCTGCTAACCCCATAGATCATTGAAGCCATTTTGCTTATGTCTATGTTTTTAGCTAGAAACTTCTGAAAAATGTGATCATACTCTTTGATGATCTCACAGCATTGCTGAGAGTTTCAGGGATTGTTTCCTTTTGAGAGTTTTGCAATTGATTTTATAATTTTGAAATTTTATCTTTTAACTCAGAATTCTCCAATTTGAGACTCTCAGTCTTATCAGAGTCAGAAGCAAGATTCCTTTTCAGGTTTCTGAATTTGACTCTGATCTGCTGATACCTTTCCAGAATTTCATTAAGGCTTTCAGCTAATTCAGCCTTAGTAAAATTTATATTAAAGTCAGGGAATACCTCTTCTGTATCTGATTCTGAATCTGAACCAAAAGCTTCACTGTCTTCAGAGACGTTTGCCATGAGAGCTATGTTTGCTCTTTCATCATCTGATTCTGAGTTAGCTTCAGATATATCAGAATCATCCCATGTAGCCATGAGACTTTTCTTCTTTTCTTTGCCAAAATTCTTTTTGGGCTTCTCCTTCTGAAGCTTTAGGCAATCACTTTTGTAGTGCCCTTGCTCATTACACTCATAGCAGATGATGTCTTTGTAGTTTGGCTTTTTGTATCCTGAAGAGCCTTCAGATCTTATGTTTCTAGAGGAGGATTCTGACCTTTTGTATCTGGAGAAAGATTCATTCTAATTTTCTGATCTTCTGGGATTCCTGAACTTCCTTTGCCTCTGCTTCCACAGTTGGTTCACCCTTCTGGAGAGAAGAGACAATTCATCTTCTTCTGATGAGGATCCATCAAAGGTTTCTTCCACAGCCTGCAAAAATTTGGAGTCAAATTTTCTGTTAGATTTTAATGCTAATGGTTTACCTTGCTTTTGAGGTTCATCTGCTTCTAGCTCTATCTCGTGACTTCTGAGGGAGCTGATAAGTTCCTCCAGAGATATTTTATTGAGATCCTTGGCTAGCTTAAACGATGTGACCATTGGCCTCCACTGTTTTGGAAAGCTTCTGATGATCTTCTTGACAAGATCAGCAGTGGAATATCCTTTGTCAAGAACTTTTAGACCAGCAACAAGAATTTGAAATCTTGAAAACATAGCTTCTATTGATTCACCGTCTTCCATCTTGAATGCTTCATACTTATGAATGAGTGCAAGGGCTTTTGTTTCTTTGACTTGAATGTTGCCTTCATGCGTCATTCTTAGAGAATCAAACATATTCTTAGCAGTTTCTCTGTTTGATATTTTCTCATATTCTGAATATGAGATGGCGCTGAGAAGAATTGTTCTGGCCTTGTGATGATTTCTGAACTCATGCTTTTGCTGATCAAACATCATTTTCCTGTCAATCTTCTAACCACGTCCATCCACTGGGTGCGTGTATCCATCAGTCACCATGTCCCACAGATCAGCATCATGGGCCAGAAAGAAACTCTCAATTTTGTCTTTCCAGTAGTCAAAGTTTTCTCCATCAAAGACTGGAGGTTTGCCACTGAATCTGTCCCTTTCTTCATTCTTGTCATTGCTGATGTTTTGACTTGGTCCCGCCATTGTGTTTTTCTGACGCGGATCTTGTACTGACACGGTTAAGTGTTAAAGCTCAGAACCAGGCGCTCTGATACCAATTGAAGATGTGAAAAACACAAGAAGGGGGGGGGGGGGGGGTGAATTGTAAAACTTAAAACAAATGGCTTGACAACATAGTATTTTTATCCTGGTTCGTTTGTTCTCAAACTACTCCAGTCCACCCGTCAAGGTGATTTCGCCTCTCTCCAACGAGGTCTTAATTCACTATTCTCAAAGAATTACAACAGCTACTTTAACACCTGTTAAAGTCTTCTTGAGTACAACCACAATCCGGTTAATATCAAGGAACTTCTTTTACAAATGAATTGAAAAAGTGTTTTTTTGTTTTCTTACAAAACTGTATATCACAACTGTGATAATTACACTAAATAAGCTTGGAATAAAATGACTTTGCTTAAGCTTTGAATATGCGTAGTTTTGATAGCTTAGCAAAATTGAGTGCGTACGTACGTGCTTCTTTTCACAAGCAGTCATGTTTATATAGGCAAGCAAGGATATGTTGTCCATAAAACAGGTTTAATGATAATAATGCACTTTCCTTTTGTAGAAGATCTTTGTCTGAAGAAAGCCGTTAGCATTTAATTTTGTCTTGAATAACCAGTAACGCTTTAGAGTCTTCTTTGCTGTATCTGCTGATAATGTTTCAGAGTGTTGATGACTTGGTAAATATGTCTTTGATCAGAGTCAGAGTGTATTTGTTTAGGCGCAGATTCTGGTCATCAAACTTTCAGTGGTCTGGTGGTTTCAGCGTGTACCATAGGTTGCTGATCTTCTGATGCTGATTCCATTCTGATGCTGATTCCATCAGAACTTCTGCATATACCTGGCATGATTTTAAGGAGCAAAATTGTTCTTTGTATATACCTTAGAAATAATATTATTCTTTGTATTTTGTTATCATCAAAACTTTAACCAAGGGTTGTAGAATCAAACTATGTTCTAATAAATGACTGTTGGGTTTTAAAGAATAAGGTACATGACTTGATTGATGCTAAGGAGATTGAGTTCGAAGCGCCTGAAAGGCCTAATGTTGTGACTGCTCCTATGCCCAAGCATGGAGTGAATGCTGTAGAGGAAGACTCATTTGTGGTTTCTGTGAAAGACATTGTTACTCCATGGATGACTGTGAAGAAGAACCTTCTGTTATCCGGTTTATTTCTGGGCTGTGGCGAAGGTTGCCATCTGTGTGCCGTCCTACCTACTGGTTTCCATCTTTTGAAGTTAGGTGTCCAATGCCTGATGGATAATAAAGAAATTCTGTTTGAGAAGACTTTTGTTCCTTTGGTTCCTACTGAAGAAGTTTCTATAATCACCATTTTCGACAATTCTTCCAAGGCTTCCTCGAGAAAGCCTGTTAGAATTACATCTGTTCCAAGAATCTCTCCCTTTATCATCACTGTTCCTGGGCCTATCCCCAATACATCAGACAAAGCTGTCCCATGGCACTACGAGGCTGACATATATTATCACGGAGTTAAGCAAGACTTGAATGCTAAAGAGGCTGATACTGACATCAACAATATTGCTGGACCTACCAAAGTCACCCGCAGCGGAATACTTTTCTCCCCTGAGATCTCTCCACCAACTGTTCGGAAACCTGTTGTTATTATACCTGCCAGTACGCCTGTTACTGTCCCTGTTCAAGTTCCAATCCTTACCCCTATTGCCGAGTCATCTGATACTCGAGGCAAAGGGACCACTGATGAGCCCGCCCAGACGGAGGCACCGAAGAGGATTACTGTTGAAGCCTCTAGACAAGAGATGGAAGAAATTTTGAAGATCATCAAAAATAGAGACTACAATGTAGTCGAACAGCTGGGGCAAACCCCGTCCAAAATCTCTATGTTGTCTCTGTTGCTATGCTCAGAAGCCCATGCCGAGGCTCTGATTGCCTTCCTGAAAACTGTGCACGTGCCACAGGAGACATCAGCTGATCAGTTTAAAGATTGTGTGGCTAGTCTGACAGTCGATAATGGGTTGGGTTTCTCCGACGCCGACTTGACTGCCAAGGGGAAGAATCACAATGATGCCCTGCATGTCTCCATTGAATGTAGGGGCACTACTCTAGCTCATGTATTGGTGGATACTGGATCCTCGTTGAACATTTTGCCTAAGAAAGCTTTGGACCGGTTAGACTATGAAGGGTTGGAACTGAAGCCAAGTAACATTGTTGTTAGGGCCTTTGACTGGTCCAAGAGAATGGTACACGGAGAGGTGGATATTCCAGTGAAGGTTGGTTCTCAGATTTTCGCGTCTACATTCTATGTGATGGAAATTCCGCCATCTTATTCTTGCTTGCTGGGTCGCCCGTGGATCCACAAAGCTGGGGCATTGACTTTTATGCTCCACCAGATACTGAAATACCCAGTCAAGGGGAAAATTGTTACGGTACAAGGAGAGGAGGAGTACATGGTGAGCCACCTCAACTCTTTCCGATATGTAGAGATGGATGGGGAGTTCATTGAGACCCGTTTCAACATTTTGAAGAAGTTCTCCAGACGCTGGCATTAGCTGAAACTGTTGTTGAAGATCCTCCAATGAAGATGGCTTCCCTAAAGGATGCCCGGGCTGTTATTGAGAAAAATGGGTGTGCAAATTGGGGCCAACTCCCTGATTTTGCACATAAGACTAATAAGTTTGGTTTGGGTTTCACTGCAGAAGCTCAAAGGGCTGTTCGGAGTGCACGGATCGGAAGACCTCCCCTGTTTATCATTAATTCAGGAGTAAATGCCATTGAAGACGATGTTGAAGAATCCGAGTTCGATAGTTGGATCTATCCTACTACTGATGGTGGACTAAGCAACTGGACAACAAAGGACTTCGTCCCAATTTCTTTTATTACCCAGTAATGAGACTTTTGTTTTGAATTTGTAACAGACAATTTTTAAACTTTACGGCCCAGTGCCTTACCCGGGGCACCGTGGCTTTGTTTGTGAGGGCTTTATGTGTGTCATTTCCATATATCATTAATAAAAGCATTGGACGTTTTCTTGCATCTCAAATTTTGCGCTCCTTGTTTTTCTTTTTATATTGCAAAATAGCTATTTTACACACACTCACATAAACAGGTCTACATCCACTCTGGATCCCACTGATAAAGACTCTGCTACTGCCGGTTATGACTTCGAAAGTCCGATCAACCAAGCCGAGGACGAAGGTGAGGATGATTGCGAAGTGCCTGGTGAACTTTCTAGATTGTTACTTTAGGAAGAGAGGGCCATACAGCCGCAAGAAGAGCCAATGGAAACAGTGAATCTGGGTACAAAGGTAGACAAGAAAGAGGTCAAGATCGGTGCAAATCTGGAAGCTAGTGTTAAACAACAGTTGGTTCAGATGCTGCATGACTATGTTGAGATCTTTGCTTGGTCTTATGAAGATATGCCTGGGTTGGATACCGATATTGTGGTTCACCGATTGCCTACCAAGGAAGACTGTCCTCCAGTAAAACAGAAAGTCCGTCGAATGCGCCCAGAGATGTTTGAGAAAATCAAGGATGAGGTGATGAAACAGTTTTATGCCGTTTTTCTAGCAGTTACTTCTTACCCGCAGTGGGTGGCCAACATGGTTCCTGTGCCGAAGAAGGATGGTAAAGTTCGAATGTGTGTCTACTATAGGGATCAGAACAAGGCAAGTCCCAAGGATGATTTCCCTCTGCCTCATATCGACGTTCTGGTTGACAACACTGCACAACATAAGGTATTATCCTTTATGGATAGTTTCTCCGGTTATAATCAGATTAAAATGGATCCCGAAGATATGGAGAAGACAACTTTTATTACTCAATGGGGTACCTTTTGCTACAAGGTCATGCCTTTCGGATTGAAGAATGCTGGGGAAACGTATCAGCGTGCCATGGTCGCTTTGTTCCACGACATGATCCATCATGAGATTGAGGTATATGTTGAAGATATGATTGCAAGGTCCCAGAATGAGGAAGAACACCTTGACCATCTTCAGAAGTTATTTGACAGGTTGAAGTTGTACAGACTGAGGTTAAACCCGAACAAGTGCACCTTCGGGGTGAGATCTGGTAAGCTGCTGGGTTTCGTCATAAGTGATAAAGGTATTCAAGTGGATCCTGCAAAGGTGAAGGCTATATAGGAAATTCCATCTCCCCGAACAGAAAAAGAAGTCAGAGGCTTTCTGGGACGTCTGAACTATATTGCCTGATTCATCTCACACCTGACGGCTACTTGTGAGCCAATCTTCAAAATACTGAAGAAAGATCAAGTGGTAAGATGGAATGATGAATGTCAGGCCGCTTTTGAAAGAATCAAAGAATATCTCCAAGAGCCACCTATTCTGATGCCTCTAGTTGAAGGGAGACCTCTGATCTTATACTTGACAGCACTCGACAATTCAATGGGGTGCGTGCTGGGGCAGCATGACGAGTCTGGCCAAAAAGAGCACGCTATTTATTACCTTAGCAAAAAGTTTACCGACTGCGAGACCCGATACTCGTTGCTTGAGAAAACTTGCTGCGCTTTGCCATGGGCTACTTGCCGGCTGAGACAGTATATGCTAACTCACACTACCCTATTGATATCAAAGATGGATCCAATCAAGTATATCTTCGAAAAGACTGCCTTGTCCGGAAGAATAGCAAGATGGCAGATGATATTGACTGAGTATGATATCCAGTATACGACCCAAAAGGCAATTAAGGGAAGTGTGTTGGCAGTTCATTTGGCACATCAGGCAGTGGATGATTATCAGTCTATGAACTTTGAATTCCCAGATGAGAATATCATGTTGGTTACTGACTGTAAGACACCTGGACCGGATGAAGGACCTGAGGAGGGATCCCGATGGTCTATGTACTTTGATGGAGCTTCGAACGCTTTGGGTAATGGCATTGGCACCGTGATCATATCACCTGAAGGATCTCATACTCCATTCACCGCCCGATTATGCTTCAACTGCACCAACAACATGGCGGAGTATGAAGCGTGCATTATGGGTCTTCGAGCAGCTATTGACCTAAGGATTAAGTTCTTAAGTGTTTTCGGAGATTCCTCCCTCGTGATCAGTCAGATCAAAGGCGAGTGGGATACGAAACACCCTAATCTTATTCCTTACAAGGAGTATGTATTGACGTTGCTTCCACATTTCGAGGAGATAACTTTTGAACACTTCCCGAGAGAGGAGAATCAGTTGGCGGACGCGCTAGCTACGATGTCTTCTATGTTCAAGGTCAGATGGGACAATGAGGCTCCCCAGATTACCATTGAGAGGTTGGACAAACCCGCACATTGCTGTGACATTGAGACTGAAGAGGTAGCAGATAAACCCTGGTTTCATGAGGTGGGAAGGTATCTTGAGGCTCAAGAATACCCTGAGGGTGCATCTGTTAATGATAAGAAGTTTCTGAGGAGGTTCGCGGCAAAGTTTTTCATCAGTAATGACATTCTTTACAAGCGTAACCATGATTCAACCTTACTGCGTTGTGTGGATGAGAGCGAAGCAGAAAGGATCATGGTAGAGTTACATGAAGGTACTCTCGGGACTCATTCCAGTGGACACACCATGGCAAAGAAAATCCTTCGGGCAGGATATTATTGGTCCACAATGGAAGCCGACTGTTATCAGCATTCTCGGACCTGTCATAAGTGTCAAATCTATGCTGGTAAGGTGCACATACTTCCAGTACCTCTGAATGTCTTGACGGCTCCATGGTCTTTTGCAATGTGGGGCATTGATATGATTGGTGAGATCAGACCTACAGCGTCCAACGGGCATCGTTTTATCTTGGTAGCATTTGATTACTCTACGAAGTGGGTTGAAGCAACTTCCTTTGCTACTGTAACCAAGAACGTCGTGGCACGATTCATTCGGCATAATCTGTTCTGTCGATACGGTGTACTAGAGAGGATCATTACAGACAATGGTATGAATCTCAATAACAAGATGATCACCAAGCTCTGCAAGCAGTTCAAGATACAGCATCACAACTCTTCTCCCTACCGACCGAAGATGAATGGGGCTGTAGAAGCGGCTAATAAAAACATTAAGAAGATCGTGTAGAAGATGACGGTGACATACAAAGACTGGAACGAGATGTTACCTTTTGCTCTTCATGGGTACCGTACCTCAGCACGGACGTCAACAAGAGCAACACCCTATTCCTTGGTTTATGGCATGGAGGCAGTCTTGCCCATTGAATTTCAGATACCCTCTCTTCGGATTATGAATGATGTAGGTTTAAGAGAAGATGACTGGATCCAGACCCAACTTGATCAGCTGAACTTAATCGACGAAAAGAGACTTACTGCTATTTGTCATGGTCAGACATATCAAAAGCGGATGATCAAGGCATTTAACAAGAAAGTTAGACGACAAGAGTATCAAGTTGAGGATTTGGTAATCAAGCGCATTATCTTACCTCAAGGTGATCCCAGGGGCAAATGGACCCCTACCTACGAAGGGCCATTTGTGGTTAAGAATATTTTCTCAGGCGGAGCTATGATTCTAACCACCATGGATGGTGACGACCTTCCTCACCCCGTCAATGCAAACATAGTAAAAAGATACTACGCATAATCAAAGACCCGCTAGGTTGACTAGCCTAGGCAAAAATAAGGGCTTCCTGGCGAACCAAAAGGGTTCGGGAAAAAATAAGGGATGAAAAACAAAACTGTACACCCGGAAAGTCGAAAACCTGAAAAGGCGGCTTAGGCAAAAAAGGGTATCCCGGTGTACTGAAAACCCGAAAGGGCGGTCCAGGCAAAAGTTAGGGATTTAAGCGTAACACTATGTCTCATTGGATCACTTCATAGCCAGACTTCGGTATCGACTATCAAACGCGGACGACACTAAACAATCTGATCTACCTTCAACCAAGTAGGAAAGTGATGAGATGCTCAAGGACATAAGGGCAATAGCATAGTTGGAACCCAGTGGTATTATTCACATAATTGTTTTTCCTTGTTTTCATAAATTGTATAAATTCTATTTGTTCGGTGGCGTTCTTTTACTAGAACGTCAGCCTCTTGTACAAAAACGCCTATTTACAGGCCAAACGTCAAAATCAATACAATTCATTTTCAGAGAAATTTCAAATTGTTTTTCCTTTTTCAGTTTTGTTTTGTAAAGAACGTCCAATGTTCACTTTTGATATATGCATTTGACATTAATTGCTGCTTATGAATATTTACATGCGAAACAAAAGACGACTACTTGTAATATCAGAAATAGGGGAAAACGAGAAATGTCCAAATTGTACGGCTGCTCTGTCCACCAGGTACAAAGGTAGATTCAGCTTAAGAATATGACCGAGGTACTTTCACTCTCCGCAGAGTAAGAAAAGGACAGTAATGTTAACTCTCCCCAGCTAAGACTTGCAACTGTGAATGAATCGGTAATACTCTCCCCAAGCAGAGTTTATCTACCATCAACACTGAAAGGTCTTAATATTCCCCAACAGAGTATAAGAATATTCCCCGGAAGAGTACAAGATATCCCCAGTGGAGTTTGAATTTTTTCCCAGCGCAGTCTGAAAAAGCTTCCCCAGTAGAGTTTGGAGAATCATCCCCAGTATACTTTGGAAGATTGTCCCCAACATAGCTCAAAGGATTATCCCCATTAGAGTCTAAAAGGGTTATCCCCAGTGAAGTGACAACTGAAAGATCATCCCCAGCGGAGTTCGTTCCTTTCACAAACAGGGATTCAATCCCCAACAGGATCCAGTATCACCAGCAATGGTAATTCATCCCCAGCGGAATTTATCAGTGGAATCCTCTACAGAGCATCTCTTCCCCATAGAGTAATCTCCTCATCAGTTTATTCCCCAGCGGAGTCATCCTCTCCTGCAGGTTTATTCTCACAATCATCTTTATTCGCCATCCCCAGCGGAAATGAAGAATTCAACCATTTTCTCTAGCATCTATCCGTGATTTATTTTCCCCAGATAAAAACATTACACTTCCATGCATCATGACGCATGCATATACGCATCATACAACACAATCTAATTTATTTTGAGAACATCATCGTCTGATACATATCATGCATTACATACAACTAACCTTTATCTTTCAGGAAGGATGTAGTTAAATTCTCACAAAATTCAAAGCTATGAAGCTTTTATCTCAGTCTAATTACTGACAAGTTCTTAAATCTCAACAGAATTATCCTCAGTTGAATTACAGACAAGGTCCTAAATCTCGACAAAGTTCCTCCTTCGAATTACAGACAAGTTCCTAAATCTCAGCATAGTTTTCTCAGTTGAATTATGGGCGAGTTCTTAAATCTTGATGAAGATGTTTCCCAAAGTCAAATTACTGACAAGTTCTTAAATATCAACAGAATTATCCTCAGTTGAATTACAGACAAAGTCCTAAATCTCGAGAAAGTTCCTCCGTCGAATTACAGACAAGTTCCTAAATCTCAGCAGAGTTTTCTCAGTTGAATTACGGGCGAGTTCTTAAATCTTGATGAAGATGTTTCCCAAATTCGAATTACTGACAAGTTCTTAAATCTCAACAGGAATTATCCCTCAGTTGAATTACAGACAAAGTCCTAAATCTCGACAAAGTTCCTCCGTCGAATTACAGACAGGTTCCTAAATCTCAGCAGAGTTTTCTCAGTTGAATTACGGGCGAGTTCTTAAATCTTGATGAAGATGTTTCCCTCCAGTCAAATTACTGACAAGTTCTTAAATCTCAACAGAATTATCCTCGGTTGAATTACAGACAAAGTCCTAAATCTCGGCAAAATTCCTCCGTCGAATTACAGACAGTTCCTAAATCTCGGCAAAGAAGTTTTCTCAGTCGAATTAAGGGCGAGTTCTTAAATCTCGATGAAGATTTTTCCCCCCAGTTGAATTACGGATAGGTTCTTAAAACTCAGCAGAGATGTTCTCTTAGTTGAAGTACAAGCAAGTTCCTAAATCTCAACAAAATTAGACTTCCCCAACAGAATCTTCTACAACAACAGGTATACGAGCTCTCGCTAAGAAATCTCCTATGCGACCGAAACTCCTCCAAATGGCGTCTGTAAGCCCATTCCCTACATCACAAGGCTGATACCACTTCATGCGAGTGCAAATTTCTGGGCACTCTAGTGTTCAATCATCTTCCACCTTCAGATCACGAAAGGCATGCAAGCCAATCTACATCCTCAGGTTTAAGAATATTGAACAGGGACAGCTGTTGTACCCCAAAATTTTCCCTCCCATATTTCTCAAAACATTGCAAGGAAAATCTCCAAGTTGCTCAAGTTTGCTCAAGGATTGGTCAGACAAGCTCTCTCCTAAGGCAGTCTATCCCAAATTAGGGTTTTGTGTTGCATCAATATCCTTGAGTCCAAATGAACTCAAGTGCTCTCCAATGTACTAATATGTTCTCAAGATCATCCATGTCAAATTTCAAGCCTTGCAGAGGAAGTTTGCTCAGTCAATTGCTCAAAGGTCCAAAAATCGACTGTGCTAGGGCAAAAGTCAACTGTGACCCAAATACAGTCAAACTTCAAGATTTTTTGTCAAAATTATCATTTTGAAGGATATTTCATCATTTGATCAAGGTTTGATCATGATTCATCAAGGATTGCTCAAGATTCATCAAGATTCAAAAGTTGCTAAATTAGGGTTTTGCAGGAAAAGTCAACCCAAATTTGACCAAGCATAACTTTCTCATACTTTATGAGAAATGACCCATCCAAAGCTCATTTTTGAAGATTATGAAATTTCCTACAATCCATCTTCATACCTCAAGATCAAAAAATGCACTCACAAGAAGTTATGGATTTTGACATTATAGGTCATTTTTGAAAGTCAACAAAAAACACCTTTTTTGTCAAAGCTTATAACTTAAGCATGAAATATCAAAATCAGATGAGACCAAAAGGGTTGGTTAGAGGACATATCAAGATTTCTAAAATGTCCAAGAACACCTCCAAAAGTTAAAAATTGAAGAAGTTATGCATTGTTGAAGTTGGACTTTTTTGCAAAATTGCCAAAAGTCAACTATCCCCCAAATTTTGCCAAATGGGCCCATTCTTTTCCACTTGATTTGTGTTTGCATTATTGCCAACGTGCCCTAGCTCTAGCCATGTGTCCATATCACATTTTTATTATTTAATTTGATTTTTTATTTGAATTAATTCATTTTTAATCAAATAAAATCATATAAAATCTAAAGCATTGATAACACATGATTTCTTGGCTATTTCAGGCTCCAAATACAGCTATTATTTCAATCAAATTGGTGTCAAAGGCATTGGTTACAAAAAGATGTTATTTAGGCCAAGTTTGGAAAGCTTTTATGGAAGAATCAAATCAAATATGCAATCATCATTGTGGGAAGATTTGAACAGCAAATGTTACCCTAATCCAATGTGCATTACATAAGCAAGCAAGAGACACGAAAATCAGAGTTGGAGAACAATTGTGGAGGCAGAGCAAAAACTGAAAAAATCACAAAAAAGTGGGAGATTGAAATTAACCCTAGAGGCATTTTCAGAGCTTGATATTGGTCTCAATCGATTGCTGGCCATCTCCAGAAGCTATTACAATCCTAACCACGCATTTTCAAGCGTCCTAAAGCACTGTAAGTACATCACAGATCCGCTTCCTTCTTGAAATCGCAAATCACTATTCTTGCATCCATTGAATGAAATAACTGCATATTCTTGACCCTCACATCATTTGCAAACTATTGGCAATAACCAATTTGATTTATATGCTTCTGTTTTTAGGGATTTTTGTTTCAGGTAAAATTGAGATACATGATGGACATGGTTGTATCCAGGAGGTTGAGACGAACACGACCATGCCCTTAAAAATCATTTTTATGGCATGGGCAAGGTTTTGGAGACGAGCAGGCTTGTAGCTACGGACTTATGTCCATTGGTATAGATGGTTATATTTTTAGCCACGGTTGGGAGGTCAGGGATGATGCGTGGCATCCATCCATTGGCTGGTTCAAACATAGCGCGCATTTTATTTTTTTTCTGACCATTAAGTTTCGTTTTATTATATTATTATTAATTTGTATTAATATAACAAACAAAGCAGCATGGTGTAGTGGTAAGCTGGGCATTGGATTTCCCTTCAGGACCTGGGTTCGAATCCCAGGTCCCCTCTTTCTGAATATTATTTCTTTTCAGGTTTTCCAGTGCGCATGCCAGTCAAAATCCACACCATACTCCCTCACGATCCAAGCGCTAGATGGCCAAAGGGCCAGATCTGGTGGTCCATGTTGGAAGTCCACCAAGAGCCAAGTCAATGCGCCCACACTGGATCCCAGATGGTCAAACGAGCCAACTTAATGGGCCAAGGAAATTACTTCTAACACCTCCTAATCAGGCCCATTCCTCCCTTTTATTTATTTATTTTGTTTATTTAATTTAATTACTTTATTTTTATTAATTACTAACCAATCATAATTTTTCCTTTTTATCAAAAAATCATCAAAAAATATTTTTACCCAATAAATTTCAGAATTCTCTTTTTATAAATACTAATTAATTAATTTAGGTTTTTTTTATTCTAGGAAACTTTAATTTATTTTTGTAAATATCTAAAATTAATTAGAATTAATTAGGTTATTTCGCTTAATTATTTTTAGTTTCTTTCTTAAACTAACAAAAACTCCAAAAATATGTCATTAATTATTTTTCACTTAATTAATTTATTTAATTTCTAATTTAGTATTTAACTTAGGATTTAATTTCTTTCCTTAAATAAAAGCAACAAAACACAAAAAATAAATATATTGTTCTTTCAAAAGGGTCAAAACCCTAATCTTAGATCCGATTTATTTCGTGTCGCGCTTTATTTTTCTTTATCCAATTATGTATCTGCTTACAGATTGTAATAGTTAAATAGGACATTTATTTATTTTTACCGCTTTATTTTATTTTATTTTCAAAGGGTTGCTTTTGGCGATGTAAATACCCGACGCCTTGTAATTTAATTTCCGCACTTTAATTTCTGCAAATTATAACTGTTAGATGTTTGATAATAAGGTTGCATGACAAGACTGAATGATTAACCCTAAAATCAAATTAGATCACCCTTAACATGTACAAAGATAAAATAAATTGAAAATGACACACTCGCACATGCGCACTCTTAGGGTACACCCCACTTGGTTGCCTTCGTACACGGTCATTGAGTATAGGTCGTTTTAGAGGTCGTCCTCTTGTATAAAAGATCATAGTCGCCTCGAAATGGTTGCGTCGGATATTGTTGCCTCAAACAAATGATCTAAGACATTAGGGTTACCGCTAAGGCATCCTAACATTGCTTTAGTGACCGTATGTCCCTCATTCGAATTGACCCTCAAACTCCAACAACGGTGCTACCTACTCATCAATAGTGGGATAGCATTGTCTAAAGGAAATTAGCATATAACGATTCTTTTTTCGAGTAGGTAGATGGTTCTTAGATACTTGCTCTTTCAAAACAAAAACTTTTCACACTTACACTTCTTTTCGAACAAAGTTTTCAAAAACACTTCATTACACTCTTGAGGATAGAAGCAAGAGTTAAATCGAAGTTTCAAACAAAAACTTTTTTCAAACCCACAAGCACAAAGAAAACAATTTTGAAAACAAATGAGCAAGTACCTAAGAGCCCGTAGATAACTACGGATAGAAAGGGTGCTAATACATTCCCTTTCTATAATCTACCCCCCGTACCTAGAAAATCTCGAAAAAGGAATTTTTCTGTGCTTTTTTCCTTTCCTTGTTGGATAAAATAAAAGACGATGGCGACTCTTGCTTAACGCGACATTTTGCAAATACAAACGCAAAACACAAACCAGCATTCCAAAAATAGTCAGTTCTTCCCACCGTATCACAGCCCCCCTACTGAATCCGATAGAGGGTATTATATAGGGATGATGAAGAAGAAGTTAGTTATAACTGAAAGTCCTTAGGCCATAGGATCAAAGGGAATTGGTTAACAGATGAAGGGTGGAGAGTGAAGGTGGAAGTTAGTTAGAACTTGGCTAACCATTTTTTTTGTTCTGGTTAGTTTCTATTGCAGCTGATTTGAAACTGAATTAGTTAGAATCTGTTATGAATTGGTTAGAAGGTTAGGGAGTTAGTTAGGAGACTAGAAGGAGTTTGTTAAATTCTGTTAGTTTGTTTTTGGAACTTAAAAGCTATCTAGAAATTATTATATGGTTGTTTGGAAATCCGTTAGAGGGTTTTAGAGGAAGTTGAAAGATGCTTTGACAGTTAGGGGTTAGGAAATCATGTTGGGAGTTGGTTTGTTAACAATTACAGGTGAGATTTTTTTATTTATAAGTTTGCTTGAAAGAATATGTTAGATGCAGTGTAGTTTAACTCTGTTTGGATTTCTATTAAAACTATTAAAGTTTGTTAGAGTAAATTATTTTTCTGTTAGTTTCTTTTTTCTGTTGTTTGTTTGGACAGTTTAGCCAGTAGTGCCCATGGTAGATGAAGAGGAGTATTGCACTTCATTATCAGTAGATCGAGTTCCCTCTTCTGGAATCTGTGAAATAATTTCAGAAACTTGAGGTTGTTCTATGATTTCAGAAACTTGAGGTTGTTCTATGATTTCTGCAATGCTATAGCTTTCTACCAGTTCTTTCACTAGTTCTCCATGTTCATCAAGCTGGTGTCGACGCAAGTATGACTTCAACTCATCTCTGGAAGGGCTCACATCCTGCCTCCAAAGCTAATTTGAAGAAACCAAGTGAAATGCGGTGCTTGGCAGCACTTTCATACAACTTAATTTGGTTCAACCAATATGAAGCAGAAGACAAGAGACTAAACTTCTAAGCAGTTGATCTAAAAATGTCAGAAACGGGCGTTTGGACTTTGGTTTGAGGCCCTTGGTTATTCCCATACCTCCTTGATCTTGTCTCTGAGATTGGGGTTATGTTGCCAACCGCCTTTGGACTTGGAGTGGGAGATGCTTTGACAGGATTGGAGAGCCTTCTTGGCGGTTTAGCACTTGAAGATTTGCCCTTAACAGAGAAATCAAGAACTCCCACACTTTTGCTTACATTGGGAGTGTTTCTTCCTCTCTTCGATTCAGAAGGATTGGTGCTATTAGATGCATCTAGCTTCGGTTGCTTGGATTTATTCGACGAACGCAGCAGATATCTCAGAAGCTTAGATCTGGATGCAGCTTTCCCAGAAACTTCAGCTGATGATTGTTCGTTGATAACTTCTTCCATAATTATTTTTCTTGTTTCTTGTGAATTAGAGAAACCAGAGTTGGTTTTTGTGTGAGAAGAAGATAGTGATTCTGTTAGGCAAATAGGCTTCTTCTATTTGTACAGTTAAGAGATTTTGAGTTGGCATTATTTTCAAAACATGGAGATACTGACTCAGTTTTTTCATGTGCTAGTCTTGATTTCAGAAAATTCTGTTATGGTTTCTGTTAATGAATGCATGTAAGCCATTTTATTTTTTGACTTTCTTCTATTTCAGTATTCAACATCATCCTTCTGGTGCCACCCTCTCAGCTGCTCGAGTTTGATGACATTGGAAATTGCTAAAGTGAGATTAGCTGTTAAATTACAGTGAGATAGAATGTAGGTTCTTGGAATAACACTTGAAAATCTGTTTATCTGATCATCCAATAGAACAACCTTCAGCTTTGAAGCTTCAAACTTTGTTGGAGGACCCATTAGCCTAATAGTCTCAAAAACAATGGAATTGCAGGAAGGTGTGGAATTAGTAGTAATGGAGGAGCATCTGAAAGATGGCTTTGACATGATAGGGAAAAGCTTTGTAGGTGAAAATGAAAAGGCATTATTGCATAATGATGCCATTCAAGATGCATAATAATAGAGTCCTCTTCATCTTTCAAATGCCACCACCATTATCTTCTTTCCTTTTTTGTGACATGAAGCGCAACAAATAGTAAAGTCGTTGTGGTGAAAGTAAGCCAAAGCCAATATTACAAAACAAACTCCATAGTGCCAAAACCTTGAAGTAAATCCATGTTGAAGTCTGCAAGTGTGATAGTGCATGTGAAGCGTACGAACTCCGATTGAATTGCCATGAAACCCTCAAAAGTTGAACGAGATTGATTTAGCTTTTTGTTAGATGATGTAATCGTGTATGCGAATATAACTTGCAATGAAATTTAAGAAAGCAAATGAGTTGAATTTTTGTCATGATTTAAACAAATATTTTGAATTTTTGGTTGTTAATATGCAGGGCTGACAATACTCATGCGCGGATTCTGGAGCTGATATTTACTTTTGGTTTTCCTGAGTTGGTTGGCTGAACTGGGTTTATTAGTGTAGGTTGAAACTCGAAGCGTGAAGATTAAAGAATACATGAAGATGGAGAATTAATGTTAGGGATAAGTATAACATGGTGGTGAAGGATATCCAAAAGCTTGGCATGGAGATTGGAATACAAAATCCGTATGAAGAAGGATTTGGAGATTGGGTTTAAATTTTTTTTATAATAATTTTTCATGTAATATTTTTTCATGTAGTTTTTTATGGTTTTGTAATGGTGTTTTGAATTTAATTGTATAGAATTTGAAATTGAAATGACTTATGGTGAACTTGTAATGAATGAACTTGTTGGAATTTTTGTTGAATGTGGAATGAAGAGGTTTTGAAATGGTGAATGGAACTTGAATATTATAGTGTGAATTGTAAATGGCTTTGCGCTTGTAAGTTCTCTTGAAACCAAGGTAATGCAGTATGATCTTGCATACCAATGTTACTTTGGAACCTCTTGAATCCAAATGCCAAATTATCAAGGGTGCAAACTACTTTCTCTTCATTTGATTTTGAGTTTCCCGAGAAAGATGTGTCTTCCTTTCTTTTTGAATTTGATATCCCAAGTCCTTCATTGACCTTATATTTGTGAAATCCAAATGTCTCGCATTCTATAAATTTGTATGAACTCCCTTGCTTGAATATCTTCGAATGAACGGATATAGGTTTCCTTAAACCAACTTGAATGAGTCCATGTTTAAACGTCTACATGTCCTTAACTCAAAACACCAATCTTCCATACAAAGCTTTTTAGATTTTGATCTTAAAGCATTGAAATGAAATATGATGAAAATAGATTGTACTTCAAGTAAGCCAATCGACCAGATGAAGAGCTTTGCATATTAAGGCATACAAACCCTAATTCGTGAAAAAGGTCCAACTGAATCTTCTTCTCTAGAATAGAACTGCTTCCATGCTGTAACTAGATATTCAAGCAATGCTTTCCTTCTCATTTTCCAAAGATACATCAATTGAAACCCTAGTTATTCATGGACAATATCCCTTAATTATAGCCTTTCCTGATAATCACAACTTCCCAGAGAAACCTCTCTTGAATGGTACATGATTTAGAGAAATAAACCTTAATCAAAGGATGACGTTGAGCACAAGGAGATAATGAATGCCTGATTTAGTATCCCTTAGATGACCTCGTAGAATAACTTGGAACATGAACACAAGAATACAGAAAGAAACATGACCAAGATGGCCATGACTTAAGAAACCTAATGAACCTCGGTTGATGAAATGCTGACAAGCACAAACTTGGTGGAGAAAAACTATGAATCTTGTCTTGAATGCATCTGAATGAGTAATAACCCCCTTAACTTGAAGAGAACGTAACCCTCAATAAGCATAGGTTGCAATCCTAATTCCATATTTCACTGCTTGGAGGATAATCAGAAGAATCAGGCTTTATTGGATACAAACACCTTAACCGCTGTGAAACCCTAATATCGTACAGCCACTTAACTTTGAACCTCAAGCTCTTCGGAATGAAAATGTATGTTAATGAACTAATGGAATATATACATATGAATGCAAGATTCTAAGCCAGATATAAGAAATTAAGAGGGCAAATTTTGGGGTGCAACAACATTCCTCATCCGTACTTACAAAGTTGCTCAAGCCAATTATGTTGAACGAGACCACTACGATCATCTAAAAGCGTCATAACGGTCACCCTGACCTAGACAGCGCACAAAGCTGCCTTCATCTCCTGCAGACAACTTCAAATCTGATTCCCCAAGTGAATTCAGAAAATTCGGAGTTTCCATTTGACTTGGCACGCGCAAGTGCATCCCCAGTGGAGTTAATCAAGAACATCCCCAATGGAGCTAAACTGGGGCATTCGCAGAGCTAAACTAGGGCATTCTTAGGTGTCCATACCCATCTTTTATCCCCAAGTGATTCAAGAGATAATTCCCCACTATGCGTAAACTTGGGACATGTATTCAGAGAGAGTCACATGGTGTTTAGTATCCATTCTTCGGCATATTCAGTTCTATCATCCCCTCAACGGTTCAGGATATATGGAAGTCTATCCAGATTATCTCTTCCCCAATGGTACGATTCAGAATTCAGAGGCGTATCTGAAAACTCGCTTCGTCAACAATTCAATCTTCGGTATCATGGGCTCCCCAATGCAATTCTTATGAGTATCCCCAATGACCTTCGGTACTGTAGGCTTCCAGCGCTGATATGTATTGACATCCCCAATGATGAGCAATGATTCCTAGCAAGCCTTCTCTTATTCCCATGAAGTTTATTTATTTGCATTACATATAGTTATCACTGCATAACATTGCATCCTCAAAAGCGCATAGCTGATCCATCAGAGTGGATCTTTGCGGCAAAAGAAATTAAAACATGCATTCGAAGCATGATCCAGATCAGGTACCTTACACAAAATATCTAAATCATTCAAGGACAACAATACGTCCCTACAAGAGGATATCATGCCCAAAATCCTCAGTCGTTGACCTTCACCTTTTCGATGCCCAACAAAATCAATACACTTTGTCATTCTAAACCCAGTTTTCATTTGATTGCCAGTCCTCGTCTGACAAATAATTCAGTCTTCTAACACTCGTCTGTGTCAATTCCAACACTCATCGTGTCAACTCCTAAACACTCGTCCATGTTAATTCCTAAACACTCATCCATGCCAGTCTCCCGAACGCTCGTCCGTGTTTAACCTTTTTTGATACTCGTCCATATCTTCTTTCAATATTCGTCCATATTGATTCAAACACTCGTCCGTGTTTAACCTTTTGATACTCGTCTGTATCTTCTTTCAATACTCATCCGTATTGACTCAAACACTCGTGCGTGTTTAACCTTTTGATACTCGTCTATATCTTCTTTCAATACTCGTACGTATTGATTCAAACACTCTTCCGTGTTTAACCTTTTGATACTCTTCTGTATCTTCTTTCAATACTCGTCCGTATTGATTCAAACATTCGTCTGTGTTTAACCTTTTGATACTCGTGTGTATCTACTTTCAGTACCCGTCCGTATTGATTCAAATACTCATCTGCGTTTAACATTTTGATGCTCGTTCGTATCTTCTTTCAATACTCGTCCGTATTGATTCAAACACTCGTCCGTGTTATACCTTCCTTGTAATAGCATCACGCTATGTTACAAGTTCGATCTCTTGTATTGGTATCACGCTACATTACAAGTCCAATCTCTTCCTTATATTGGCATCACGCCACGTTACAAGTCTTCTCTGCCCTTGTGTTTGCATCATACTACCTCCCTTTTAATCATCGTGTCTTGATCGATGTATTCCTGTTAGCCGTCGTGTCCTGATCGATGTCTTCCTTTTGGTTATCGTGTCCTGATTAATGTCTTCCTTTTTGTTATCATGTCGTGACCAATATCGCCACCATCTTCGAACCTGAGATCGCCCGTAGGCTAGGTTCTTCCCATAGATCATCGTTGAACCTGAGATTGCCTCTTGACTAGGTTCCTCCTTAGATCACCGTCGAACCTGAGATCGCCTATTAGATAGGTTCTTCCTATATATCACCGTCGAACATGAGATCGACTCTTGGCTAGGTTCCTCCATAGATCACCGTCGAACCTGAGATCACCTCTTGGCTAGGTTCTTCCCATAGATCACCGTCGAACCTGAGATCGCCTCTTGGCTAGGTTCTTCCTTATATCACCGTCGAACCTGAGATCGCCTCTTGGCTAGGTTCTTCCCATAGATCACTGTCGAACCTGAGATCGCCTCTTGGATAGGTTCATCCTTATATCACCATCGAAACTGAGATTTCCTCTTGGCTAGGTTCTTCCCATAGATCACTGTCGAACCTGAGATCGCCTCTTGGCTAGGTTCTTCCCATAGATCACCGTCGAACCTGAGATCGCCTCTTGGATTGGTTCTTCTTTAGATCATCGTCGAACCTGAGATTTCCTCTTGGCTAAGTTCTTCCTTACGTCGAATCTGAGATTGCCTCTTGGCTAGGTTTTTCCCATATATCACCGTCGAACCCGAGATCGCCTCTTGGCTAGGTTCCTACTTAGATCACCGTCGAACCTGAGATCGCCTCTTGGCTAGGTTCTTCCCATAGATCACCGTCGAACCTGAGATCGCCTCTTGGCTAGGTTCTTCCTTATATCACCGTCGAACTTGAGATTGCCTCTTGTCTAGGTTCTTCCCATAGATCACCATCGAACTTGAGATTGCCTTTTGTCTAGGTTCTTCCTTAGATCACTGTCGAACCTGAGATTGCCTCTTGGCTAGGTTCTTCCCATAGATCATCTTAAAACCTGAGATCTCCCATAGGCTAGGTTCTTCCTCAGATCATTTTAGAACCTGAGATCGCCCGTAGGCTAGGTTCCTCCTTAGATCACCATCGAACCTGAGATCTCCCGTAGGCTAGGTTCTTCCCATAGATCATCATCGAACCTGAGATTTCCTCTTGTCTAGGTTCCTCCTTAGATCACCGTCGAACCTGAGATCACCTCTTGGCTAGTTTCTTCCCATAGATCACCGTCGAACCTGAGATCACCTCTTAGCTAGGTTCCCCCTTAGATCATCGTCGAACCTAAGATCACCTCTTGGCTAGGTTCTTCCCATAGATCACCGTCAAACTTGAGATCGCCTCTTGGCTAGGTTCTTCCCATAGATCACCATCGAACCTCAGATCACCTCTTGGCTAGGTTCTCCCTTAGATCATCGTCGAACCTGAGATCGCCTCTTGGCTAAGTTCCTCCTTTGATCACCGTCGAACCTGAGATTGCCTCTTGGCTAGGTTCTTCCCAAAGATAACCGTCAAACCTGAGATTTCCTCTTGGCTAGGTTCCTCCTTAGATCACGGTCGAACCTGAGATTGCCTCTTGGCTAGGTTCTTCTCATAGATCACCGTCGAACCTGAGATCGCCTCTTGGCTAGGTTCTTCCTTAGATCACCGTCGAACCTGAGATCGACTCTTGGTTAGGTTCTTCTCATAGATCACCGTCGAACCTGAGATCGCCTCTTGGCTAGTTTCTTCCTTAGATCACCGTCGAACTTGAGACCTCCTCTTGTCTAGGTTCTTCCCATAGATCACCGTCGAACCTAAGATCGCCTCTTGGCTAGGTTCCTCCTTAAATCACCGTCGAACCTGAGATCGCCTCTTGGCTAGGTTCTTCCCATAAATCATCTTAGAACCTGAGATCGCCCGTAGGTTAGGTTCTTCCTTATATCATTTTAGAACCTGAGATCTCCCGTAGGCTAGGTTCTTCCCATAGATCATCTTAGAACCTGAAATCGGCCATAGGGTAGGTTCTTCCTTAGATCATCTTTGAACCTGAGATTGTCTCTTGGCTAGGTTCTTCCTTAGATCACCGTCGAACCCGAGATCGCCTCTTGGCTAGGTTCTTCCCATAGATCACCATTGAACCTGAGATTTCCTCTTGGCTAGGTTCCTCCTTAGATCACCGTCGAACCTGAGATCGCCTCTTGGCTAGGTTCTTCCCATAGATCATCTTAGAACCTAAGATCGCCCGTAGGCTAGGTTCTTCCTCAGATCATTTTAGAACCTGAGATCGCCCGTAGGCTAGGTTCTTCCCATAGATCATCTTAGAACCTGAGATCGCCCATAGGATAGGTTCTTCCTCAAATCATCTTAGAACCTGAGATCGCCCATATGCTAGGTTCTTCCCATAGATCATCGTCTAACCTGATATCGCCTCTTGGCTAGGTTCTTCCTTAGATCATCGTCGAACCTGAGATCGCCTCTTGGCTAGGTTCTTCCTTAGATCATCGTCGAACCTGAGATCGCCCGTAGGCTAGGTTCTTCCCATAGATCATCGTCGAACCTGAGATCTCCTCTCGGCTAGGTTCTTCCTTAGATCATCGTCGAACCTGAGATCGCCCATTGGATATGTTCTTACCATAGATCATCGTCGAACTTGAGATCGCCTCTTGGTTAGGTTCTTCCTTAGATCATCGTCGAACCTGAGATCGCCCGTAGGCTAGGTTCTTCCCTCAAATCATCGTCAAACCTGAGATCGCCTCTTGGCTAGGTTCTTTCCATATGTATCTTGTCTTAGAACCTGAGATCTCCCTTAGGCTAGGTTCTATGTCAAATCACTCTCATGTTTCACCTTAGGATCGTAGGTCTCCCGTAGACCTCGT
This sequence comes from Vicia faba, assembly GCA_948472305.1. Classification (NCBI taxonomy): domain Eukaryota; kingdom Viridiplantae; phylum Streptophyta; class Magnoliopsida; order Fabales; family Fabaceae; genus Vicia; species Vicia faba. Next base: position 74,065,822 of record OX451737.1, on the reverse strand, counting down.
CCGCTGTCTTTTCATACCAACCATTTGTCTTGTATTGACATCACGCCACATTACAAGTCCAATCTCCGTCTCTTCATTGAAAAAACAAAAGAATTCTTCCCCCAGCAAATAAAAAATACTCACACTATCTCCCAGAACAAATTTTTGGCATTGATATTTAATCATCTTCTACCTTGAACTTCCGAAAGGCATGTGCCAATCGTACTTTCAAGTATAAGACGATTAAATAAGGGCAGCTGTAATACCCCAAATTTGTCCTACCCCTTTTACTTTTATCTGGCTTATGCATTGTCACGCTTTTCTCATGTACATAACTCCATTAGGTCATCTAACACATCATTCATTCATTAATTTATAAAATGTAGCATGTGATCAAAGATTTCAAGGAATTAGGGTTTCTTTAAGGCTCTGATGCTCTTGTCTTCATCCAAGAGATTCAAGCTGCTTCTTCAACAAGCAGGGAAAGACGCTAGGGTTTTAACTTGTTCTGGGAAGGATGCTAGGGTTTTCAACTTGTTATGCTTCATCAAGAATTCAATTGTAAGCTAAGGCTTTGGTTCCCCCCATCATCTCGAGCTACCTTGATTATCAGATTTTATCAAAGGCAAGTGAACTAGGGTTTGTTACTCATCATATTTGAGCTTGTTGATGTTCAACAACTGAGATTCATCGAGTCTCATGTCAAGGTATCCTACTATGATCCAAGTCCTACCCTTATCAAAGGATTCAAGGCATTGGCTATCTTATTACTCATCAAGTCGAGTTATAGTGGAATTGGATTTCAAAATACAAGCCATGGTACAAGAGATGAGTTTGTAGATTCATTGTAATAAAGGCATCATTATTCTTTCACATACTTGTTGCTTGTCATAAAATTTTGGTTAAGATTGGAAAATTGAATTGGATATAGGGCTTCATTGAGAATGGAAGATTATTTTGAGGTATTCATTCAAGTTCTAGATTGGATCAATGTTTACTTTGGTACTAGTTACAATGTTGCAAAGGAATACGTCATACAAGTTTCAAGTCCACTTATCCAAGTCCAAAAATTCATTATTCAAGGCTTTAAAATTCAAAAAAATCATTCATCGTTCATCATTCAAATTCTACAAATTTATGTCATCAAATACAAGGTTTTAAGTGCAAGCATCTATTCATGGTTCATTTCTTGAAATTCAAGTAGAAAATCCCATAATAATTCAAAAGACAAGTACCCAAAGGTATGCTAGTAGTTCGTATACATAGGAAAATCAAGATCAGATCATCCATATTTTTACAAGCGGATCTCTAAGTGATAATTACAAAGAAACTACAACTTCATGTCATCAAATTACATTTTCAAATCTCATTTCTCCATACACCTTCATGTTTCCTCCAATCTTCGAATCCCGCCTCGTGTGCAACACCTCATGATACGCCTTCACCATTCCTTCATTCAAGTATCTTTCCATGCCCAGGCTTCAAAATCATGTTAGGCAGGACACATTTTCAATTCTGCATAAACCAGTTCCTACGTCAATACCAACAACATTTGGACCAATAAGCTAACCGCAAAACAGAATTCAGTCTGCATCAATTATCCATCAGTCCAGCCTTGCATTTTGTTCATACCAGAAAAATCAAAAAACTTAAATAGAAAATAGCAGAGTTGTTCAAGCCTCTAACCATTTTCCAAACTGCTAACAGAATTTCTAACCAAAACCAAAACAGAAAAACTTTCCTAACCATATTTTCCTAACAGCCCTATAGCTAACTATTTTAACAAACCAACAGTTTTCTAACTATCCCAAAAAAAACTAACAGAAGCTTCCTAACTGTTTCTAACTTCCAAAACTGCCTAACAAACTTTTTTACCAACTGTAACAACCCTGTCCAAGAACCTTCTCTAACTGCTAACTAATTTTTAACAACTTTCCAATTCCCACTTTCCTAACAGCTCATAACAGTTAACTAACCAATTACAGGAAAAACTAACTCTCACTCTTATAACAGAAACTAACCATTCTAACAACCTCCTAACCACCTCTAACCAACTTCCGGCATAGAAGAACATATTCCAAAAAGGGAAAAAACCATAAAACTCACTTTTGCACTCTCTGATTCAATCCACCAATCTTCTTCACTCTCTCTCTCTCTCTCTGAGTTTAATCTTCACCTTCCTCACATCACTCCATCGTTAACCTTCACCTTCTTCACACCTTGCCACCATCATCATTATCATCTGCAACCTTCCCTCTCTGTAGCTCACTCAACAAACTTCTAGTAGGTAACAGAATAACAGAAAAAGAATAAGAGAGAAGCAGGATTGGAGAGAATGATTCAGAACATAAAAAGAGGAAAGAACAAACTCACATTTCAACCTCACTCCTTCTACATCGTTCTACAATAATCTTCATCAATCACCAAGAAAATTATGAAAAAACCTCTTCACATCATTCATCATTATCTCGCCTCTATAAATGTCTTCCTCTCTGCAACATCAACAATGCACGCTTCAGTCGTCTGCATCACAATAGCGGTTCACGGAAGTGAAAATTTAGAAACGCAGAAATAGAAAAAAAGATGAACGAGTAGAAATATCAAAGAGGAGTAAGAATGTACCTAAAGTCAAAACACCGAATTCGACTTCTCTGCCGCGCCAGAATCCTCAGGTATTCAGTCAAGTTCGTTCCATGACTCAATCATATATGCTTCATCTTCTTTGAGTTACAATTCCTTTTGGAGCTCAAATCTGCAAGTTCTTCAGACTTAGGGCGTCTCAATTGTTCTCCGATTCGGTCGTTCGCTTTTCTCTGTGAGAAATTGGTGATATACTGAGGATCATAAGGAAATTCATGATAGGTTCGATATTTGTATTGTCTAATTCCATCAGCGACAACCTTGTTCAAATCGTACGAAGAAGATTAAAAAATAGAGGCAATCAGAAACTGAATCACGGCGGCGGAAGGAGAGCATAGATTGTGAATTGAAGAAGGATGAGGTCCAGTCGTCTCGAGTTGAATTACAACAATAGTAGTGGAATTCGAACAGAGAGACGGTGAGGCCAAAACTTGTGAGCACTACAGGTGGCGCCATGGTTGCGAAGGGTGGTGAAAACGGAAGATTGGACATGATCTTGGTGTCGCCACTTTGTCGAAGGAGAGGAAGAAAATCCGTAAAAGTTTAGATGATGATGGTGAGCATCACGAGAGAGGGTTGAGAACGAAGAAGAGGAAATTGTGAGATGATTCTGTTCATGGAATTTCAATGGTTACAAACTTGGAACCCCATTTCCAGATACCCATACGGCACCGTTTTAGGCACTTCTTTCCCTTTTCCTTTTTCCTTTCTTTTTTTATATTATTTCAATGATAGTTACATTTTTTATATAATTCTGCTCAAGAGAGATTTTTGGAATGCTGGTTATATTTGTTGGGCCGAACTACTGCTAGGCCTTGGGATTTTTTTTGGCATGCTGAAGCCCTTTTAAAAAAAAGTGTATGGATTCATGTAGTTTGGGCTTAGCACCAAACTTCTGATTGTTGGACTATACCTCCTGAATTCATCTTGCACCCCCTGACTCTTCTAACTTTCCTTTTTTATTATTATTTCAGTTTTTATTCTAGTTTAATTTTTCTTTTAATTGATTATAAAAATGATATAAAAAAATAGTAGCATATTTTTTTAGAATTCTTTAGGACTTTTCTTTAGAATTTTATTAGAACTTTCTATTATTCTATGTTTAACAATCATTTTCATTATCATTTTTTAGTTAAGATTTCGTGATATTATATTGATGTAGCTTTTGCAATATAGAATGCTTGGAGACTAATTCTTTGATCACTCGTGCGGAGCCGCTTCTGTAGAGCTTTCTTATTGCTTGTATGGTTTTGAAGAGGCAACGGACCTTCTCCATTCAGTATCATCGTGACCTTCATTTTATTCCTCATTTTCGCACTTTACCCCTTTCTAGATACCATGAGAAGTAGGGAATAAAGAGCGTTCGCTCGAAGTCGCTGTTTAAAGACCTGTAGCAGGCATTCCACACTTCATTTTCTATATGTGTTGTACTTGTGTTTGTTTACTTTCTTGTTTATCGATGATTCACTCAATTTAGGAATTGAGATCACGACTTCGCTCTCAGTGCATGCTCCCTATAGGATTTTATCGCTTTCCTTTATTTCTTATTGATCGATGAGTCACTCAATTTAAAAATTGAGATCACGACTTCGCTCTCATTGCATGTTCCCTATAGGATATTTTGTTAGACTTTATTTGGCATGCTAACCTAGATAGGATCTCTCCCCAGGTGTGCTCTCTTGAGTTTACCGGCTGGTTTGCTTTATCCTTGTGAATACCATGTTCCCTTAGGATGCGCTTGCTCCGTTCGGACGCAAGTTAGACCTTAGGTTGTAAACCATGCATGCTAGAAACTTCCCCTTCATCCTTGACGTAGGACTACCATTGTATAATAACATTAGGTTAGAGATAGGCTAGTCTCCCTTAGACTCTTTTCTTCCCCTTTTTGCATCCTCGCATCTAAAACAAAAACTTCTTTTCTTAGAAAATTGAAAACATGCTAATCTCACTTAAACCCTTTTTCAAGGTAACAAAACACAAACCAAATTCAAACCATTTTGTGCGCTCGAGCATCTTTTATCTAAAACCCTTTTCAGGTAAGAACATAATTAGTTTACTTCTGTGCCAACGCATGTCTCCAAAGGTCGAGCTGCGGCAGAAGGCGGGATTAACTTCGTCCATAAAAAAACACAAACAAACAAAAACATAAGAGCCGAACTACGGTAGCTCTGATTCCTCAAAACGGATACGTAGGCATTGGGGTAGGGCCCAAGTGAGCACAACTTTATTTTCCCTACATTCTTTTCCCCTTTCTTTTGCATGCATTCTCCCTTCAGTAGTATAGTAGACTGTAAGCATAGATTGAACACACCCATAAGATAGATAACAAGAGTGGATACCGTAGATTACTACGGGCGTGTGGGGTTCTAATACCTTCCCCTCACGTAACATACTCCCTTACCCGATCTCTCGATCGCAAGACCGTGACTTCTCCCTTCTCAGGTTTTCTCGATGTTTACCTTTCCCTACATGTGGGATAAAAGACGTTCGATGGCGACTTCATTGTTTGATGATTTCCAGAAGGTTGTTTCAACAGTCTTGGGTCATTGTACAGTCATAGAAGGCAACTCATAGGGGCGCTTTAGCATTTATCATTTAAGGGACTAGATCTCTTACCGAAGGCAACATTCAAAAGGGTCATCGAGGGACTACGATTTTTGTTTTCGAGGGACAGTGCTAAAGTGTCCCCACGTTCGAGGGACATGACCGTTTTTATCAAAGGCAACAAGGGAGGTTACCCTAGAGGTGCGTGTGTGAAAGTGATTTGTGTTTCAGTTATTTTTAGTCTTTCGTTAGGGTTTGCTAAAGTTTGGTTTTAATCTTGTCATACAATTCTATTAGCTAACAGTAATTGTAAAATAGGAAAGCGATAAATGCATAAAATAAATATTCCTACGCTATTACATGGCTACGAGAATGGGGGGGGGGGGGTACAAGTAAAATAAAAGGAAAAGGGAAAGGAAATTATTTTTTGTAATTTTTGATAGAAAAGAGGTTCCGATGATTAATCTAATAACCTAATTAATTTTAATTAATTAAAAAAATAAATTAATTAGTTAAAACCTAAAAACCCTAAATTGATTTTAATTACAAAAAAAGGGCTAGTGAAGGAAAACCTTAAAAACCTAAATTAGAGTTTGTAAAAAATCAAAGGTTTTGAAAAAGGTTTTGTGAAATTAAAAGAAAATAAGAGAAAGAGTAAGAAGAAAAGAGAATTTGAAAAAAAAAAACAAAATGGTAGGGGTGGGTGTTGAACCCACGCCCTGAGAACTTCCAACCAACACCTTCACCACTAGGCCAGGCGTGCCTTGGTGTTAACGAAGGGATCTAGCACACTTTATCATCTGCAAAACAAATAAAACAATAAAATGTCAAAATTCCAAAAGGATGGGGTCGAACCCACGCCTTGGCATAGTAAGGTCTTTAAGGCGTGCGCTTCAACCGCTGGGGAGGTAATACACCTGTTCACTTTAATGAAACAAATAAAATATATATATTAAGAAAAACACATGGACCGGGGAGACGCTGGAGCCCTAGCTTTGGTTGTCTTCTCCGGTGAGAAGATTCCTTTTCCCTGCAAAATAAAAGATCTTAGCAAACCAAAAGTACCCTACCCCCCCCCCCCCTAAATCAAGGGTTGCAAGTTCAATAGGATGTTTATCTTGGACTGAAACAACCTGGTTTTTGAGTTATGGTGAAAACAACACCGATTTGTACAAAAATGGTGGTTCATGATTTGGCCAGCATGAGACCTCCGTGATGGTTCTATCCTGCACTACCAAACCTCATGAACATGTTAATAACATTAGTATGCGTAAAAAAATCATGAAACAACAAATATAAAAAACATGCAATGATGAAACTGACGAGGCATATTCATGTGATTTTATCCCCTTTTGACCATGGAAATTTATCCATCCTTACCCTCTTGCGTCCTTGGAAGTGAATGGAACGGTTAGTTTGTAGTGAAAAGGACTATGAATAGGGTTTCAAGTTGTTTTAGAGTTCTTGAAAAATTTGATATTTTGGACAAGCTCCTTGATATAAGGGTTTGTCCCTTGATTGTATGAAGAATGCAAAATATATAGCATAAATTAGGTCAACCTAGCATGGGCTTGGACCTTTGTTGACAAGCCTTGTATTTTATCTTATTTATTTTTGAATTAATAATGAATAAATCAAAATAAATTAAAATAAAATAGATCAAGGGGTGCATGAACAAGATATGAGGTGTACAAGAAGTATAATACACGCTTGGACTCTGAAACAATGGCCCAATAGCCTAAAATATCAATTTTGCTCAATTTGAACTTCATGCATTTACTCAAAATTTCCCAACTTGCACTAGTCGTAACTCTCTTAATTTTCCTCTTTTGAAGCTTATCTGGGACTTTTTGGAAAGCTCAAGATGTCCTCTACAATCTCTCTTTTGATCCGTTTTGCATTTGGAGAATTAATCTTAATGTAAGTTTCATTGACAAAAAGTGTCTTTTTGTTGACTTTTGAAATGGCCTATAATATATTGGCTCATATCTCTCCAAATGAAGCATTTTTTGGACTTGAACTTAGAGATACAAAGTTTTATAGAAGTGAATGTCCTTAAAAATTATCTTTGGTTGGGGAAGATCTGATGAAGCATGTGAAAGTTATGCTTGGTCAAAGTTCAATTGACTTCTCTTAAGGAAAACCCTAATTTGGCAACTTTTGAATTTTTGATGGTTTGAGGGTCTTCTTGATGAATCATGATCAAACCTTAATCAAATGATGAATGTGACTTCAAAATATTTATGTTGACCAAAAATCTTGAAGTTTGTCTATATGTTGACCATAATTGACTTTTTATCCAATACAGTTGATTTCCAATCATCTGAGCAATTGATTGAGCATACTTGTGATGCAAGGCTTGAAACTTCATATGAGAATTCCTTGAGGATATATGAGAGACCATGAATTATATTTTAGACCTTATAAATCCAAACTTCCTCGTGAAAGATGAAACCCTAGTTGTAGGTCCATTTCTTAGGATGAGAATTTGTCTGATCAATTCTTGAGCATCCTTGAGCATTTGAGAACCCTGGGAGAATGTATTGAAGAAAAGGGAGGGGAAATTTTGGGGTACAATAACTTCCCCTGTTCAATCTTCTTAAACCTGAAGAGTTAGGTTGACATGTCCTCCATTTGTGATATAAAGGTGGAAGAGAATTGAACACTTAAATGCCCAGAAATTTGCACTCATCTGTGCAAGAGGTAACACTGTCGATTGATAATATTGCTTGAATGGGCTTAAAGATGCCAATAGGAAAGGTGATATAATATTGTCGGAGATGAGCTTATAGATGCCATCTAAAGTAACTATTGATAGAAGTATCAGACTGAGTCTACACTTGACTGTGTCTGAAGAATGCTTTCCAGAATGAACCTCTGAGGAAGGTGTTTAGGTAGCTTCTTGTCAGATTTGGTCTCTTAGGGAAATGTTTGTTAGATTTAGTCTATGAGGGAAATGCTTGTCAGATTTAGTCTATAAGGGAAGTGCTTGTCATGTTGATAGTTGCCCCGTCCTGTTTCGGGAATTGATCTACAATCTATTTTTGTTGGTAAACTCATCCTGTTTTGGAAATTCATACCACCTGGTCATGTCGATAGTTTCCCCATCCTGTTTCAGGAATTAATCTTTGCATGGTTATAAAGATAGTTTCCTCGTCTTGTTTCAGGAGTTAATCTTTGTCCAGTCCTACGATTAGTTGCCCTGTCTTGTTTCATGAATTAATCTTAGACCTAGTCATACAGATAATTGCCCCGTCTTGTTTCAGGAATTAATATGCGCCCTGTTTGAGAGTTGTTAGTGATATTTGCTTGTTTGTAGACTTTTACCTGAAAAGATAAAAGTCAGTTGTATGTAATGTCATGTATGTAATGCATTACGTAATGATGTTCTCAAAGAAAATGAGAGTGTCATATGCATATGCTATGATACTTGTAAATGATGTATGGGTGTAAGATGTCATTGAAGCACATTGGTAGCTTTTGTATAACATCTTTAACTGGGGAAAATAAATATTTGACTGTTGCTTAAGATGAAGAATATGTGTAATCTCATATCTTGTTTTGAATGTCTCCGCTGGGGATTCCTGCCTTCTGTTTGAGGAAAGTCTGTTGGGGAAATTTGACTTCTGCTTGAGGATGGTAAAGTTTGGGAACTTTGGTCGTTCACCGCTCTACTGGGGAATTTAACTCTTATATACCCTGACAGGGAATAAAAGAGATGGATAATTTCTGAGGTGCTGTCAGACTGATTTTCTGATATGGATGCTAACTCTTCTGGGAAAGACAAAGTTAAACGATATCTGGTTCAGTTTCAGACTCTGTAGCAACTTTTTGGGGATAGAAATTCAGACTACTCTTTGTTGGAGAAGAGAAATGTGTCAGTGATTTGCAGTAGTTGGAGAAATAAACTCTGTTTAGGAAACTGAATTCTATTGGGGAAATAAACCCTGCTGGAGAAATATACTCTGCTGTGGAAATGTTCCCTGCTGGAGAAGATAATTCTGAAAGGGATTTACAGTGTTGGAGAATAAACTTAGCTGGGGAAGATAATTCCTGTGAAATATGTTGAGGAAATCTATGGTGAGGACTGGAATTTTGTAGGTTGTATGGAGGAAGTTTCTGTCGTATACTGGGGAAATGATCAAACTCCTTTATCCGCTAGAGGGATCTGCTGGGGAGTATGATTAGGTCATTTTATGGAAGATTCCCCAGTTTCTGTCTTGAAGGCATATTAAACTTGCGGGGAATGTATCTTTGTTGGGAATGAGCTTGTGAAGGTAGTTTTGCGGGGATTATTCTACGGAGATTTTCTCTATGGGGATTTCTGGGCGACTTGAAAGTTATCCCAACTCCTAGAGTCTTTAGTAAATGTTTATTACTGTTTTTATGCATATATTTGTTAATATTAATCATATTCATATGCATATGTTCATTCAATTTAGTCATTGGACGTTTTTGCAAACAAAATAGAAAAATTAAAACAAATTTGAATTTTGAAATTGATTTGTATTGATATTGTGCCTATAAACATGCGGTTTTTATACAAAGAATCATAACTCTTAGTAAGAGGAAATCGTCATGAAAGGAAAAAGAGTACAAAGTAAAATAAAACATATAGCTATGTGTAAACGATCTCATCGAGTTTCAACTCTGCTATTGCCCCTATGTCTTCGAGTATCTCATTCCTCGCTGTCAGAAGAAGTTGACTGAATTGATCTGTACCATTTGAACTTGACATTGATAACAAATCTTGGTGTCTCTAGGTGATCCAATGAGACATAGTCATACGCTTTAATCCCTAACTTTTTCCTGGAACGCCCTTTCGGGTTTTCAGTCTACTGGGATACCCTTTTTTTCCCAAGCTGTCTTTTCAGGTTTTCGACTTGCCGAGTGTACAATCTTTTTATATATATCCCTAATTTTTCCTGAACCTTTTTGGTTCGCCGATATGCTCTTATTTTTGCCTAGGCCAGTCAACCCAGCGGGCCAATTTCATGCGTAGTATATTTTGGCTATGTTCGCGTTCAAAGGGTGAGAAAAATCTTCACCGTCCATGGTGGTAAGTGTGATACGGTGGCAGAACCGATTGTTTAATACTGGTTTGCATTTTGCGTTTTTTGTTCACAAAATGTCGCGGTAAGCAAGAGTCGCCATCGACTTTTATTTCATCCAATCATGGAAAAGGGAAAAGAACAGAAAAAACCTTTTTTCGAGATATTTTGAGTACGGGGGGTAGATTATAGAAAGAGAAGGTGTTAGCACCCTTTTTATCCGTAGTTATCTACGAGCTCTTAGGTACTTGCTCATTTTTTTCAAATTGTTTGTGTGTGTTTGTCTTGAAAATGTTTACTTTGTGATAACCCTTGTATCAGTCCTCAAGGATGTGACAGAGTTTGTTTTGAAAATCTATTTTGACAGGTGTTTGTGTGAAAAGTTTTCATTGAGCAAGTACTTAAGATTCTACCTACTCGAAAAAAGATTGTTTGTTCTCATTTCCTTTAGACAACGCTATCCTACCATTAAGGAGTAGGTAGCACCATCGTTGGAGTTGTAAGGGACATTCGAAAGGGACGTACGGTCACAAAAGCAATGTTAGGACACCTTAGTAACCATCCTAGAGTCCTAAAGATCTTTTCCGAGGCAACAGTCGAAAGGGTCATTTTTTTATCTTTTGGGACATAGAGGATAGTCACTAAAACATCCTATGCTTCATGACCGTTTACCGAAGGTAACCGGACTGAGAGTATACCCTAAGAGTGATCATGTGCAAGTGTGCTTTTTCAGTTAATGTTATCTTTGCACATTATAGTTTTCTAAATGTTTTAATTTTTCATGCAAATTGTCTTTCGCATACAATCCTAGGCATACATCTAGAAGTTTGATAGTTGTGGAAATTAAAAGCGGAAAAATAAATCTAATTATTACAAGGCTTCGGGGAATGGGGATTATATAACCAAATCTTGGGGGGAAATTAAACAGTAAATAAAACCCTAGTTTAAAAGACTATTACAACCTCGAAGCAATTACAAAAATATAATGAAAAGTACGTACGACAAACGTAAATGCGAGAAATTAGGGGTTTGACCCTTGACAACCAAATTGAATTTAATTAAAGAAAAAAATCTTTTTTTTTGTCATTTTTATTTAAGGAAATAAAGAATAAATTGCAAAATATCCTAATCACTAATTAAGTTTTAATTATGAAAAATCATTAAATTAATGGAAAAAAACAATTAACCTATTTTTGTGTTTTTATTTTGAGAAGGAATTAAAATTAAGAATTAAACCTAATTTCTATTTGATTTTAATTATGAAAAAAATATTTAAGTTAACCTAATTAAATTAATTAATGCAATTAAATATTTTATGAAAAAAAATACTAAACCTAATATTGTTTGTGATTTTCTGATTTTTATGTTTTGATTAAAAATGATTTTTGGAAAATAAATAAAAAAAATAAAAATAAAAATAAAAATAAAAATAAAAAGAATTGAATTAAAATAAAAAAGAAAAGATTGGGCCTGTGTTCCTTGCGCGTGATCCCATGTGGATTAGCTTCAGAGAGTGTACCATGGGCTGCTGTGGTTGGACGCTGGATCTGGACCAAGGGATGTGTAAGAACAAGATTAGTTCTGACCTATCTCAGAGTTTTGATGATAACAATAAATTACATTTAAGATAATTTATACTCTGATGAATGTTTCAGATAATGTTCTGACAAAAACATTCTGAAGTGCTAAGCAAAAATTATGAAGAAGTTCTTTGATGAAAGAACCTTTTTTGTTTTAAGCGCATCTACTGACTCTGGTAAGACACTTTATTTTAAATATATCTTCTAACATTTAGCAGGTTCCTTGCTCAGAAGATTACTTGAAAGCAAGCGCTGATCAAGTTCTTAGCAAGCAAAGCACTGGCTAGAAGATGAGTAAAGCATGTTCTGATTTAAAGACATTGGAGCAAATTCTGAAAGAATGTTATAACCAACTTGTCTTGTCAAAGCGTAGGAAACATGTTCTTACATTTTGTCATTTTCTCATTAATGCAAAGACGGCTGAAAGCACTCAAGTGTCTACACTAGTTTCTTGGAAAATGGAATATTGAAAGGAAACACGCAAGCATTTAATGCTCTCCAACTTTTCTGAAGGCAGCAATGGTCTTATTGTTCCTACCATAAATAGAAGGACATTTATTGCAAGCCAACCAACAAGTTAACCAATCAATTTTCAAAATAGAAGCAAGAAACTACGTGAAAGATTCTGAGCTCACAAACTCTTTGTTCATACAATTTGTGCAATTTATTCTAAGTGAAAAATCATAGTTTTGATATAGCTTGATTAGAAGCCAACTTTATTTCACTATCTGTAAAGATTAAACTCTTGTATATGTTCCTTGAGAGACCAAGTTTGGTCAGATTTCTCAAAGCAGACTAGGACTAGTCTTAAGTCTAAGTGGTGTTAGTCACTTGTAAGATTACTTGTGCATTGTTAGTCACAACAGTTGTTGTGTGTTTGTAATCAGTTGATTATAATGGATTAAGTCCTTGTTGAGAAAGGCGAAATCACCTTGGCGGGTGGACTGGAGTAGTTTGAGTTCAAACGAACCAGGATAAAAATAACCTTGTCCTTCCATTATTGTTGAGCTTTGTTTTGAAAAGAAAAAGAGTCACTTATTCAACCCCCCCTTCTAAGTGTTTTCTTACCCCTTCAATTGGTATCAGAGCTTAACTCTGAGCACAACACTTAACCTTGTCAGGAAAAGATCCAGAAGAAAACACAATGGCCGCTGAACAAAACAATAATAGTTACAACAAACCTCCAGTGTTTGATGGAGAAGATTTTGAGTATTGGAAAGACAGACTAGAAAGTTTCTTTCTAGGTCATGATAGTGATCTATGAGATATAGTCTTGGATGGTTACACACATCCCGCTGACTCAGAAGGAAACAAAGTTGGCAGAAAAAATATGGATAGACTACAAAAAGCTGAATTTAAAAATCATCATAGAGCTAGAAATATTTTTCTAAATGCTATCTCTAAAGTTGAATATGAAAAAATCACTAATAGAGATACAGCGCATGATATGTTTGAGTCTCATAAAATGACTCATGAAGGAAACGCTCAAGTTAAGGAGACTAAAGCTCTGGCTTTAGTTCAGAAGTATGAAGCCTTCAAAGTTGAAGAAATTGAGTCTATAGAAGCAATGTTCTCTAGGTTTCAAACTCTGGTCGCTAGTCTGAGAATTTTGAACAAGGGATATACCAAAGCAGATCATGTGAAAAAGATTATCAAAAGCTTACCCAGAAGATGGGCACCAATGGTCACTGCTTTCAAAGTGTCAAAAGATTTGAACAATGTGTCTCTGGAGGAACTCATCAGCGCTCTCAGAAGCATGAGATTGAACTGGATGAGCATGAGCCTTAGAAGAAAGGTAAGTCTCTGGCCCTTAAATCAATTAAGAAATTTGATACTAACGCTTTTCAGGTTGAAGAGGAAAACTCTGAAGAATCAACGTCAGAAGAAGACGAATTATCCTTGCTCTCCAGAAGGATTAATCATCTGTGGAAGCACAGACAAAAGAAGTTCAGGAACTTCAAGAAGTCAGAAGATAAAATAAAATCTTCTGGACACAAAAAGTAAAACATAAGAGAGATCATCTGTTATGAATGCAAAGAACCTGGTCACTACAAAAGTGATTGTCCAAAGCTTCAAAAAGAAAAACCAAAGAAGAGGTTTGGTAAGAAGAAAGAGATGATGGCAACCTGGGATGACTCAGATTCTTCTGAAGATGAATCTGGATTTGAAGATGAAAATGCCAACCTAGCTCTGATGGCTATCACAACAGATGACTCAGACTGTGAGTCAGAACAAAGAGAGGTATTTTCTGAATTTTCTAGAGATGAACTTGCTGATAGTTTATCAGAACTTCTGGAAAACTATAGTCAGCTCAAAATCAAATACAAGAAACTCAAGAAGAGTCTTGCATCTGATATTGAGAAACTTGAAACAAAAAAATCTGAACTTTTAGAAAACAATTTTAAACTTAAAAAGAAAATTCAAAATGTTCAAAAGAATTTTAGTTCAGAGTCTGTGTCTAGTTCAAAAGATATTCTGAAAGAATATGACTATAGCTTTCAATCTTTTCTAGCTAAAGGCATAGATAGAAGCAAAATGGCTTCAATGATCTATGGAGTTAATGGGAAAAACAGAAGAGGAATTGGATATGAACCTCCCAAAGGGAAGGAGACATACATACCAAAACATGTTGCTAAAATGACTTTCACCTACAAACCCCTGAATAAACAATTCAATTTTGGACACTCACATGATATAAAATATACATCACATTCTGGAAACTCTTATGCTAACCCAAAGTTCAAATAGAACTTTAAACTCTCTAACCCAAAAGGACCCAAAAAGATATGGGTACCTAAGGATAAAATAATATTTGTTGCAGATGTCCTTAACAGCTCAATTGAGACACCGGTCATGGTACCTGGACTCTGGGTGCTCACGACACATAACGGGAAAAGGTCTATGTTCCAAAGCCTGAAACTTAAAGCTGGAGGAGACGTGAGGTTTAGAGGTAATCAGAAAGGGAAGATTATTGGTTCTGGAACCATTGGAAACGGTAACCTTCCTTCTATCTCTAATGTTTTATTATTAGAAGGATTAGCTCATAATCTATTGTGCATAAGTCAATTAAGTGACAATGGTTATGACATTATCTTCAATCAAAACTCCTGTAAGGCTGTAAGTCAAAAAGATGGATCAATCCTCTTTTCTGGCAAGAGAAAGAACAACATTTACAAAATTGATTTATCAGATCTTAAATCTCAAAACGTCAAATGCCTTTTGTCTGTTAGCAATGAGCAATGGGTATGGCACAGAAGATTGGGACATGTCAGTCTTAGAAAAATATCTCAACTAAATAAATTAAATTTAGTCAGAGGACTTTCCAATCTAAAGTGCAACTCAGAAGCTCTGTACGAAGCATGCCAAAAAGGAAAATTTTCAAAACCTTCCTTTAAATCTAAAAATGTTGTCTCTTCCTCTAAGCCATTAGAGTTACTTCATATTGATCTGTTTGGGCCAGTTAAAACTGCATCCATCAGAGGCAAGAAGTATGGATTGGTCATCATTGATGACTTCAACAGATGGACATGGGTAAAGTTTTTAAAACACAAGGATGAGTCACATTCTGTATTCATTGATTTCTGTACTTAAGTGTAAAATGAAAAAGATTTTAAAATCATAAAAGTCAGAAGTGATCATGGTGGTGAATTTGAAAATCATTATTTTTAAAAGTTTTTTTAAAGAAAATGGTATTTGTTCATAATTTTTCTTGTCCTAGAACTCCCCAGCAAAATGTAGTTGTAGAAAGAAAGAATAGAACATTACAAGAAATGGCCAGAACCATGATCAATGAAAATAATATGGCAAAGCACTTTTGGGCAGAACCTGTGAACACAACATGTTACATACAAAATAGAATCTCTATAAGACCTATTCTTGAAAATACTCCCTATGAATTATGGAAAAACAGAAAGCCCAACATTTCTTATTTCCATCCTTTTGGATGTACTTGTTTTATTCTGAACACCAAAGAAACTTTGAACAAGTTTGATTTCAAAGCACAAAAGTGTTTCCTGCTTGGATATTATGAACGCTCAAAAGGTTATAGAGTATACAACACAGAAACTCTGATTGTTGAAGAATCAATCAAAGTCAGGTTTGATGATAAGCTTGGCTAACAACAGCCAAAGCAAATTGATTTTTCTGTAGGTACAGAAGATCATCCATCAAACTCTGAAATTTCAGAAGCAAAAGAAGACTCAGCAGATCATCCTCTTGACAATGCTCTGAACAATCTCAGAATCTCTGATCAACCTACTCAGAAAATGTTTCCTAGAATATCCTCAGCTCACAAAGAAGACGTAATCATTGGAAGAAAAGAAGATCCCATCAGAACAAGATCCTCTCTCAAAATCAATGAAGAATCTTTGTTTGGTTTGGTCTCTCTGATTGAGCCAACTTCCATTGATGAAACTCTGAAAGATAATGATTGGATCTTAGCAATGCAAGAAGAACTCAACCAATTCTCATGAAATGATGTATGGAATCTAGTTCCAAGACCCAAAGGATACAATGTTATAGGAACCAAATGGGTTTTCAGAAACAAATTGAACGAGCAAGGAGAAGTAATCAGAAACAAAGCACGAATGGTTGCACAGGGTTATAATCAATAAGAAGGAATTGATTATAATGAAACCTTTGCCCCAGTCGCCAGGTTAGAGTCTATAAGATTATTAATTTCTTTTGCTGTACAAAATAACATTTCATTATATCAAATGGATGTTAAAAGTGCATTTATAAATGGCTATATTGAAGAAGAAGTATATGTCCATCAACCTTCTGGATTTAATGATTTAAAACATCCAGAACATGTTTTTAAATTAAAAAAGTCTTTGTACCGTTTAAAATAAGCTCCCAGAGCTTGGTATGATCGTATGAGTAATTTTCTATTAGAAAAAGATTTTACCAGAGGCAAAGTGGACACAACTCTTTTCAGAAAGAGATTTAAAAATGATATCTTAATTTGTCAAATTTATGTTGATGATATAATTTTTGGAACCTCTAATATCTCCCTTGGAAAAGAATTTGCTAAGACCATGCAAGCAGAATTTGAAATGAGCATGATGGGAGAGTTGCAATTCTTTATGGGAATTCAAATCAACCAGACTCCAAAAGGTACTTTCATACATCAGACGGAGTATGTTAAAGAACTTCTGAAGAAATTTCAGATGTCAGAAAGCAAAGATGCCAAGACACCTATGCATCCAACCTGCATTATGGGTAAAGATGAGGTAAGTATGAAGGTAGATCAGAAGCTCTATAGAGGTATGATTGGATCCCTTCTCTATCTGACTGCATCTAGACCTGATATACTATTTAGCGTGTGCTTGTGTGCTAGATTCTAATCAGATCCTAGAGAATCTCACTTAACAGCTGTTAAGAGAATTCTTAGGTATCTGAAAGGTACTACTAATCTGGGTGTGTGTTACAGAAGATCATAAGATTACAGACTAGTAGGTTATTGTGATGCTTCCTTTGCTGGAGATAGAATTGAAAGAAAGAGCACCTCTGGAAGCTGTCAGTTTCTGGGTGACAATCTTATCTCGTGGTACAACAAGAAGCAAGCAACAATTGCACTGTCAACCACAGAAGCTGAATATATATCTGGTGCTGGATGTAGTTCTCAGATGATTTGGATGAAAATTCAACTAGAAGATTTCAATCTTTATGAAAGTAAGATTCCTATCTTCTGTGACAATACTTCTGCTATTTGTCTTTCTAAGAATCCAATCTTACATTCTAAAGCCAAACATATTGAAATTAAATATCATTTCATAAGGGACTATATTCAGAAGGTAATTTTAAACTTAATTTTTGTAAAAACAGACCATCAATGGGCTGACATTTTTACCAAACCCCTTTTAGAAGATAAATTTAATTTCATTATGAAAAATATTTGTATGGAATTATATTCAGAATAAAATAATATTTATCTTCTGTGATTGACTTCAGAATATTCTGAAATGAATGCTCTGATTAACAACTCTTTAGAAGTTAGAAGAGAAGTTGCAACATAAGCTATATGAAAAGTTATGAAATGTTCTAACGCTTTATTTCTAAGTGTAGTTCAGAAATTCATTATAACAAACAGCTGTTACATGCATCCTTCAGGAGATGAACACGTGGTGTGTTTCTGAAAGGTCACGCGTGCAAAAGCTACTGATGACGTTCTAGGTAACTGTTAATGATTAGCCATAATCTCACGTTTTCCCATTATTTTTAGAAAAATCATTAAATGCACGTAATGATGAGATTCCTTTTAAATTAGTTTTAAAATTTATTTTAAATTCGTCTTAAATATTTTTAATTTTATTCCTAAACCTATTTCTGAAATTTTTTTTGCTTATAAATACTTTTTGAAAAACCATTTTTCATTCTTTACCGTCTCTTTCAAACTCAAGCATTTTCTGTACTTTTTCTCTTAAACCCTTTTCTTCAATTTCTCATTTCTAAAGAGCTTCAATGGCTTCTTCTTCTTCTACCCACTCTGAGCAATACATAGTTCCTGAAAGAATAACTCTCATTCCGGTAGACAGTTTGGAAGTTTTAAGTGAGTTAATGGTAGATATTGAGAATCTTAGAGAGAATGGTTTTGACTTGTTCCCTATTGTGAAGTTTCAAGGATGGGAAAGCTTTTTTGATCGTCTCATTGGTCCAGTCTTTCCACATCTGGTGAAAGAATTCTGGATTCATGCTATTGCAACCCCTAAGGTTATTCTCTCTTTCTTAATGGGCAAGGAAATATCCATTACAAAAAATCAAATCAGAAAGTTGCTAGGTTTTAAAGGACTTGGAGTTACAGGAATGCCAAGTGAAAGGATAGAAATGTCAAGGGTATATTCAGAGATTTTCACAAATGGTCAAGGTTCCTCTAAAGTCAGGGACTTGAAAGACAAATACAAAATTTGGGCAAGGATTATTCATGGATGTATTCACCATAGGAAAGACACCAGCTCTCCTGATTACATCAACGCTGATCAACAATATTTGTTGTTTTGCCTCGAAACTAATGTCAAAATTGATTTTCCTTACTTGCTATTTGAACATCTCTAGAACCATGTTAAAGAGACTAGGGAAGTTGAAAGGATGAAAAACCCCAAATCCAAAAGGAATTGGATTCCTATGGGTAGATTAATATCAGACATTCTGACTGAGAATGGTCTGATTGCTCACCTAGATGAAGCCAATCTTCTGGGGGAGCTAGAACCTACTTGTGGTAAGACTATGACTGGGAAGAACTTACTGAAAAGGAAAATAATTGACAAGCTGCTGGTGGAACCAACTCCGTATGTGTCAGCTGTTGTGAAGAGGAGAAGGATACCTATTTCTGATTTCCCTCTGTTCAACTCAGGAGATCATCCATGTATCATCCTGCACTATCTTGAAATCTGCAAAGAAACTGGAACACATATTGATCTAGCTTGGCTCCAAGGAAGAAATCAAGCTGCTCCAGATGTTGTTCTCCAGGAATCTTTGAAGAGGAAAGCCGTTGAAGGACCTTCTGCCACTCCTTAGAAGAAGAAAAAGAAGACAGGTAAACCCGCTGAAACTATCTCTGTTTATGATTCTGTCAATGTATATACATCTGCTGAACCCTCATAAACCTTAGGAGATATAGATGTTGATATTGACCTGACCTTACCATTTGACTCCTTTGCTGACAACCCTCATAAAAATCAGGTTTTATCAGATTTGAATGATTTTGACTCTGATGAACACTCTGACACCCAATCAGAACCCTCTCAATCAGAACCCCCTGAACAATATGTTTTTCAACCCATTCCTGCTGAACATTTTTCAAGACCTCCTCCCAAACCTCTATCACCCAGACTCACTGGATGGTATGATGCTGGCTCTTGGAGAATTCTAGGGATAAATGAACCTCTGGCCACTATAAAGCCTCCTGTCAACTTACCATCTGAAAAAAAAATTTCTATGAATCAACCACAACCTCAAAACCCCATTCCCACTCCTGATAATACAATAATAATTTCGTCTGATGTCACTCCACCTACTTCACCACAACACACAACACAAAACTCACATACACTCTCACCCCCTCATATTCCAGAACAACAACCTTTTGAACAACCTGAAACTGCTGAATCATCCGAACTTCATGATCTATCAACACCTCCTATCTTTGTTGACCAACCTGAACCTACCAAAAATCCTGAACCTACTAGCTTTTTAAGAACTGTAGAGAATTTTGAATCTCTACAATTCTTGAAAAACAAAACTTTCAAGAAGGCTGTCCCAAAACCTGTTCAGCCAGATGTGAATACTTTGTTTCAGAATTTTATAACAGATGTTCAAGAATGGTTAAAACTATTGAAAGAAGATTGCTCCAGAAGCGTGAACACAGCTGCAACGAATCTTCTATGGGAAACCTTCAGAAGACCTTTGGATGCTGAGTCACTGAAGTTACAGAACTTATGCCACTTTCAGGTGCTGGACAACTTTTCCAAACTTCTGCATGCTTTCAAGACAGAAGCTGTTGACATTTGGAATAAGAAGTCTTCGTTAATGATTGCTGATACACCAGCTGATACGATGGACATATCAAAAGATGAATCTAAAGAATCCTCTGAAGATTCAAATACTCTGGCTATTGTTCTATTGAATCAACCTTCTGTTAAGGCTGAACCTGAACCAGTGCCAACTCTTGCAATGGATCTGGGCACTCTGCTTTCCACCTTCGTGAATTCTGACTCAACGGTTGCTGCTTCTAAGCCTGTTTCTACTGAAGCTTCGTCATCCTCTGCTCCTACCTCACTTATCATGGACACTCTGAAAGATCTCAAGAGGGAGAATGAAGTCATAAATGAACGCTTGGATAAGCAAGACCAAACAACTCAAGAAATCAAGAACTGGATGGTGAAACAAGAAGAATCTGCCTCTGAGATTAAGAATCTTCTGATGGCTCTTGTTGCTAAGAAATCCTAGTTTCTTTTTGTCTCTTGTCTTTTGTTTGGGTGTTTTGTTTGTACTTCTGGATATTTCTTTTATCTTTTTTATGAAATCTTTTAAATTTCTCAATTTTTTATTTACACTTTTTGATTATGCAAAAAAGGGGGAGAAATGTGCATTCTTGAACTAATCACTGTTTAACAGTTATGGGACTAAGTCTCAGACATTCTAACAAAATGCAAGATTCCCTTCTGTGAAAAAGAATTATTTTTTGCAGGTATCACTTTAACTCTGAAAGAATATTCCAGCTGAACATTATCTTCTTAAAGAAGTTCTGAAGAAATCCAAGAAGATTTTTTATTGCTCTGATAAATAATCTCAGGAAGTTTTATTCATAGAAATATTCATTTCAGGGGGAGATTCTTATCTCTTATCATTTTTTATTTCTATATCTGAATAATTTTTGTCATCACCAAAAAGAGGGAGATTGTAAGAACAAGATTAGTTCTGACCTATCTAAGAGTTTTGATGATAACAATAAACTATATTTAAGATAATTTATACTCTGATGAATGTGTTTGAATGTTTCAGATAATGTTCTGACAGAAACATTCTATAGTGCTAAGAAAAAATTATGAAGAAGTTCTTTGATGAAAGAACCTTTTATATTTTAAGCGCATCTGGTGACTCTGGTAAGACACTTTATTTTAAATATATCTTCTAACATTTAGCAGGTTCCTTGCTCAGAAGATTACTTGAAAGCAAGCGCTGATCAAGTTCTTAGCAAGCAAAGCACTACCTAGAAGATGAGTAAAGCATGTTCTGATTTAAATACATTGGAGAAAATTCTGAAAGAATGTTATAACCAACTTGTCTTGTCAAAGCGTAGGAAACATGTTCTTACATTCTGTCATTTTCTCATTAATGCAAAGACGGCTGAAAGCACTCAAGTGTCTACACTAGTTTCTTGGAAAATGGAATATTGCAAGGAAACACGCAAGCATTTAATGCTCTCCAACTTTTCTGAAGGAAACAACGGTCTTATTGTTCCTACTATAAATAGAAGGACATTTATTGCAAGCCAACCAACAAGTTAACCAATCAATTTTCAAAATAGAAGCAAGAAACTACGTGAAATATTCTGAGCTCAAAAACTCTTTGTTCATAAAATTTGTGCAATTTATTCTAAGTGAAAAATCATATTTGTGATATAGCTTGATTAGAAGCAAACTTTATTTCACTATCTGTAAAGATTAAACTCTTGTATCTGTTCCTTGAGAGACCAAGTTTGGTCAGATATCTCAAAGCAGACTAGGACTAGTCTTAAGTCTTAGTGATGTTAGTCACTTGTAAGATTACTTATGCATTGTTACTCACAACAGTTGTTATGTGTTTGTAATCAGTTGATTATAGTGGATTAAGTCCTTGTTGAGAAAGGCGAAATCACCTTGGCGGGTGGACTGGAGTAGTTTGAGTTCAAACGAACCAGGATAAAAATAACCTTGTCCTTCCATTATTGTTGAGCTTTATATTGAAAAGAAAAAGAGTCACTTATTCAACCCCCCCCTTCTAAGTGTTTTCTTACCCCTTCAGGATGATCCAAAGGGTAGGATTTGTGAGCGTATGATGGACGCATGGAATGGTGATGTACTGAATCTGCAGTAAATTGTTAGGAAAATAATAAAAGTGTGAATTAATAATTAAAAACCTAACTCTGATTAATTTATAGGTTAATTATGAAATAAAATCAATATTGATTAAATCAAAACAACTTTTATGTCAAAAATTATTTTAATTAATTAAAAGCATAAAACTAATATTTAATGAATTTTTTGTGATTTTATATGTTAATTAAATTAATGATAGAAAACAATGTATGAAATTAATTATATGAATGTTTGAAAGAAAAGAAAATAGGAGAAGATGAGTATCCTTGTTTCAAGCATCAATGGCCATGACTTACGACCTATTCTTACCCTTAGATACCTCAGGAATGATTTGTAAATGATGGCTTGGACTGAAAGTGGCTGGATCTTCAGTTTTGACTTTGCACTAGTTTTGACAGAATTTGAGGTTTTAGAGTGTTCTTGGGCAGCCAATTTCGTGCTCCCTAGTGTATGAGGGTGTTATGTTTATATAGAGGAGGAATTTAGGTCAAATATAATGGAAGAATTCTCATGGTATCTTGAGGAATTATGAAGATTTGATTTAATTTTGGCCTTGTATGATTTCTTTCCAAAATAGCTCCAAAAATGACTTTTTCAATCTAAATCATCCTTGCACGAATTACATGCCATGCTAGCTATATATGGATTCATAATGTGCACAAAAATCCCAAGATTTGATTTGCTTTTATTATTTTACCATTTAATTTGATTTATTTTGGTTTAAATGAATAAATAATAAAAATAAATGATAAAAATAATAAAATAATAGGTGGAAAATCTCAGGGGTCGTGGGTCCTATTAGAAACATGTTTCAAACAAGAAAACATGGGCACCTTTGGAAAAAATGCAAATTTGATCAATGTTGACTTTTGACATTTTTCCAAAAATTGCCAACTTTGACAATGCACAACTCTCTCAATTTTGACCCTAGGAGGGTGTTGTTGGACTTTTTAGAAATATTAGGATGTCCCCTAAACAACCCTTTTGGTTTAATCTCAATTGGGTCTTCCATGTTCATGTAAGAAGCTTTGACCCAAAAGGTGTTTTTGTTGACTTTTCAAAGGGACCTATAATGTAGAAATTCATATCTTTTGATGAGTGCATATTTTGAACTTGTGGGATGAAGTTGAGTTATAGGGAATTTCATCCTCTTCATAATGGGCATTGGATGGAAAATTTCTGACAAAGTATGAAGAAGTTATGCCTGGTCAAAGTTTGGTTGACTTTTCCTATGAAACCCTAATTTAGTAACTTTTGAGTTTTGATGAGTTAGGAGCATTTCTTGAGGAATCATGATCAAACCTTGAACAAATGATGGATATCACTTCAAAATGTTGATGTTGACCAAAAATCTTGAATTTTGACTGTATGTGGGTCACAGTTGACTTTTGACCTAATACAATCGATTCTCAAGCATCTGAGCAGTTGACTGAGCAACCTTCTTGTGCAAGGTATGAAACTTGACATGGATGATCTTGGGAACATATTAGGACCTTAGAAGGAATTTTGGACCTTTTTGGTTCACCTATCTTGATGAAGAATGAAACCCTAATTTGAGACACACTGCCTTAGGAGAGAGTTTGTCTAGTCAACTCTTGGGCAAACTTGAGAAAATTGAGGACCTTTAGGAGTATGTATTGAGTAAAATGAGAGGGAAAATTTTGGGGTACAACAACTGCCCCTGTCCAATCTTCTTAAACCTGAGGATGTAGATTGACTCGTCTGTCTTTCGTGATCTGAAGGTGGAATATGATTGAACACTAGAGTGCCCAGAAATTTGCACTCGCATGAAGTGATACTTGATTTGTGATATCGGGAATGGGCTTATAGATGCCATTTGGAAGTTTCTATAGAATTGTCCGAGATAGGCTTAAAGATTCCATCCAAGACTTGATGGAGTACCTTCAGAGATGGGCTTAAAGATGCCATCTAGAGGATGTTGATTTCCTGAGATATTCCTTTGATGAGAATCCTTGCTCCTGTCGTTGAGGAGGAATCTGTTGAGGAATGTTGGTATCTGTCTTAGGAGAAATAGAATTTTAGGAGCTTCAGTTGTCTGTTACTCCACTGGGGAATTAACTCCGGAGGTGAACTGCATATCTGGTCAGTGTATAGGATGCATCGCGACCTACTAGGGAAAGGTGAAACTGATCGTGTTTGATCAGGTCCAAGTCTTACAGTGTTGTGAACTGCTGTCTGGAGATAAGAGAAAAGAAACCTGGATGGTAAGGGTATGAGAAGGAACCTAGATAGTAGGGCTTATGGGAAGGAACCTGGGAAAGGTTTCTTCGTGAGGAGTTTGGGTAAAACTGCATCTGAACCAAGAAGGAACCTGGGTAAGGTTGCTTGTGAGGAGTTTAGGTAAAACTGCATCTGAACTGAGAAGGAAACTAGGTAAGGTTGCTTTGTAGGGAGTTTGGGTAAAACTGCATTTGAACCGAGAAGGAACCTAGGTAAGGTTACTTTAGGATAAGTCTGAGTGAAACTTTAGAAGGAACCTGGGTAAGGTTGTTCGTGATGAGTCTGTGTAGGGCTTTAGGAGGAACCTGGGTAGGGATACTTCGGGATAAGTCTGTGTAAAACTTCGGCAGGAACCTGGGTAAGGTTACTTTGGGCTAAGCCTGTGTAAAACTTCAAGAGGAACCTAGGTAAGGTTACTTTGTGTAAGTTCGTGTAAAACTTCAGAAGGGACCTGGGTAAGGTTACTTTGGGATAAGTTCGTGTAAAACTTCAGGAGGAACCTGGGTAAGGTTACTTTGGGATAAGTTCGTGTAAAACTTCAGGAGGAACCTGGGTAAGGTTACTTTGTGATAAGTTTGTGTAAAACTTCAGGAGGAACCTGGGTAAGGTTATTTCGTGATAAGTTTATGTAAAACTTCAGGAGGAACCTGGGTAAGCTTATTTCAGAATAAGTTCGTGTAAAACTTTAGGAGGAACCTGGGTAAGCTTATTTCGGGATAAGTTCGTGTATAACTTCAGAAGGAACCTGGGTAAGGTTACTTTGTGATAAGTTCGTGTAAAACTTCAAAAGGAACCTGGGTAGGTTACTTTGTGATATGTTCGTGTAAAACTTATTGAAAATGTATGAGAAAAGACCCGTGTAAGATTTTTCAGGATAAACCCGTGTGAAGCTGCATTTAGGAGAAACCCGTGTAAGATTGCTTCGTGATGAACCCGAGTAAAGTTGCATTTGATCATGCAGATAATTACTCTATTTAGTTTCAGGATCTAATCTTGAACTTGCTGGAAGTTCTTGATGATAACCATCTTTCCTGAAAAGGTACATGATTAATCGTATGTGATGCATGAAATACATTGTATGATGAAGTTCTCAAAATAAATGAGATTATGCTGTATGCGATATGTATGCGCACGTCATGATATATGAACATGAAATGCTATTGTGACATATCCGAGTGGGAAAATAAATCCCTGACCGCTGCTGGAGAGTAACAGAAATTGAGTTCCTGACTGTCGTAGAAAAAGTGGTTCTTCTACTTCCGCTGGAGATGGTGAACTAGAGATGACTATGCTGGGGATTTGCCCCTTGTTTACGGATATTCTGCCGAGGAGAGACTCTACTTGAGAACAACTCTGCGGGGGAATAATTCCGTTGGAGAGAGAAGCTTCCATAGCTGAAGGGATAAACTCTGGCGGGGATTGAGCTTCTGTATTCAGAGAAATAAACTCTGTTCGGGAGAAAACATTATGAACCGCTTGCGATTACAAAATTTAGCTGGGGAATATAGACGTCGGCTCTCCGAAAGAACTTGGATGGGGAAAGTAACTCCTGTTTGGGGAGGCAGAGATTAAAACTTTGGTTGCCTCTACTCTGCGGGGAGTGTAGATATTACTGGGACACATGTCGAGGATACGAAAATGACTTCGTATCAAGACTTTTCTGTGCATGTACCTACTGGAGAATGTGCCTGCGGAGGCCTTATGGATTGAGTGTTATCCCAACTTATGAGGTGCTTGGTAACTTTTGATCGAAATGATAAGTCTTCTACTGATAGGCAAGTGACGAGATGACAAGACATAGTCATACGCTTTAATCCCTAACTTTTTCCTGGACTGTCTTTTCAGATTTTCAGTCCATCGGGATACCCTTTTTTGCCCAAGTCGCCTTTTCAGGTTTTCGGCTTGCCGAGTGTACATATCTTTTTTGTTTTTATCCCTAATTTTTACTCGAACCCTTTTGGTTCGCCGGGATGCCCTTATTTTTGCCTAGGCTAGTCAACCTAGCGGGTCTTTGTTCATTCGCATTATTTTCTGACTATGTCCACGCTCTCAGGGTGTAGGGAGTTGTCACTGTCGGTAGTGTTGTGTTGCCACACTACCAGAAGATGTTTGTTGATCGTACAGGATTCATTGCTGGAATTCATGCCCAATGCCCCCAAGTGATTCAGATGGAGATCTGCCCCTGGTTATTTGGTATCTTTGAGAGATTCCTTGAATCTTAACTTGACTTCCCTAGATGATGGACAGTGATCATGCCGTGCCCCTTGGTTGGAAGTGTTTTTCCACTTGAGTTGATCCTTTTTATTGAGAAGGTTTTTGTTCACTAGATATTCGTTATGCGAATTTCGCTGCTGTTGAACAAATAATCATATGCAAACAATGTTATTTTAAGAATTCAAAGCTTACGTCTGTCTTGAAGTTTTAAAAATGCAGATTTTTTTAGAAAAAATAGAATTTTGCAAAGATGTGATATCAACTCAGGATTTGTAACGGACCTTCAGGAGTCAGGATAACTTTCGTAACAGTATACTTTCAAACTAACCCATGCTTCAGCTAGGACTTTTAAGGGTTATAACGTGGCCTGGTTCACGGTTTAAGAAACAAAGGATAAAGGCTCAACTTTTATTTATACCCACCTGTTCTTCGTGATGTTCTTCGATCCTAAACTCCACTAATTGTGCATTTAGATACCGTTTGAGTCTTTGCTCTGATATTCCAGTGATGGTTCAGATACTGACAGTTTATTTTGAATAGGCAGTCATTTCTTTTTTGTTGAGGGTTTGTAGGACCTCTTTCTTTTTGATTTTATTATCCCTGTCTTTTGCCTGAACTGTGTCTTTTTGTGATTACAGTCAGCGGGATGCCCCAGTGTTTTTTCTTAAGTCTCCTTCATAGGTTTTGACTTAATGGGCTTTTATTTCAAGAGATAATGACTGTCTATCTTAATGATCATAGGGAACCATCACCGTCTTTTGTTTCAATAGACGTCTTTGATGCCATTCATTGTGTATGAAGCGGAAGATTGTGACTGAATGCGCCTATGAATAACTGAGAAAACTACCCTCCCCAGGTTATGGTTAAGGGTTTAATATGTGTGAAAAGAAAAACTCCTACTTCTTTGGCTCGAAGGGGGTTGACTAGGGATTATCTTCATTATAACTCCACTGTTTAGGATTTGAAACAACGCATGTACATCGTCAGCAGGGTCTGTTCAAAAGAATATTGTAGAGATTGTGGTATCATTTTCGTCATCCTCCCTCTAAAGGCTTACAGTTTTTTAGTTGAGAGTTGAATATCATGAAAAGGAAATATAAATCAATTTAAGCATAATGAAAACAAATTAATTCAAGACAAACATGTGTAATGAATTAATGAAATGATAGAGTTTGACATGACAATACTTGTTCGAATAAGAAAAGAAAATACAACTTTAGAATTTAAATGAACAAAAATGCTTTCAATCCTAGCCATGTTTTAGCAAGGGAGCAATTATCACGTTGGGAGTCTCAGGAGGGTCGATAGATCTTCTTGGCATCAATCATATTCTGAATATTGTATTTCAGCGCCCAACAATGGTTAGTATCGTGCCCTGGGCTACCATAATGATAAGCACACCTTGCATCTGGGTTGTAGTTAGGAGAAGAAGTCGTAGGGTTCGGATGAGGGTTGATCACCGTAATCAGATTCATCTTCAACATATATTGCAATGCTTGTGACAATGCCATGTTGATTTGGGTGAACTGCCTTTGAGGTCTTTCCACCCTTGGCTGATTATTTCGTTGTTGTGGTCGTTGTGTGCGTGCCGAATTAGAGATCAACACTGCCCCCACAGATTGGTGGTAGTCTGCCTTGCTACGCCCCTTCTGGCCGTGCATAGCATTAACTTCCCTCTTGCCACCAAATGACTTTTTCTCTGTACTCGAAGAGGTATTTTTCTGGATCTTGCCACTCCGGATCCCAGCTTCTACTCTTTATCCAGTCAATATCATCTCGGTGAAACCAGCCGAGGAGCTACCAATCAAGTGATTGAAGAAAGGACCAGACAACGTACCAAGGACGTATCCACCAACTCCCTATCAAACAAAGGGGGTTGGACTCTCCCTGTCATATCTCTCCATTTCTGCGTATAGTCCTTGGAACCTTCACTTGCACCCATGGACATACTCTGGAGTTGAGTACGGGTAGGGGCAAGGTCAGCGTTATATTGATACTGCTTGTAAAAAGCAGCAGCCAAATCTTCCCAGTTACAGACATTGGTTACCTCTAGTTGATAGAACCATTCAAGTTGAGTCCCAGACAGACAGCCTTAAAAGAAATGGACCCACAAGTTCCTATCAGCGGTGTGAGGCTGAATCTTCTTGACATAAGAATGGAGATGGAGTTTTGGGCAGGACACCCCATCATACTTTGCAAAAATTGGAGATTTGAACTTCTGCGGGATGACCACTCCCGACACCAATCCCAATTCTTCCAAATCCAACCCAGGTATCCTTTGGACCTCCATAGCATTCAAGAAATCTTCCAACTGCTTGTATCTATCCTCAGTGGGAGGATACTTCTCATCATTGTAGTCGGTATCATTGTCAGAAACTTTAGAACTGGGATATTTCTCCCTTGTCTCTTCTTCTTGATTCTCCCCTTCCTTAGATGAAGAGGTCAGATCGACTTGTCGCTTCAATGGTCCTCTAAAACTTTTGCCTATATTCAGAATACCGACAACCTTCTTCTTTTTCTTTTTCTCTTTCAGGATGAGGGTTTTCAGATCCTCCTGCCCTTTTGCCAAATTTATGAACATTTGCTGGAATTAGGCGTTTTGTGCCTGAAGGTCCTTGATGCTTTATTCGGAAGACATTTTTGCTGAAATAAACAGCGAAGAAAATGATAAACCTGTAATGGTACCTGTAATAATGTGTATGATATGCATGCAATATTTTCAAGGATCTCGCGGGATAAACAAGAAACTGTTAGAATTTGATTGCAGCTTGATTGAAGAAACTTCGTGTCATTGAGAGTCCTTCTTCAAGAGTCAAGCTTACCATATCGAGTGGGTCATAGCCCCTGACTTAAGATCCTTTGACAACATTGGCTAGAGGAAAATAAATCCCCTTTCCCCTTGCTAAACATCTGGTTCAACATGACCTACATCACAGACCCTTGAGATCCTTGAAATGGTTAGTATGATATGCCATGTTTATGATGTCATGAGGTCATGATTATGTTGAGAAATCACAGGTATAACAAGCACAAACAAATCACACCAAGTCCTTAGGTTTAAGGCTTTCTTGAGTTTAAGGTAGTACCCTCTTGAAGTTGGATTGGTTCAGCCTGTCCTATAAATAGTAACCGGGTTCTAAGGGATCTCAATATCACTGACCATCCTTTATCGGGCATTGTCTCAGCTCAAGCAATCTTTCCTTGCAGCCTAAATATCCCGAAAGTCTGATCTCAATGAGTGTAGCATCGATTATCAACCAATCCTCATCTCTACACCGAGGCCGGATATCTCACTACTTTCTAATGGCCAAGTTTGTTAACTTGAGGTTCTAAGGTCCGTTAGTGCTTCACGACACCACACGTCAACCCCATATTCTCCTTGTTTCCCCATGAAGGATACCAGTACCAGCCAAAGTGCCACACCAACACAACCATCGCTTAAACGATATCGGTCTACAGCGTACAGTCTCCACGATCTATTGCTGTTTACCTAATAAGTGCCCCCCAGATCCGGGTGTAGGATCTATAGTAACCCAAGCAAAAACCCTTTAAGAATAAAGCAAACAAACAAGGAAGAAATTTGAAATGACCTAGATCCTAAGGTATACCCCACTTTATTTAGTATTCCCCATCAGAGTCGCCAGTTCTGTGATACGGTGGTAGAACCGAATGTTTAATACTGGTTTGCATTTTGCATTTTTGTTCACAAAATGCCGCTGTAAGTAAGAGTCGCCACCGACTTTTATTTCATCCAATCATGGAAAAGGGAAAAGAACAGAAAAAACCTTTTTTCGAGATAT
This sequence comes from Vicia faba, assembly GCA_948472305.1. Lineage (NCBI taxonomy): Eukaryota > Viridiplantae > Streptophyta > Magnoliopsida > Fabales > Fabaceae > Vicia > Vicia faba. The sequence continues at coordinate 74,035,196 of OX451737.1, read as the reverse complement.
TCTGAGTACGAGGGGTAGATTATAGAAAGGGAAGGTGTTAGCACTCTTTCTATCCGTAGTTATCTATGATCTCTTAGGTACTTGCTCATTTTTTTCAAATTTATTGTGTGTGTTTGTCTTGAAAATGTTTACTTCGTGATAACCCTTATATCAGTCCTCAAGGATGTGACGAAGTTTGTTTTGAAAATATGTTTTGACAGGTGTTTGTGTAAAAAGTTTTCATTGAGCAAGTACTTAAGATTCTACCTACTCGAAAAAAGATTGTTTATTCTCATTTCTTTTAGACAGCGCTATCCTACCATTAAGGAGTAGGTAGCACCATCATTGAAGTTGTAAGGGACATTCAAAAGGGACGTACGGTCACAAAAGCAATGTTAGGACACCTTAGTAACCATCCTAGAGTCCTAAAGATCTTTTCAGAGAAAACAGTCGAAAGGGTCATTTTTTGATCTTTTGGGACATAGAGGATAGCCACTAAAACATCCTATGCTTCATGATCGTTTACCGAAGGCAGCCGGAGTGAGAGTATACCCTAAGAGTGAGCATGTGTAAGTGTGCTTTTTCAGTTAATGTTATCTTTGCACATTAGGGTTTTCTAACTGTTTTAATTTTTCATGCAAATTATCTTTCGCATACAATCCTAGGCATACATCTAGCAGTTTGATAGTTGTGGAAATGAAAAGCGGAAAAGTAAATCTAATTATTACAAGGCTTTGGGGAATGGGGATTACATAACCAAAACTTGGGGGGAAATTAAACAGTAAATAAAACCCTAGTTTAAAAGACTATTACAACCTCAGAGCAATTACAAAAATATAATGAAAAGTATGTACGACAAAGGTAAATGCGAGAAATTAGGGTTTTGACCCTTGACAACCAAATTGAATTTAATTAAAGAAAAAAATCATTTTTTTGTCATTTTTATTTAAGGAAATAAAGAATAAATTTCAAAATATCTTAATCACTAATTAAGTTTTAATTATGAAAAATCATTAAATTAATGAAAAAAAAGAATTAACCTATTTTTGTGTTTTTATTTTGAGAAGGAATTAAAATTAAGAATTAAACCTAATTTTTATTTGATTTTAATTATGAAAAAAAGATTTAAGTTAACTTAATTAAACTAATTAATGCAATTAATATTTTATGAAAAAAAATACTAAACCTAATATTGTTTGTGATTGTCTGATTTTTATGTTTTGATTAAAAATGACTTTTGGAAAATAAATAAAATAAATAAATTAAAACAATAAAAAGAATTGAAATAAAATAAAAAAGAAAAGATTGGGTATGTGTTCCTTGCGTGTGATTCCATGTGGATTAGCTTCAGAGAGTGCACCATGGGCTGCTGTGGTTGGACGCTGGATCTGGACCAAGGGATAATCCAAAGGGTAGGATTGTGAGCGTATGATGGACGCATGTAACGGTGATATACTGAATCTGCAGTAAATTGTTAGGAAAATAATAAAAGTGTGAATTAATAATTAAAAACCTAACTCTGATTAATTTACAGGTTAATTATGAAATAAAATCAATATTGATTAAATCAAAACAACTTTTATGTCAAAAATTATTTTAATTAATTAAAAGCCTAAAACTAATATTTAATGATTTTTTTGTGATTTTATATGCTAATTAAATTAATGATAGAAAACAAATCAAGTGAAAAATAAATAAATGAAAAGGGTTAGAAAAGAAAATAGTCAAAAAAGTGAAAAATACATGGGGCGGGTGATGAACCCATGCCCCTTGGGTCACAGTTAGGCACCTCATCCACCAAGCCAAGCTATTGTTTGTGATTCAAACCAGTTCTACGTAACAACAAGATCTCATTTAGATAGTTAATAAACATTAGCAATGCATGCAATTAATTATATGAATGTTTGAAAGAAAAGCAAATTGGAGAAGATGAGTATGCTTGTTTCAAGCATCAATGGCCATGAATTTCGACCTATTCTTACCCTTAGACACCTCAGGAATGATTTGTAATTGATGGCTTGGACTGAAAGTGGCTGGATCTTCGGTTTTGACTTTGCACTAGTTTTGACAGAATTTGAGGTTTTAGAGTGTTCTTGGGCAGCCAATTTCTTTCTCCCTAGTGTATGAGGGTGTTGTGTTTATATAGAGGAGGAATTTAGGTAAAAAATAATGGAAGAAATCTCATGGTATCTTGAGGAATTATGAAGATTTGATTTAATTTTGGCCTTGTATGATTTCTTTCCAAAATAGATCCAATCATGAATTTTTCAATCTAAATCATCCTTGCACGAATTACATGCTATGCTAGCTGTATATGGACTCATAATGTGCACAAAAATCCCAAGATTTGATTTGCTTTTATTATTTTACCATTTAATTTGATTTATTTTGGTTTAAATGAATAAACAATCAAAATAAATGATAAAAATAATAAAATAATAGGTGGAAAAGCTCAGGGGTCGTTGGTCCTATTAGAAACATGTTCCAAACAAGAAAACATGGGCACCTTTGGAAAAAATGCAAATTTGATCAATGTTGACTTTTGACAGTTTTCCAAAAATTGCCAACTTTGACAATGCACAACTCTCTTAATTTTGACCCTAGAAGGGTGTTCTTTGACTTTTTAGAAAGCTTAGGATGTCCCCTAAACAACCCTTTTGGTTTAATCTCAATCGGGTCTTCCATGTTCATTTAAGAAGCTTTGACCCAAAAGTTGTTTTTGTTGACTTTTCAAAGGGACCTATAATGTAGAAATTCATAGCTTTTGTTGAGTGCATATTTTGAACTTGTGGGATGAAGATGACTTGTAGGGAATTGCATCCTCTTCAAAATGGGCCTTGGATGGAAAATTTATGATAAAGTATGAAGAAGTTATGCCTGGTCAAAGTTTGGTTGACTTTTCCTATAAAATCCTAATTTAGCAACTTTTGAGTTTTGATGAGTTAGGAGCATTTCTTGAGGAATCATGATCAACCCTTGATCAAATGATGGATATCACTTCAAAATGTTGATGTTGACCAAAAATCTTGAATTTTGACTGTATGTGGGTCACATGTTACTTTTGACCTAATACAATCGATTCTCAAGCATCTGAGCAGTTAACTGAGCAACCTTCTTGTGCAAGGTATGAAACTTGACATGGATGATCTTGGGAACATATTAGGATCTTGGAAGGAATTTGGGACCTTTGTGTTCACCTATCTTGATGAAGAATGAAACCCTAATTTGAGACAAACTGCCTTAGGAGAGAGTTTGTCTAGTCAACTCTTGGGCAAACATGAGCAAATTGAGGACCTTTAGGAGTATGTATTCAGTAAAATGAGAGGGCAAATTTTGGGGTACAACAGTAAGTATCATAGCACCGCAAGAATATATCTTCTTGATCACAAATATCCCTTCGTAAGTGGGAGTCCATTTTCCTCTGGGATCACCTTGTGGTAGGATGATGCACTTTATTACCAAGTCACCAGCCTGATATACCCGATGCTTGACCTTCTTGTTGAAATCTTTGATCATACATTTCTAGTACATCTGACAATGATAGACAACTACAAGCCTCTTCTCGTTAATCAAATTTAGTTGGTCTAGCCTATTTTGAACACACTCATCTTCGTCTAAATATGTGCCTTTCATAATTCTGAGAGAAGGAATCAGGACTTTGACATGTAGGATAACTTCCATACCGTAGACTAGAGAGAATGGGTTTGCCCCAGTTGATTTTCGTACGAAGGTGCGATAGCCATGGAGAGAAAATGGTAACATCTGATGCCAATCTTTATATGTCACTGTCATCTTCTGTATAATCTTATTAATGTTCTTATTGGAGGCTTCTACTGCGCCATTCATCTTCGATCGATACGAAGAAGAGTTTTGGTGCTTGATCTTGCATTGCATGCAGAGTTTAGTGATCATAGTTTTGTTAATATTGGTACCATTGTCTATGATAATTCTCGGGGATTCCATACCGACATATGAGGTTATGCTTAATGAAACGGGCGAAAACATTCTTGGTAACAGAGGCAAATGAGGCTGCTTCAACCTACTTTATGAAGTAATCGATGGCGACGAGGATGAAACAATGTCTATTAGAAGCATTAGGCTTGACTTCTACAATCATATCAATGCCCCACATTGAGAATGACCAAGGAGCAGTCAAGACATTCAGAGGAACCAGAAGCACATGTACTTTGTCAGCATAGATCTGGAATTTGTGACAAGTTCTCGAGTGTTGATGACAATCGGTTTCCATGGTCAACCAATAGTAACCCGCTCTCAGAATCTTCTTGGCCATAGTATACCCACTGGAACGGGTACCAAAAATACCTTCATGCATGTCTTCCATAATCTTATCCGTTTCCTTCTTGTCCATACAACAAAGTAGAGTTGAATCATGATTGCGCTTGTACATAATTTTGTTGCTTAGGAAGAATTTGGAAGAGAACCTCCGTAGGAATTTCTTGTCATTAATAGATGCTCCTTCAGGGTACTCTTGAGCCTTGAGGTATCTTTTCACTTCATGAAACCACAACTTCTCTTCCACTCCGTCAGTGTCAACTTCGTAGAAGTGTGCCGGTTTGTCCAGTCTTTCGATAGAAATTTGAGGAGCTTCGTTGTCCCATCTGACTTTGAACATAGATGACATTGTAGCCAATGCGTCTTCCAACTGGTTCTCTTCTTGTGGGATATATTCAAAGGTGATTTCCTCGAAGTACGGGATTAAGGTCAATACATGTTCTTGATAAGGAATGAGATTTGGATGCTTCGTATCCCATTCTCTCTTAATCTGACTGATTTCCAGGGCTGAGTCCATGTATACATCCAAGAAGTTAATTCTCATGTCGACAGCATCTCTGATGCCCATGATGAACGCTTCATATTCTGCCATGTTGTTGGTATAATCAAAGCATAATCTGGCGGTGAAGGGTGTATGGCAACCCTTGGGAGAAATAATTACAACACCGATTTCGTTGCCAAGTGCATTAGAATCTCCGTCGAAAACCATAGTCCAACGGGATTGTTGTACCCCAAAATTTTCCTTCTCATTTCTCAAGGAATTTCCTTAACAAGGATTTTCAAAAGTTCAAATTTTCACAATTAAAATTGGATTTTTCAGTATCAGGTCAAAGAGGAAACTGTTAAAAAGGACAAAGCAGATGAAAAAATTCCTTTTGACAAAATTGAAAAAAAAACAAGTTTTCTTCGATTCACATCCTTCGATTGGACTTTTTAACCTTTTTCGATGTAAGCTTGGCTTGCATCCTTCGATTAGGCGTTGGCTTCTGACACGGTGGCGTTGATTCATAAAACATGAGCTTCCTGCATGCAACCTTCGCTTGCATCATTAGCCTCACATGGTTCACAATGTAATGGTGGCCTGCATACCTTTCGATTGGATATTTGATGCTTGCATGCCTGTGTTGACTGGACAAATAATTCCCTCCATGCTTTCTTTGATTCACAAAGTGATAGCTGGCTACATGCAGCCTTAGATTAAGCCACAACTTCCTTCTTGCATGCAAGAGGCTCCCACCAGGCCAGTAGGCACAAGGCAAAGAGCCTCCTGTAGCCTCCTTCGATTCAGGAGGCAAAGGCCTCTTTTCCAGGTTCATTCAATTGTGCCCTTTACCCCCTGCATGCATTCTTCATTTGGGGCATGTGAATCTTTCAATACAAGTTTTGGTTACACCTTTTGTTTGGGCATGTGTCTCCCTTCATGCAAGCTTTCGTTTAAGCAAAGACCTCTTGCATGTTTGCTTGAAGTCACAAAGCATGGACCTCCTACATACACCCTTTTGTTTGACCATATGACCCCTTCCAGGCAAGTTTGAGTGGGTAGTGTTTCTTCATGCAAGCTTTCTTTTGAGCAAAGGCTCCTTGCATGTTTGCTTGAAGTCATAAAGAAATAACCTCCTAAAGCTTTTCTTCGATTCAGAGGCCATTTGCCCTTTACATGATCCCTTCGACTCACAAAAACTAAGACTCCCTTTAGGCCAGAATGCGCAAGGCAAAAAGATCCCCCATGGCTGGCATTCACAAGGAAATGGCGCCCACAAAGCATTGGTTACCTTCACGTTAGTTTCGAATGGGCAGTATCTCCCTTGGAAATAGTTTGCTTCAACACACAATGACACATAGCTATTGTCTCGTTCAAAAGACGTACCATCATGGCACATTTGAAGGACTTTCCAGACATACTTGGATGTCCCAATCGAATGACATATTTTGTTGATCCATTCTAGTGGCATGCATTTGGACCATTCGAAGGAACATACAAAAGGCCTAGTCAAAAGACACCTATTTGGGCCCCTTCAAAGGATACCCATAGGAGCCATTCGAAGAACACTTTCATTTGAAAAAGAAATGTTGTTGAGGAGTCTGGTTGAAGGATAGGGGTAGGGGGTCAAAACAAAAGGTTGAGATACTCAAAGATACTTTCTGGCCAGAGTCCCATGTACTACCAAGATCAGGCCTGATACACTGGCCATAACACTCCAAAACTGCTGCACAACTATCCTGCAACACTGCCCTTGTTCTTGCGCCAATTTGGCATACGAATACTGCCCCTCGAAAGCTACAAGCACAACATACCCTTTTTGTTTAAACTTTTTGTTTTCCCTCCTAAAACATCAACCAAGATCACCTATAAATATGAGCCTCCACCACACATCTTAGGGTCCCCTGGATAGTTACAAGAAAACTCTTGTTGTGAAAAAAGTGATAAATCTCTCAAACACTCTCCAACATTTTTGTAATATTCTAAACACTTCTAAAAAACTCAGACCCCTTCACACAGTAAGTGAACCCTTCCATTCACTCCTTAAGTTTCAAGATAACTAACCTTCGACCCATTCCCCCAACTACAATATAATAATCTCTTGATCCGCTCCCTCACTTGTTATAGAGTAACCTTCGATTCACTCACATACCCTTCCTTTGATTCAGTGATTGCTCAAGCGAGGTAGTAACTAGACTAAGCCTCAGGAAAACTCCAACGAACTTCTATTCACCACCAAAGAAGTCACTTGCAGTTTCCTTTGATTTAAGCGCTTCAAGAGGCAAGTTCTCTTTAAACTTGGAACTATTCATTTAAATATCATGTGTACATACCAATAAAGATAAAATGTAGATATTTCATCTAGGGAGCTTGACCATGTTTTAACCTTCGATCCTAACTGCCTATATGTCGAAAGTCTCAACCCTGACTAGTTAGACTTTAGATTTTGAGACCCAATAATCTTGTGCTAACCCTGGCCTATAGCTTTCAAAAGTTACACTTGAATGTTGTATGTTTAAAAGTTTAAAACATGTTCTCTCTATCCTTCGATTGGCTAAATGATCAAGCCTTTTGAATCTCAACCTGAGGGCCTAGCATACCTGTAGTCGAAGAAGGCAGCAATGAGCCTGAGGAAAAAAGTGCACCTCACGTTGACTCCAGGCTTCCAATGAAAGAAGCAGCCAGAAGGATGGCCACACTGAAATTCCAGGTGCCATTCGAAAGAAATGGGAAAGGGGTGAAATCGAAAGACATGATCCCACTGACTCCAGGCCAAAATCAGAGGAAGCCGGGAAGGGCAGAATCGAAGGGTGTCTCTGCCTAGATCGAAAATATCATTTTTCTTTCTTTTATTGTTGTTTTGTCTTTACTGTTAGAACAAAGTTTGAATCTACTACCCTAAGTTAAAGTTTTGATGATAACAAAATGCTAGATTAAATAAATTGTATAATTCATATGAGACATACATGCTACCTAAAAGTTATATTGTGCATTTACAGAAACTCTAATGGATATCAGCATAAGAATGTCAACATCAGCATCAGAAGATAAAATATCATATGCCAACATCAGAAGATCAAAGAATGTGCTTACGCTGAAGCTTGATAAACAGATCTGCGCGTAACATACTCTAAACTCTGATCAAGACCAAAACAATATCATCAGCACCTAGAAGCGTCAGAATAAGCCAAAGCCAATAACACACTTAATTGACAATGGTACTGTGCATTCAAGACACTTTATTACCAACGACTGTATTCCAAGACAAAGATCTTCTCAATATGGAAAGAACGTAATGGGAATTGAAATGGTATAATTGACTACAACGTATCTTTTCCAAAGGCTATATAAACAAGTCAGTGAGAAATGAATTGGCTAATGCTCTACAACTCTTTACACGCCTAAAGCTAATCATCTTCATCCTCACTCATACATCTTGCTATATCTCTTAAATTGCTTACTCTATAGTTATAGCATCCTAGTTTCACATAAGCTTAAATTGTGTATTATCACAGTTGTGATATAAAGTTTTTGTAGAAAACATTCAACACACTCAGTATTCATTTATCTGTAAGAAAGAATTTCCTTGAGAAACCGGTCTGTGGTTTAGACTCAAGAAGCCTTTAGCAGTTGTTAAATCAGTTGTAATATTCAGTTGAATATAGTGGATTAAGACCTCGTTGGAGAGAGGCAAAATCACCTTGACGGGTGGACTGGAGTAGTTTGAGATCAAACGAACCAGGATAAAAATATCGTGTTGTCTGCATTTGATTTCAAGTTTTACAATTCAACCCCCCTTCTTGTGTTTTTCACTTCTTCAATTGGCATCAGAGCGCCTGGTTCTGAGCTAAAACACTTAACCGTGTCAGTACAAGATCCAGCGTCAGAAAAACACAATGGCAAGAACATATCAACACACCAGCAATGACAACAATGAAGATAGAGACAGATTCAGCGGCAAACCTCCAGTCTTTGATGGAGAGAATTTTGATTACTGGAAAGATAGAATTGAAAGCCTCTTTCTGGCACATGATGCTGATCTGTGGGACATGGTGACAGATGGATACACGCACCCAGTGAATGCAAGTGGTCAGAAGATTGACAGGAAGGCAATGTCTGATCAACAAAAGCGTGACTTCAAAAATCACCACAAGGCCAGAACTATTCTTCTCAGCGCCATCTCTTACGCTGAATATGAAAAGATATCTAACAAAGACACTGCAAAGAGTATGTTTGACTCTCTCAGAATGATGCATGAAGGCAACATTCAGGTCAAATAAACTAAAGCTCTTGCGCTCATTCAGAAGTGTGAGGCATTCAAAATGGAAGAAAGTGAATCAATTGAAACGATGTTCTCAAGATTTCAAATTCTGGTGGCTGGTCTCAAAGTTCTAGACAAAGGGTATTCTACTGCTGATCATGTCAAGAAGATCATCAGAAGCTTGCCAAAACAGTGGAGGCCAATGGTTACAGCGCTGAAGCTAGCTAAAGATCTCAACAAAATCTCTCTGGAGGAACTTATCAGCTCCCTCAGAAGTCACGAGATAGAGCTAGAAGCTGATGAACCTCAGAAGCAAGGTAAGCCTTTAGCTTTAAAATCTAACAGAAAATCTGACTCCAAAGTTTTGCAGGCTGTTGAAGAAACCTCTGATGGGTCCTCATCAGAAGAAGACGAACTTTCCCTCCTCTCTAGAAGAGTGAATCAACTATGGAAGCAGAGGCAAAGAAAGTTCAGGAATACCAGAAGATCCGATCATAATGAGTCCTCCTCCAGATACAGAAGGTCAGACTCCTCCTCTGGATACAAAAAATCTGAAGGCTCTTCAGGAAGCAGAAAGCCAAACACCAAGGACATCATCTGCTATGAATGCAACGAGCAAGGATACTACAAGAGTGATTGTCCAAAGCTTCAGAGGGAAAAGCCCAAAAAGAAGTTTGGAAGGGAAAAGAAGAAGAGTCTCATGGCTACATGGGATGACTTTGACTCGTCTGAAGCTGACTCAAAAGCAGATGATGAGAGAGCAAACATAGCTCTCATGGCTAACATATCAGAAGACAGTGAAGCTTCTGAATAAGACACCCAAGAGGTATTCCCTAACTTTGCAATTAATTTTACTAAGGCTGAACTTGCTGAAAGCCTTAACGAAATTCTAGAAAGATATCAGCAGATCATAGTTAAATTCAGAAACCTGAAAAGGAATCTTGAATTCATAGCAGCGCTGAAATTGAAAAATAAAATTTCAAAATTAGAAAATCTTTTACAAAACTCTCAGAAGGAAACAATTTCTGAAACTCCCAGCAGCGCTGATGAGATCATCAAGGAGTATGATCACATCTTTCAGAAGTTCCTTGCTAAAAGCATAGATAGAAGCAAAATGGCTTCAATGATCTATGGAGTTAGCAGAAACGGCAGAAAGGGAATAGGATACCAAGGTAAGGTACCTACACCAAAGAATGACATGGATCTAATTATTAAATGCACTCCTCTGAGTTCACACTTTGTGTATGGTCACACACGTGACATTAAATATACTAGTAGTAATTATTCTGTGAAACCAAAATTCAACCAGAGTTTTGGTAAAGCTAACAAATCAGGACCCAAGAAAATATGGGTACCTAAGGATAAAATAATACATGTTGCAGATATCTTTAGCAGCAAATCAGAAACACCAGTCATGGTACCTGGACTTTGGCTGCTCACGACACATGACGGGAAGAAGGCATATGTTCCAAAGCCTAGAACTTAAGCCTAAAGGCCATGTAGGCTTTGGAGGCAATCAGAGGGGAAAGATCATTGACTCTGGAACAGTAGGTAATGGAAATCTTCCCTCTATAAATAATGTTCTATTAGTAGATGGATTAATGCATAATCTGTTATCCATAAGTCAATTAAGTGATAACGGTTATGATATAATCTTTAATCAAAAATCATGTAAGCTGTTAGTCAGAAAGATGGGACTATCCTATTTAATGGAAAGAGGAAAAACAACATTTATAAAATCAAACTTTCTGAACTGAAAAGTCAGAATGTAAAGTGTCTTCTGTATGTTAACAACGAGCAATGGATCTGGCACAGAAGATTGGGGCATGTTAGTATGAGAAGAATATCTCAGATTAACAAACTCAATCTGGTCAGAGGACTTCCTAATCTGAAGTTCAATTCAGATGCTCTGTGTGAAGCATGTCAGAAAGGCAAGTTTGCAAAACCTGCTTTCAAATCTAAAAACGTTATTTCCACCTCTAAGCCATTAGAACTTCTGCACATTGACTTATTTGGACCAGTTAAAACTACTTCAGTCAGTGGCAAGAAGTACGGGTTAGTAATCGTAGATGACTATAGCAGATGGACATGGGTAAAGTTCTTAAGACACAAGGACGAGTCACACTCTGTGTTTGTCACCTTCTGTAACCAAGTTCAGAATGAAAAGGATCTTAGAATCGTTGAAGTCAGAAGTGATCATGGTGGAGAATTTGAAAATAATGATTTTGAGTCATTCTTTAATGACAGAGGCATTCTGCATGATTTCTCTTGTCCTAGAACTCCCCAGCAAAATGGAGTTGTAGAACGAAAGAACAGAACATTGCAAGAAATGGCCAGAACCATGATCAATGAGACAAATGTTGCTAAGATCTTCTGGGCAGAGGCAATAAACACATCGTGCTACATTCAGAATAGAATCTCCATAAGACCTATTCTGGAAAAGACTCCATATGAATTGTGGAAGAACAGAAAGCCCAACATTTCATATTTTCATCCATTTGGATGTACTTGTTTTATGTTAAACACAAAAAAATTATTTGAACAAGTTTGACTCTAAAGCACAGAAGTGTATTATGTTAGGATACTCTGAACGCTCAAGAGGGTACAAAGTATACAATACAGAAACACAAATTATGGAAGAATCAATCAGTGTTCGTTTTGATGATAAGCTTGACTCTGAAAAGTCAAAGCAGAATGAAGTCTTTGCAGGTATGGAAGTTGAATTCACAGGTTCTGAAGACAAGTCATCAGAAGCTCTCAACAAATACACTCCTTCAACATCAGAAAGAGGCACTGCGAGCAATCCAGCAACATCTGTTGATCAACCTCAGAAAAGACTACCCAGAAGAAGCATGGATCACCCAGAAGAAACAATCTTAGGAAGAAAGGAAGATCCAATCAGAACAAGAGCCAGCTTCAGAAACTCTGAAGAATCCCTCATGGGACTTGTTTCTCTGATTGAACCTTCTTCAATTGATGAAGCACTTCTGGACAACGAATGGATTCTAGCAATGCAAGAAGAGCTGAATCAATTCACCAGAAATGACGTGTGGGATCTAGTTCCCATACCAAAAGCATTCAACGTCATTGGAACAAAATGGGTGTTCAGAAATAAACTGAACGAACAAGGTGAAGTCATCAGAAACAAGGCACGACTGGTAGCACAAGGTTATAGTCAGCAAGAGGGGATAGACTATACAGAAACCTTTGCTCCAGTCGCCAGGTTAGAATCTATCAGACTTTTAATTTCCTTCGCTGTTAATAAAGGCATCACTCTATATCAGATGGATGTCAAGAGTGCATTCTTAAATGGCTATATAGAAGAAGAGGTTTATGTGCACCAACCCCCTGGTTTTGAAAGTACAAAAAATCCAGAATATGTTTTCAAACTAAAGAAGTCACTGTATGGTCTGAAACAAGCTCCCAGAGCTTGGTATGAAAGACTAAGTAACTTTCTGTTAGAAAAAGAATTCACCAGAGGGAAAGTGGACACAACCTTATTCTGTAAGACAGTTAAGAATGACATCTTAGTGTGTCAGACTTATGTTGACGATATTATATTTGGATCTACTAATCCTTCTCTTGGAAGAAAATTTGCTAAGTGTATGCAGGCAGAATTTGAGATGAGCCTCATGGGGGAACTGAAATTCTTTCTAGGAATTCAGATCAATCAAACTCCAGAGGGAACTTACATTCATCAGAGCAAATATGTCAGAGAACTTCTGAATAAATTTGATCTCTCAGAATGTAAGTCATCAAAGATTCCAATGCATCCCATGTGCATTCTGGAAAGAGAAGAGGTAAGCAAAAAGGTAGAATAGAAGGTCTACAGAGGTATGATTGGTTCTCTTCTCTATCTGACGGCTTCAAGGCCTGATATTTTATTTAGTGTATGCATTTGTGCAAGATTCCAATCAGATCCTAGAGAATCTCACTTAACAACTGTTAAGCGGATTTTCAAGTATCTGAAAGGTACTACTAATCTGGGTTTATTTTATAGAAAATCTAGTGATTACAGCTTAGTAGGTTACTGTGATGCTGACTTTGCTGGAGACAGAGTAGAGCGTAAAAGTACTTCTGGAAGCTGCCAGTTTCTGGGAGAAAATCTGATCTCTTGGTCCAGCAAAAGGCAATCCACAATTGTGCTATCAACAGCAGAAGCTGAATACATAGCAGCAGCAGGGTGCATCACACAAATGCTCTGGATGAAAAGTCAGCTTGAAGACTTCCAGATATTTGAGAGTAACATTCCTATACTCTGTGACAACACTTCTGCCATTTTCTTAAGTAAAAATCCAATTTTGCATTCTAGGGCTAAGCATATAGAAATAAAACATCATTTCATTAGGGACTATATTCAAAAAGGCATTTTAAACTTAAAATTTATTGATACAGACCATCAATGGGCTGATATTTTCACAAAACCACTTTCTGAAGATAGGTTCAACTTCATTCTGAGACATCTTAGCATGAAGCTCTGCCCATAGTGAAAATGTTTTAATTTTATATATTAACCTTCATAATTAGTTTTATTTTATTGTGAACTTCTGATCAATCTTCTTTCAGACATTTAAACATGCAGATTGTATCAGATTCTATCCATAAAGATCTGAGCGTTTCATTTCAAGGATAAATGTGTTGTTCACTAAATCAAACAAGTGTCATCCAGTCATCAGCTAATTCCTGAGGCAGAACACGCGTGCACGCTTCTGAGAAGGCAAAGCGCTGATTAGATGCATTGAGACACATGTCATGGGTAACAGTTCCAAATATCTTTCTAAATCCCCCAAAATCAGCCAACATTAAATGCGAGTAATCATGATTTAATTCTCTCTCTTAAAACGTTTATGTTTTCAAAACATTTTTTTTAAATCTATTTAAACGCCTTAAACATCATTCATTCATTTTTACCGTCACTTACAATCTTCAACATTTTTCTGTGTTCTTACTGTGTGTTCAGTTTTTTTTAAAAGAAACCCTTTTCAAGTTTTTTCTCAAAAACCCTTGTGTGAACATGGCATCTTCTAGCACTCCTTCTACAGGTTCCCAGCAAGATGCTTCTTCTGAACAGTATCAGATTCCTTTCAGAACGCTCCTTACTCCTGTCAAGAACTTGGAAGTTCTGTCAGAATTGATAGTAGATTTCAACAGTTTGAAGGAAAATGGCTTTGATTTGTCTGAAGAAATTAAGGCACAAGGTTGGGAAAGGTACTTTGATAGGTTGGTGGGTCCAACGTTCCCCATCTTGGTTAAATAATTCTGGATACATGCGTCTTCCTCACCTCATCAGGTTACTTCGTATATCATGGGAAAGAAAATTGTGATTACTGAAGATCACATTGTAAGGCTGATCGGATACAATGGTGGTGGCATTCGCTGTATAGACATGGCAGAAAGGTGCTCAGATGTTGCTGTTATAGCAAGGAAGATTTTCACACATGGGGTTCCCTCCAGCAAAATAAGAGATTTGAAAGATCAACACAGAGTTTGGGCAAAGATTATTCTGGGCTGCTTCAATCACAGGAAGCCTACAAGCTCTCCTGATTACATAAACATAGATCAGTAGTTTCTGATCTACTTTAATCAGAAGGTAAAGATTAATCTAGCTCATCTTATGTTCAACCATCTGAGGACCAACGTCAAGGAGACTAGAGAAGAAGAAAGGACTAAAAGGGATTGGATACCCTTCGGCAGATTGATATCAGATATTCTAACGAAGAATAAGATGATTGAACACTTGACAGAGGCACAGGAAATAAGCTCTCTAGAACCTTCTGTTGGCAAGCAGCTGAATGCCAAGAATCTCAAGAAGATGAAGCTGATAGAGAACATTAAGAAGGAGCCCAGCGTTACTCCTTTTGCTGAAATCTCCAGCAGGAGAATTCCCTTGGACGACTTCCCCATGTTCTCAAAGATTGACTCCAAGCCTCAAATAGTTCTGAGATACTTTGATGCGTGCAAAACTGATGGAACAACACCCAATCTCAACATTCAAGATCTTCAGCAGAAGGCACTAGAGGTTACTCTGAAGAAGACTAAGAAGAGAAAGGCTGTATCAGAAGGATCGTCTCAACAGACCCCAAAGAAGAGAGGTAATTTGTCTTCTGTTAATGTTTTAAATTCATCTGCTGTTCCAACATTTATTCCAATCCCAACTTCATTTGAAATCCCAATTCCCATTCCAATCATTGATGATACTGAACCTGAGTTTGACCCTTCTGAGTCATTAACCCTCAGAAGATCTCGCGCCAAACCTCATAATCCAAAACCTACAACCTCAATAGAACCAGAACTTCAAAAAGTTCTTTCAGAAATAGATCAACACTCTTCCGCTCCCCATACACAAAATCCAAATTCTCAACCAGAAACTCCTCACTCACCACAACCAGAAACTACACTCTCACCAATACTAGAAGATCCACACTCACCAGGACCAGAAATTCCACAACTCCCATCTCCACAACCAGAACTTAATCCACCTTCACCTCAACACGAATCATCTCCAAAACCTGAGTTTCAACACTCTGAGGCTCAAACCCCTGAACCTCAATCATCTGAATCCTCTGAACCACAACCCTTAGCCATACAATTTCCTGGTGGTACCACTGTTAATATCCCTCAACTACCATCCTCACCAGAAATTACTCCACCTAATACCCCATCCAGTCCAATAATCATTCCTGATTCTCCTACTCCCTCACCCAAGCAAAATCCAGATGACCACAGCAAGACCTTCATTGATCCAACAGTCCTTGAACGCCTTGCTGCCATTAAAAATAAAACTGCCATTCCCAAACCCAAACAACCAGATGTTGGTTCTAGCATCTTGAATTTTGAAACAGACATGAAGAAGTGGATTTCTTCTCTAAAACAGGCTAGTCTGGAAGTGATTGATCCTGCTGTTTCAGACCACCTCTGGACACTATTCAGAAGATGGGTATGCGCTGAAACCTTTAAGCTGCAAGACCAAAGCTATGGACAGGCTCAACAGAACTTCAGCAATCTGCTGAAAGAAATTGAAGGTCTGCTGAACGATAAAGTTCTTCTTCTGGACAGTGAGCCTTGGTCTGAAAAGCGTCCAGCCTCAACAGTTCAACCAGCAGAAGATCAGACGATTCCAGCTGAAGATTTAAGTCAAGAAGAAGTTATTGCAGAAAGCTCTCAGAAGCATCCTGATTCTGACATCTCTCAAGCTGCATTGGACAGGCAGACTCTTGAAGAGCTGAAGCAAAATGATCTTCGACTGCAGGAGAGAATGGATGAGAATGATCAACGAATGAAGGAAAGGATGGATGTTCAGGATAGTAAGATTGACTCAGTAGTCAGCATGGTGCATCAGCAAAAGGAAACCACTGATCAGATTAAGAGCATGCTAGAAGCTCTGTTCACACGCCTTCCTCCCCATCCTTAGATTTTGATTCTTGATGTTTTCACTATTTTCTTTACATGTTATCTGTAATATTTTCTGAGCTCTGAACTGAATACAATCATTTTTCTGCACTGATCGTTTTTAACTTCAATTATTTGAACTTTTTGATTGCTGACAAAAAGGGGGAGAAAGAATGATATTTTTCAATAACGGATTACTGAGACAAAAGTCTCAAACATTCTAACACTCTGATATACTTGAATGGTTCTTTGTTCTGCATAAGCTTACAGGTACAATAATCTGATTATCTCTGATACACTGAAGCTCTGCTCTAGTAAAGGAAAGATCTGATGCTCATAGAAAGTTCAATAAAGATTTGATGCTAAAGGACTCATGGAATTAAAAGGGAAGTAATAAACTCAGGGGGAGTTTTTCTGATCATAACTCTGATACCTTTTTATTCCCTATCTTCTTATCCTTGATACCTTTCTGTTTATCGCTGATACAAATTTATTATTTGGTTATCTCTGATTTTTTTTTTAATTTCAATTGAAAATATCCGGTTTTTGTCATCATCAAAAAGGGGGAGATTGTTAGAACAAAGTTTGAATCTACTACCCTAAGTTAAAGTTTTGATGATAACAAAATGCTAGATTAAATAAATTGTATAATTTATATGAGACATACATGCTACCTAAAAATTATATTGTGCATTTACAGAAACTCTAATGGATATCAGCATAAGAATGTCAACATCAGCATCAGAAGATAAAATATCATATGCCAGCATCAGAAGATCAAAGCATGTGCCTACGCTGAAGCTTGATGAACAGATCTGCGCGTAACATACTCTAAACTCTGATCAAGACCAAAACAATATCATCAGCACATAGAAGCGTCAGAATAAGCCAAAGCCAATAACACGCTTAATTGACAACGGTACTGTGCATTCAAGACACTTTATTACCAATGGCTGTATTCCAAGACAAAGATCTTCTCAATATGGAAAGAACGTAATGGGCATTGAAATGGTATAATTGACTATAACGTATCTTTTCCAAAGGCTATATAAACAAGTCAGTGAGAAATGAATTGGCTAATGCTATACAACTCTTTACACGCCTAAAGCTAATCATCTTCATCCTCACTCATACAGCTTGCTATATCTCTCAAATTGCTTACTCTATAGTTATAACATCCTAGTTTCACATAAGCTTAAATTGTGTATTATCACAGTTGTGATATAAAGTTTTTGTAGAAAACATTCAACACACTCAGTATTCATTTATCTGTAAGAAAGAATTTCCTTGAGAAACAGGTATGTGGTTTAGACTCAAGAAGGCTTTAGCAGTTGTTAAAGCAGTTGTAATATTCAGTTGAATATAGTGGATTAAGAACTCGTTGGAGAGAGGCGAAATCACCTTGACGGGTGGACTGGAGTAGTTTAAGATCAAACGAACCAGGATAAAAATATCGTGTTGTCTGCATTTGATTTCAAGTTTTACAATTCAACCCCCCTTCTTGTGTTTTTCACTTCTTCATTTACATTTTCTTTCTCTTAAATATGGTTGTAATAGTGTAGGATTTATTTTCTGCATTTTTATTACTTTTGTATAAATGTTAGTAACTAGGATGTATGGTAAGATAAAACCAACAAGTAGACAACCCAAAAATCAAAGATAAAATGCATGCAAATCAAACACATTATTCACACACATGCACCCCTAGGACAATCTCACTTATTGCCTCGAAAAAATATTCATGTCCCTCGAGTATGGGCGTTTTAGCAAACACCCTAGATAAAAGATCGTAGTCCCTCGATGAACCTTAATGTTGCCTTCGGTAAACGATCTAGTCCCTAAACAAAAATTGCTAAAACGTCCCATAGGTTGCCTTCTATGACTATACAAATGTCCCATGCCTGTCCCTTCACATCCAATGATAGGGCTTCCTACCAAATCAATGGTAAGATAGCAACATCTAAAGGAGAAGGAAAAGAACATAGACCTTTTGAGTAGGTATGATGCTCCTAGTTGTTCGCTTGCTCACAACAAAAACATTTTATACACCAACACTTTCATTTTGAAACATTTTCAAAAGACAAAGCTTTTTATACGCGTTCATATAGAAACGAGAACCATTACAAAAACACTTTTCAAAATCCACATCACAAGCACATTTTCAAACAAAAGCAATTGATCTAGCAAGCAACTAAGAGCCCGTAGATAACTACGGATGAAAAGGGTGCCAACACCTTCCCTTTTCATAACCTACCCCCCGAACTCAAGAAAATAATCTTAAAGGTCTTTCCTGTTCTTTTAACCCTTTCCTTATTGGATAAAAGAAAAGTCGGTGGCGACTCTTACTATCCGCAACAATTGCGATCAAATGCAAAACACCAAGTCAGTTCTCCCACCGTATTACAGAACTGGCGAATATGCTGGGGATTTACTTAAAAATGGGGTTACCTTAGGGCTAGATCACCTTTACTTGCTTTTCATTATTTGACTTGCTTACTTTACATTGTGGTTCCTTGTTTGGGCTTGTTTTGATCCTCTACCCGGATCTGGGGCACCTTTTTAGGTAAGTAGCAATAAGTTATGGAAACTGTGCGGGATATACCGACATGGTCAAAGCAATAGCTATGTTAGTGTGACACATTTATTGGTACCGGTATCCCTTGATTAGTGAAGGAGAATACGGGGCTGTTGTATGGTGTCATGAAGCACTAACTGACTTTAGAACCTTACTTGAACAACTTGGACATTAGGAAGTAGTGAGGTAGCCGGCTTTGGTGTAGTCCAAAGTTGGTTGATACTCGATACTACGCTCATTGAGATTGGACTTTAGGGATATTTCGGTCGCCAATAAAGAGGCTTGCGCTGAAACTATTCTCGATTAAGAAAGATCAGTGATATTGAGATTCTCTAGAACCCTTTTACTTTCTTAGGACAATTTAAACCAACTAAACTTTAAGAGGGTACTTACATACGAACATTATGCAAGCCTAAACCTAAGGACTTGTTTGATTGACTTGTGCATATGCTTGTACATAACATCATGGCATCATACCATAGCATTTTAGACTAACCATTTCAAGGATCTTGAGATTCATCTTTGTTCTGTTTTATAGGACATGACTCCCACTCGCAGAAATAAAATCCAAGTCAGTCTCGTATGAGTACCTTTTCAGCTCAAAGAATTAGCATAAAGGGTCCCTGAGAATTCGCCGTTCACCAAAAGACATGGACGACTTCTCAACCTGGTTACCTTAAGCTTTGATGAAGACTTGATGAAGGTTCTTTTCCAGTTCTTTGACCCTTTGCACCATTGCTTTACCTTCCCTGATTACCAACTTGTGCCTACTATGGAATAATTCTCTTAACTCTTGGGAATTCCTATTCTCAATCAATTACCTTTCAACAGTATTGAAAGAGACCCGAGCCCTGAAGAGATTGCCCGAGATTTACACTTATAACAATTTGACATCACGGTTAACTGGGAAACAAAAAGTGGTGTCAAAGGGTTCCTAGCCAAGTTCCTATTGGAAAAAGCTCAAGACTGTTGGAACACTCTGGATTTACAAGCCTTTGAAGAAATCTTGGCTCTTCTCATCTATGGGATGGTACTATTTCCTAATCCTGACCAACTTATAGATGTGAATGAAGTCAAAAATTTTATATCTCGCAATTCAGTGCCTACTTTGTTGGGAGATATCCTGCATTCTCTCCACTCTCGCACCATGAAGAGAAGAGGAGCCCTCATGTGTTGCACTCCTCTATTGTCTAGGTGGTTTATTTCGCACCTACCCCGATCCATTGTGAAGAACAAGCAAGATTGGAGATGGTCCAATAGGTTGATGTCACTCAGACATTCGGATATTCACTGGTGTTCTCAATCCTTGGAGGATATTACTATCATCGACCGTTGTGGGGAATTCCCTAATGTCCCTTTTCTTGGCATTAGGGGGGGGGGTATCACTTACAACCCTTTCTTAGCTTTGCGACAATTTGGGTATGCACGGAGAGACAGTCCTCATGATGAGCTCATCCAAGGTGTGGTGTTCGACTACGAGAGTAGCGACCAAGGCTAGCGTCAAAGGTTTATACGAGCTTGGAGGATGGTAAACAAAGTGGATAGTAAGACATTGGGACACAAAAATTCTATTCCCCTTGATCCTTACCTTAGGTGGGTACGAGCACGTGCTCAGAGTCTCGTAATGCCTTACCCCTCCATCCTACCTGTTATCATGGAGCCTGTTGTTGAAGGAGATGTTCTGTATACTGTCCTTTATCCTAACATGCTTACCTCACTTGAAGACTTGCAAAAGGATTAGATTCAGTTATAAGAAGAGCGAGACACCTTCGAATCCCAATTCCATGCCAGTGAGAAGAAGGTTCTGGATCTCACAAAGCAGCTTCATGAAGAGCGAAGTTTGAATGCCTATATTTTGCCGAAGAGGATGCGTTCGACCTTTTTGTCTTAGGAGTTTTATTTTTGTATTTTATTTATTCCATTGTAAGCCCCGAGAGGCATGATGTAATCAACTTTGATTTATTAATACAATGTGTGTTTCCTTTTGTCTAAGCAAATTTAAATCTCCTAGTTTCCTTGAAATCATTTCCATATGCATTTTCATTCATTATAACACAAATAGGGTTTTTACAACATATCTCCTTATCTTTCTACTAATTATTTCAGTGAGATGGATATTGACAGACAGTAAAAGATATTCAAGCACAAAATGCTCAATTCCAAGAGATGTTCTTGGCTCTGGCTAAAGGATAAGAGGACCTGAAGGCTCTTATGATCAAAGATAATAAGAAGAAGGTGAAGAAACCAATCGACATTTTGAATTTAGGAAGAAGGTTGAGAAGACTAGCCAAGCGAACTCTAGATTTCGCAACCTCGCTGGGTGAAGGAGATAATCAAGAAGGAAAGAACAAGGAAGGAAATGACAATCCATAGTATGAGGAAGATGAAGCTGACTACTCTAAAGAATAGTATCCTCCTACTGATGATAAATACAAACAGTTGGAGGATCGCCTCAATGCTATGGAGATCCAGAGGGTACCCGGGCTGGATTTTAAAGAGCTAGGATTGGTCTCAGGGGTGGTCATCCCACAGAAATTCAAGTTCCCCACATTTTCTAAATATGATGGTGTCTCTTGTCCTAAGCTGCATTTAAGGTCATACGTCAGGAAGTTTCAACCCCATACTGTTGATAGGAACCTATGGGTACATTTCTTCCAAGAAAGTTTGTCAGGGATGCAGTTGGATTGGTTCTATTAGTTGGAAGGAACCAATATTCGCAATTGGGAAGATTTGGCTGCTGCTTTTTACAAGCAATACCAGCATAATGTTGACCTAGATCCAACTCGAACACAACTACAAGGTATATCTATGGGTGCTGGTGAGGGTTTCAAAAATTATGCACATAAATGGAGGGATCTCGCAGGAAGAGTCCAACCCCTTTCATCTGACAGAGAGTTTGTGGATATGTTCTTGGGAACGTTGTTTGATCCATTCTTCAACCATATGATCAGAAGCTCTTCGGTTGTATTTACTAAACTAATCATGACTGGGGAGTGGGTAGAAGCCGGTATTAAGAGCGGAAAAATTAAAAGGGATGCATCCTCAAGCACGATGAAGAAACCCTTAACTGGAAAGAAGGAGGTCAGTGTTTCTTATGGCCACAAGAATTAAAACAAAACTGAATGTTGCCTGACAGTAGGGGCTGTTATGATCTCCAATCCTGTATCAAATCAACAGCAAAACCATCTACACAGGCCGGAGGCGCCCATAAGACATTCACCCAGATCAACATGGCCTTGTCTCAAGTTTTTCCACATCTATTGAGGTCTAATTTGGTGACTCTAAAAGAAGCTCCCAAGAACCCCAATACTGCTTCTCCCCGCTACAACCCGAATTCTCGATGTGCCTATCATTCTGAAAGTTCGGGGCATGACACAAATGATTGTCGGGCCTTGAAGAATAAGGTACAAGACCTTATCAAGGCGAAAGAGATTGAGTTTGACCCTCCAGATACACCTAATGTAATAACGGCGCCAATGCTCAAACATGGCCAAGGTGTCAATGTTGTTGATGATGACCGTTTTGTTTCCTCCGTGGAGGAATTAACTACTCCCCTTTTGACTGTTAAACATAATCTATTGCAAACCAGTTTATTTTTGGGCTATGATGAAAGTTGTCACTTATGTATATCTCTACCAGATGGCTATCTATTACTGAAGATAGGCGTCCTACGCCCGACGGTTAATAAAGAAATCCTATTCGAGAAAGTTCCTCTTGCCAGAAATTCATGTGAAGATGTTTCAATAATCACCATTTCCGATAATCCTTCCAGGGCGTTCACCAAAAGACCCGTCAGGATTACATCTGTTCCAAAGTTTGCTTCCCTAATCATCACCTTGCCGGGGCCAATACCATATTCCTCGGATAAAGTTGTTCCCTGGAACTATGGCACTGACGTCTATTACCATGGCTTCAGGCAAGATCAATTGGCTATCAAAGACAAAGTTGTTGAAGGTACTGATCTTGACGTCGACAATATCGTTGGGACTAGTAAGATAACGAGAAGTGGAAAGGTTTTCTCCCCCGAGATCTCTCCAAAGACCATTACTACTCCTGTAATTATTCCCGCTACCGCTCCTGTCAGTATTCCTAGTGTTACTCCTATTGTTAGTCCTACGGTTATCCCTGCTACCAAGTCAGTCGAGACACGGGGAAAAGAAGTATTGGTTGAACCTGTCCAGATGAAGGCGCATCCAGAAATCACCCCTAAGGCTTTTAAAAGAGATATTAAAAATAATCTAGAAAGGTGATTACAACATTGTGGAGCAGTTGGGGAAGACCCCCTCAAAAATATCAATGTTGGCCTTACTTTTATGCTCTGAGGCCCACGCTAAGGCCTTAGTAAAATTTCTGAAGACCGCCCACGTGCCCCCAAGAGACCTTTGTTGATCAATTTGAGAATTATGTGGCCAGTCTAACTGCGGATAATGGATTGGGTTTTTCTAACACTGATTTAACTCCCAAGGGAAAGAAACACAATGATGCCCTACATGTATCCATTGATTACAGAGGCACTACATTAGCCCATATTCTGGTGGATACAGGTTCGTCACTGAATGTCTTAACCAAGAATGCTCTTGATCGGTTATATTGTGAAGGATTCAAATTTAAGCCCAACAACATTATGGTGAGGGCCTTCGACGGTTCTAAAAGAACGGTGCACGGGGAGGTGGACATCCCTATCAAATTAGAACTCAGACTTTTGATTCAACCTTCTATGTGATGGATATCCGCCCATCCTATTCCTGTCTATTGGGTCGACCCTGGATCCATGGGGCTGGTGCTGTCACTTCTACCCTACATCAGATGTTGAAGTACCCAGTAAAGGGAAAAATTATCATAACCCATAGGGAGGAGGAATACATGGTTAGCCACCTGAACTCTTTCAGGTATTTTGAAATGGACGACGAGTTCATTGAGACCCCTTGTCAGAATTTTGAGGAGGTTCCACAGACGGTTGCTGCGACCAAGACTGCTACAAAGGCTCCTAAGATTACCAAACCTCCATTGAAAATGGCTTCTCTAAAGGATGCTAGAGCAGTAGTTGAGGAAGGGAGATGTACCATTTGGGGTCAACTTCCGGATATTCCCTACAAATCTAACAAATTTGGTCTGGGTTTTACCTCAGAGGCCCAAAGAGCTGTTCAACATACTCACGCTGGGGGACCACCATTATGCATCAACAATCATGGAGTCAATGCATTGGAAGACAGTGATAGCGGCTGTGACATGGACGAGTGGATTTTTCCAACCATCGGCGACGGACTCAACAATTGGGAGGCCAAAGATTTTATTCCTATTACTTTTATTCAAGAGTAATTGTATTTTAAATTTTCGGACTTGTAATATTTAAACAATTTAAACTTTAAAACCTTGTGTCTTACCCGAGGCACAATGGTCCATCTGGGAGGGTTGTTACTTCATCTTCATATGTCATTAATAAATCATGGGACGTTTTTGCATGAAAATTTTACGCACTTTGTTTTCTTTTTCTACCTTTCATTTTATCAAAGATAGCTATGCTCTTACACACACTCACATATCGAAATGCAGATCCACATCCACTCGGGATCCCATTGGTAACAGTTCTACTATCACCTATTATGACTTTGAAAATCTGATCTACCAAGCCGAGGACAAAGGTGAGGAAGATTGTGAGGTACCACGGGAACTTGCTAGGTTATCATAACAGGAAGAAAGGACCATACAGCCCCACGAAGAGCCGGTTGAAACAATTAACTTAGGTACTGAGGAGGACAAGAAAGAAGTCAAGATAGTTGCCAATCTGGAACATAGTGTCAAGAAGCGTTTAACTCAGATACTACATGACTATGTTGAAGTCTTTGCCTGGTCATACAAAGACATGCCAGGACTCGACACTGATATCGTGGTCCATCGTCTGCCGATGAAAGAAGACTGCCCTCTAGCGAAATAGAAGGTTTGTCGTATGCGGCCAGAAATGTCAGAAAAAATTAAGACTGAAGTCACGAAACAGTTCAACACCGGAATCTTAGCTGTCACCTCCTATACACAATGGGTCACCAATGTTGTTTTGGTGCCTAAGAAGGACAATAAGGTACGTATGTGTGTGGATTACAGAGACCTGAATAGGGCAAGCCCCAAGGATGACTTCCCGCTTCCCCACATTGATATTCTGGTTAACAACACCGCACAACATAAAGTATTCTCCTTCATGGATGGTTTCTCTGGATACAATCAGATTAAAATGGCACTTGAGGACATGGAGAAATTGACCTTCTTCACACAGTGGGGCATGTTCTGTTACAACGTTATGCCATTTGGGCTGAAGAACACCAGGGTAACCTATCAGTGTGCCATGGTATCTTTGTTTCATGATATGATCCATCATGAGATAGAGGTATTTGTGGATGATATGATAGCCAGATCTCAAACTGAAAAGGAAAACCTTGACCATCTACAGAAGCTATTTGAGAGACTGAATAAATACAAACTAAGGTTGAACCCGAATAAATTCACTTTTGGAGTAAGATCCGGTAAGCTCTTAGGCTTCGTTGTCAGTGACAAAGGTATTGAAGTGGACCCTACAAAGGTAAAAGAAATACAAGAAATGCCTGCTCCTCGCACTGAGAAGGAAGTTATGGGATTCTTAGGACTTCTAAACTACATCTCCAGATTCATTTCCCATCTAACCGCTACTTGTGAACCAATCTTCAAATTACTAAAGAAAGATCAAGTAGTGGAATGGAATGAAGACTGCCAGGATGCCTTTGACAGGATCAAGGAGTACCTTCAAGAGCCTCCCATTTTAACACCTCCAGTTGAGGGAAAACCTCTGATCATGTACCTAACAGTTTTGGAAAATTCAATGGGGTGTGTAATGGGGCAGCATGATGAGTCTGGCCGAAAAGAATATGTAATATACTACTTGAGGAAAAAGTTTACCGACTGTGAAACCAGATATTCACTGCTCGATAAAACTTATTGCACTCTGGCATGGGCTGCTCGCCGGCTAAGACAATATATGCTGACTCACACTACCTTATTAATATCCAAGATGGATCATATTAAATACATATTCGAGAATCCCACCCTCTCTAGAAGAATAGAAAGATGGCAGATGGTCCTGACCGAATACGACATTCAGTACACTACCCAAAAAGCAATAAAGGGAGGTGTACTAGCTGATCATTTTGCTCATCAAGTTGTGGATGACTATCAATCCATGAATTTCGAATTCCCGGACAAAGACATCATGTTGGTAAATGATTGTGAAGAACTCAGAACATATGATGGACCTGAACAAGGATCCTGATGGACCATAGTTTTTTACGGAGCTTCCAACGCACTCGATAATAGCATCGGTGTTGTGATCATATCTCCTGAAGGTTGTCATACTCCCTTCACTTCCAAGATATGTTTCAACTATACCAATAATTTGGATGAATATGAAGCGTGCATTATGGGTCTCAAAGCTACCATAGATTTGGGGATCAAATCCTTAAGTGTATTTGGAGACTCAACCTTAGTAATCAGTCAGATCAAAGGAGAATGGGACACAAAGCATCCTAATCTCATCCCTTACAAAGAACGTGTGTTGACACTGATCCCATATTTTGAGGAAATTACCTTTGAGCATTTTCCACGAGAGGAAAATCAACTAGCAGACGCGCTAGCTACTATGTCATCCATGTCCAAAATCAGGTGGGATAATGAGGCTCCTCAGATCACTATTGAGAGGATGGACGAACCAGCTTACTGTCATGAGATTGATACTGAAGAAGTAGTGGACAAACCTTGGTTCCATAAAATTAAAAGATATCTCAAGGCCAAAGAATATCCGGAGGGAGTTTTAGTCAATGATAAGAAGTTCCTAAGAAGGTTCTCTGCTAAATTCTTCCTCAGTAACATAATCCTTTATAAGCGTAACCACGACTCTACTTTGCTTCGGTGCATAGACAAGAGTGAGGCAGAAAAGATCATGGATAATTTACACGAAGGTACCTTTGGCACCCATTCTAATGGGCACATGATGGATAAAAAGATTCTACGGGAAGGATACTATTGGTCCACTATGGAAGTAGATTGTTATCATCATTCACGAACTTGTCACAAGTGCCAGATCTAGGCTGACAAAGTACATGTGCCTCCGGTTCCCCTAAACATCCTGAGTTCTCCTTGGCCATTCGCAATGTGGGGCATTGACATGATTGGAGAGATCATACCTACAACTTCTAATGGACACCGCTTTATCTTGGTTGCCATTGATTACTTTATAAAGTGGGTCGAGGCAACTTCATTTGCTTCTGTTACCAAGAACATTGTGGCCTGATTCATCAGACATAATCTTATCTATCGGTATGGTATTCCGGAGAGAATCATTATAGATAATGGTACCAATCTCAACAATACTATGATCATCGAACTATGCGCACAATTCAAAATCCAGCATCATAACTCTTCTCCTTACCGGCCAAAGATGAATGATGCTGTAGAAGCCGCTAAAAAAAACATTAAAAAGATCATACAGAAGATGACAGTGACCTATAAAGACTGGCATGAGATGTTACCATTTGCTCTCCACAATTACCGTACCATGGCCCGAACATCAACAGGGGAAACTCCTTTCTCTTTGGTATATGGTATGGAAGTTGTCCTACCAATTGAAGTCCAGATACCTTCTTTAAGAATCATGAAGGATGTAGGGTTGAATGAAGATGAATGGATTCAAACTCCACTTGAACAATTGAACCTGATTAATGAGAAGAGGCTTACGGCTGTCTGCCATGGTCAGATGTACCAAAAACATATGATTAAAGCTTTTAACAAGAGGGTCAGACGCCAGGTATATCAGGTTGGTGACCTGGTAATCAAACATATCATACTACCACAAGGTGATCCCAGGGGCAAATGGACTCCTACATATGAAGGACCATTTGTGATCAAAAACATATTTTCTGGTGGGGCCATAATCTTAACCACTATGGCGGCGATGGCCTTCCGCACCCTGTAAACACGAACGTAGTTAAAAGATACTACACATGAAAAAGACCCGCTAGGTTGACTGGGCTAGGAAAATATTATGGATATACAAAAAAATCTATACACCCGGCAAGCCAAAAACTTGAAAAGGCGGCTTGGGCAAAAAAAAGGTATCCCGGTGGACTGAAAACCCGAAAGGGAGGTCCAGGAAAAAGTTAGGGATTTAAAGCGTATGACTATGTCCCGTTGGATCACCTTACAACAAACCTTCAATATCAATTGTCAGACTCAAATGGTACTAATCAATCCAATCATTTTCGGACAAAGTAGCAAGTGGATGAGACGCTCAAAGATATAAAGGCTATAGCAGAATGGGAACCACATGGGATTATTTCACATAGCTGTCTTTCTTTGTATTAGTTTTCATTCTTACGACGACATTATCTTACTAGGATGTTTGTCTATTTGTACAAAAATACTTATTCAAGTTAATACAAAGTCATTCGTTTAAAAGTGCAAAACTACCTGTTTTTCTTTTACTTTCCTGTTTGTTTGCAAAAACGTCCAGTGATTATTTTTGAACATATGCATTTGAACGTAATTACTGTTTACAAATGAAAGCATAAAAAAGGAAAACTGAACAGAAAGACAATTACTAGTGGCTTTGAGAAACGAGATAATATCTATAGGCCATTCCATAAATCCTCGCAGGTACTTTCTCCAATAAGAGCAGAGGCAGAGACATCCTACTACAGGATCATTGTCATATCTCCAATACTCATCCTATTGGTATCAGATGCTCTCATATCCCCGACGGAGCAAAATTACCAATTACCTCTCCAAAGATTCCCAAGTGAAAATTACCAAGCTTCTCAGGATTCCCCGACAGGACTTCAAAAAATCCCCAAACAATGCACGGAGTTTGCCTTCCCCAACAGAGTTTATTTCTCTAAAAGATGGAAACCCATCTATCAACACTTTAACTCCAGTAAAATATGAATACTTACACTCATCATTCCCAGCAGCAGTCAGGGATTTAATTTCCCCAGCCCAGCAACACTGCAACAGAACAACTAATATGTTCATACATTGCATTCATACATCATAGCATAGACAACACAATATGCATATATCGCAATCTCATTTATTTTGAGAAACATCATTACGCCACACATTTCATACATCATGACATTGCATACCACTAACTCTTTACCTTTTCAGGAAAGATCAATCAACAGAAAATTATCATTGACAAATTTTCGACAAGACAAGATGACTATCTGTGAACAAATTGATCGTAGATCAATTCCAGAAACAGGACGGGGTGACTATCTACATGACGAATACTTCCTTCAAACCTCTGCTGGTTCAGTTTAAATCGATAAATGGTTTATCCTGATTCCTTTCTGGTAGACACTTTCTCTAGTTCAGATAAATCGCTCCAAAGATTTATTCTGATTCTTTTCCAAACCTCTGTTGGTTCAGTTTAAATCGATCAATGGTTTATCCTAATTCCTTTCTGGTAGACACTTTCTCTGGTTCAGATAAATCGTTCCAAATATTTATCCTGTTTCTTCCCAGTTAAAGAATTTTCAAGATCTATGCTAGTTCAGTTTAAATCGACCAATGGTTTATCCTGATTCCTTTCTGGTAGACACTTTCTCTGGTTCAGATAAATCGCTCCAAATATTTATCCCGATTCTTTCCAATTAAAGAATTTTCAAGATCTCTGCTGGTTCAGTTTAAATTGATTAATGGTTTATCCTGATTCCTTTCCGGTAGACACTCTCTCTGGTTCAGATAAATCGCTCCGAAGATTTATTCTGATTCTTTTCCAGACCTCTGTTGGTTTAGTTTAAATCGATCAATGGTTTATCCTGATTCCTTTCTAGTAGACACTTTCTATGGTTAAGATAAATCACTCCAAATATATATCCTGATTCTTTCCAGTTAAAGAATTTTCAAGATCTCTGCTGGTTCAGTTTAAATTGATCAATGGTTTATCCTGATTCCTTTCTGGTATACACTTTCTCTGGTTCAGATAAATCACTCCAAAGATTTTGATTCATTTCCAGACTTCTGCTGGTTCAGCTTAGATTGATCAATGGTTTATCTTGATTCCTTTCCGGTAGACACTTTTCTGGGTTCAGATAAATCACTCCAAAGATTTATCCTGATTCTTTCCAGTTAAAGAATATTCAAGGCCTCTGCTGGTTCAGTTTAAATTGATCAATGGTTTATCTTGATTCCGTTCCAGTAGACACTTTTTCTATTTTAGCTTAAATCAACCAAAGATTTATTCTGATTCTTTTCCAGTTGAAGTCAAGCTTAGACTTAGTCTAATTTCTGTCAACAATCGCCTTTAGATGACATCTGTAAGCCCATCCCCGAAAACTATGCATCATTTCTCCAAATGACATATTTAAGCCTATTCGCTACACAATCAACCACCACATCATCGAGTGCAAATTTCTTGGCACTCTCGTGTTCAATCATCTTCCACCTTCAAGTCACGAATGACAGACTCGCCAATCTAACTCTTCAAGTTTAAGAAGATTGAACAGGGACAATTGTTGTACCTGAAAATTTTCCCTCTCATTTCTCAAGGCATTTCCTTAACAAGGATTTTCAAAAGTTCAAATTTGCACAAGTACAATTGGATTATTCAGCATCAGATTAAAGAGGAAACTGTTAAAAGGGCAAAGCAGATGAAAATATTCCTTTTGACAAAATTGAATAAAAAACAAGTTTTCTTCGATTCACATCCTTCGATTGGACTTTTTGACCTTTTTAGATGCAAGCTTGGCTTGCATCCTTCAATTGGGCGTTAGCCTCTGACACCTCGACGTTGATTCACAAAATAGGAGGTTCCTGCATGCAACCTTCGATTGCATCATTGGCCCCACATGGTTCACAATGTAATGGTGACCTGCATACCTTTCGATTGGACATTTGATGCTTGCATGCCTGTGTTGACTGGACAAATAATTCCCTCCGTGCTTGCTTTGATTCATAAAGTGATGGCTGGCTACATGCAGCCTTCGATTGAGCCACAACTTCCTTCTTGCATGTAAGAGGCTCCCACCAGGCCAGCAGGCACAAGGCAAAGAGCCTCATGTAGCCTCTTTCGGTTCAGGAGGCAAAGGCCTCTTTTCTGGGTTACTTCGATTGTGCCCTTTACCCCCTGCATGCATTTTTCATTTGGGGCGTGTGAATCCTTCAATACAAGTTTTGGTTACACCTTTCATTTGGGCATGTGTCTCCCTTCATGCAAGCTTTCGTTTGAGCAAATACCTCTTGCATGTTTGCTTGAAGTCACAAAGCAGGGACCTCCTACATACACCCTTTCGCTTGGCTATATGACCTCTTGCAGGAAAGTTTGAGTGGGCAGTGTTTCTTCATGCAAGCTTACATTTGAGCAAAGGCTCCTTGCATGTTTGCTTATCATAAAGCAATAGCCTCCTAAAGCTTTTCTTTGATTCAGACGCCATTTGTCCTTTGCATGATCCCTTCGAGTCACAAAAACCAAGACTCCATTTAGGCCGGAATGCAAAAGGCAAAAAGTTCCCCCATGGCTGGCATTCACAATGAAATGGCGCCCATAAAGCATTGGTTACCTTCATGCTAGTTTCGTCTGGGCAGTATCTCCCTTGGAAATAGTTTGCTTCAACACACAATGACACATAGCTATTGTCTCGTTCAAAAGACATACCATGGTGGCACATTCAAAGGACTTGCCATACATACCTGGATGTCCCAATCGAATGACATATTTTGTTGATCCATTCCAGGGGCATGCATTTGGACCATTCGAAGGAACATACAAAAGGCCTAGTCGAAAGACACCTATTTGGGCCCCTTCAAAGGATACTCATAGGATCCATTCGAAGGACACTTTGATTTGAAAAATAAATGTTGTTGAGGAGTCTTGTCGAAGGATAAGGGTATGGGGTAAAAATAAAAGGTTGAGATACCCAAAGATACTTACTGGCCAGAGTCCCATGTACTACCAAGATCAGACCTAATACACTAGCCATAACACTCCAAAACCGCTGCACAACAGTACTGCAACACTGCCCCTATTCTTTCACCAATTTGGCATACGAATACTGCCCCTCGAAAGCTA
This sequence comes from Vicia faba, assembly GCA_948472305.1. Taxonomy (NCBI): domain Eukaryota; kingdom Viridiplantae; phylum Streptophyta; class Magnoliopsida; order Fabales; family Fabaceae; genus Vicia; species Vicia faba. Next base: position 74,003,131 of record OX451737.1, on the reverse strand, counting down.
CAAGCACATCATGCCATATTTGTTTAAACTTTTTGTTTTCCCTCCTAAAACATCAATCAAGATCACCTATAAATATGAGCCTCCACCACACATCTTAGGGGCCCCTGGATAGTTGCAAGAAAACTCTTGTTCTGAAAAAAGTGATAAATCTCTCAAACACTCTCCAACGTTTTTGTAATATTCTAAACACTTCTAAAAAACTCAGACCCCTTCACACACTAAGTGAACCCTTCAATTCACTCCTCAAGTTTCCAGATAACTAACCTTCGACCCATTCCCCCAACTGCAATATAATAGTCTCTTGATCCACTCCCTCACCTGTTATAGAGTAACCTTCGATTCACTCACATACCCTTCCTTCAATTTAGTGACTACTCAAGCGAGGTAGTAACTGGACTAAGCCTCAGGAAGACTCCAACTAACTTCTATTCACCACCAAAGAAGTCACTTGCAGTTTCCTTGATTTAAGCGCTTCAAGAGGTAAGTTCTCTTTAAACTTGGAACTATTTCATTTAATTATCATGTGTATATACCAATAAAGAGAAAATATAGATATTTCATCTAGGGAGCTTGACCATGTTTTAACCTTCGACCCTGACTGCCTATATGTCGAAAGTCTCAACCCTAACTAGTTAGACTTTGGATTTTGAGACCCAATAATCTTGTGCTAGCCTGTAGCTTTTGAAAGTTACACTTGAATGTTGCATGTTTAAAAGTTTAAAACAGGTTCTCTGTATCCTTTGATTGGCTAAATGCTCAAGCCTTTCGAATCTCAACCTGAGGGCATAACATTCCTGCAGTCGAAGAAGGCAACAAGGAGCCTGAGGAAAAGAGTGCACCTCACGTTGACTCCAAGCTTCAAACGAAAGAAGCAGCCAGAAGGATGGCTATACTGACTTCCAGGTCCCATTCGAAAGAAACAGGAAAGGGGTGAAATCAAAAGACATGACCTCACTGACTCCAGGCCAAAATCAAAGAAAGCCAGGAAGGGCAGAATTGAAGGGTGTCTCTGCCTAGATCAAAAATCTCATTTTTATTTCTTTTATTTTTGTTTTGTCTTTACATTTTCTCACTCTTCAATATGGTTGTAATAGTGTAGAATTTATTTTCTGCATTTTTATTACTTTTGTATAAATGTTAGTAACTAGGATGTATGGTAAGATAAAACCAACAAGTAGACAACCCAAAAATCAAAGACAAAATGCATGCAAATCAAACACATTATTCATACACATGCACCCTAGGGTAATCTCACTTATTGCCTCGAAAAAATAATCATGTCCCTCGAGTATGGGCGTTTTAGCAAAGACCATCGATAAAAGATCGTAATCCCTCAATGACCCTTAATGTTTCCTTCGGTAACGATCTAGTCCCTAAACGAAAATTGCTAAAACATCCCATAGGTTGCCTTCTATGAATATACAAATGTCTCACACCTGTCCCTTCACATCCAATGATAGGGCTTCTTACCAAATCAATGGTAAGATAACAACATCTAAAGGAGAAGGAAAAGAACATAAAACTTTTGAGTAGGTAGTTTCTCGCTTTCTAACAACAAAAACATTTTATACACCAACACTTTCATTTTGAAACATTTTCAAAAGACAAAGCTTTTTGTACGCGTTCTTATAGAAACGAGAACCATTATAAAGACACTTTTCAAAATACTTTCAAAACCCACACCATAAGCAAATTTTCAAACAAAAGCAAGTGATCTAGCAAGAAACTAAGAGCCCATAGATAACTACAGATGAAAAGGGGGATAACACCTTCCATTTTCATAACCTACCCCCCGAACTCAAGAAAATAATCTCAAAGGTCTTTCCTGTTCTTTTCACCCTTTCCTTATTGGATAAAAGAAAAGTCGGTGGCGACTCTTGCTATCCGCAACAATTATGATCAAACGCAAAACACCAAGTCATTTCTCTCACCGTATTACAAGGATCCTGGCTCAGGTCCTTCATACGACCCAAGTTCTTCACAATCTATAACTAGCATAATATTCTTGTCTGATAACTCGAAATTCATAGACTGATAGTCGTCTACAGCTTGATGAGCCAAATGATCTGCCAGTGCACTTCCTTTGATTGCTTTCTGAGTGGTGTACTGAAGGTCGTATTATGTTAAGACCATTTTCCATCTGGATATCTTTCTATAGAGAGCGGCCTTCTCGAATATGTACTTTATAGGATCCATTTTAGAGATCAACAAGGTAGCATGGGTCAACATATACTGTCTTAGTCGGAGAGCATCCCATCCCAAAGCGCAACAAGTTTTCTCGAGCCACAAGTTTCCTCGAGCAGTGAGTATCTTGTTTCACAGTTGGTAAACTTTTTGCTAAGGTAGTATATTGCATGCTCTTTTTGACCAGAATCGTCATGTTGGCCCAGTACACACCCCGTTGAATCCTCTAGCACTATTAGGTACATGATCAGAGGTCTTCCTTCAAATGGTGGAATCAGAATTAGAGGCTCTTGTAGGTACTCCTTGATCTTGTCAAAGGCTATCTGACAGTCATCGTTCCACTTTACTACTTAATCTTTCTTCAGCAGCTTGAAGATTGTATCACAAGTAGCCGTCAGATGGGAAATAAATCGGGCAGTATAATTCAGTCGTCCCAAGAAACCTTTGACTTCCTTCTCAGTATGGTGAGCAAGCATTTCTTGAATGGCTTTGACTTTTGTAGGATCAACTTCAATACCTTTACCACTGACAACAAAACTCATGAGCTTACCGGATCTCACCCTGAAGGTGCAATTGTTTGGATTTAACCTCAGCTTGTACTTCTTTAGTCTCTCAAACAATTTATGTAGATGATCCAGATGTTCTTCTTCAGTCTGGGATCTGGCTATCATGGCGTCGATGTAAACCTCTATCTCTTGATGAATCAGGTCATGGAAAAAAGCTACCAAGGCACGTTGATATGTGGCGCCAGTGTTCTTCAACCCAAAAGGCATAACCTTGTAGCAGAAAGTCTCCCACTGTGTGACAAAGGTAGTTTTCTCCATGTCTTCAGGTACCATCTTGATCTGATTATAACCTTAGAAACCGTCCATGAAGGAGAATACCTTGTGTTGAGCGGTGTTATCGACCAAAACATCAACATGTGGAAGCGGGAAGTCATCTTTGGGGCTCACCCTGTTCCGGTCCCTGTAGTCTACACACATACATACCTTGTCGTCTTTCTTTGGTACCAGAACCACATTTGCAACCCATTAAGGATATGATGTAACAACAAAGAACCCTGTGTTGAATTGTTTCATAACCCCAGCCTTGATCTTTTCTAACATCTCGGGACGCATGTGATGAAACTTCTTCTTTATTAGAGAATAACCCTCTTTCATCGGCACTCGGTGAACCACAATATCAGTATCGAGCCCTAGCATGTCTTTGTACGACCAAGCAAAAATCTCAACATATTCATGCAACATCTGAATCAATATATTCTTGACATCGCCTTCTAGGTTGGCACCTATCTTGACTTCTTTCCTGGCTATTTCAGTACCCAAGTGTACAACTTCAACTGGCTCTTCATGCGATTGTATAACCTTTTCCTCTTGCACTAACAATTTGGAAAGTTCTCCAGGCATTTCACAATCTGCCTTACCTTCGTCCTCGGCTTGGTAGATCATATTTTCAAAATCATAAGTGGTAATAGTAGAATCGTTATCAAAGGGATCCAGAGTGGATGGGGATCTTCAATTTATTATATGGGTGTATGTAACAACACATAGCTAATTGAAAGTGATAAAGTAAAATAAAGATAGAGAGCGCAAAGTTTGAATGCAAAACGTCCAATGAAACAGAAGGTTCTTCGCATGCGGCCAAAGATGTCAGAAAAGATCAAGGCTGAAGTTATGAAACAGTTCAACGCTGGTTTCTTAGCTGTCACCTCTTATCCACAATGGGTCACCAATGTTGTTCAAGTACCTAAGAAGGATGGTAAGGTACGTATGTGTATGGATTATAGAGACTTGAACAGGGCAAGCCCCAAGGATGACTTTCCGCTTCCCCATATTGATGTTATGGTTGACAACACTGCACATCATAAGGTATTCTCCTTCATGGATAACTTCTCCGGGTACAATCAGATCAATATGGGACCTAAAGACATGGAGAAGACGACCTTTATCACACAGTGGGGCACTTTCTGTTACAAAGTTATGCCATTTGGGCTAAAGAACATCAGGGAAACCTATCAGCGTGCCATGGTAGCTTTGATTCATGATATGATCCATCACGAGATAGAGGTCTACGTTGATAATATGATAGCCAGGTCCCAGAAGAGGAGGAGCACCTTGATCACCTACATAAACTATTTGAAAGGTTAAAAAAATACAAATTGAGGTTGAACCCGAATAAGTGCACCTTTGGTGTAAGACCCGGTAAAATCTTAGGTTTCATTGTCAGCGGCAAAGGCATTAAAGTAGAACCTGCAAAGGTTAAAGCTATACAAGAAATTCCAACTCCTCGCACTGAGAAGGAGGTTAGGGGGTTCTTTGGACGTCTGAACTGCATTTCCAGATTCATTTCACATATGACCGCTACTTGTGAGCCAATCTTCAAATTATTGAAGAAAGATCAAGAAGTGAAGTGGAATGACGACTTCCAGAACGCCTTTGACAAAATCAAGGAATATCTTCAAGAGCCTCCAATTTTGATGCCGCTAGTTGAAGGAATACCTCTGATCATGTACTTAATAGTGTTAGAGAATTCAATGGGGTGTGTGCTGGGGTAGCATGACGAGTCTGGTCGAAAAGAGCATGCAATATACTACCTTAGCAAAAATTTTACCGACTGTGATATAAGATACTCACTGCTCGAGAAAACTTGTTGCGCTTTAGTATGGGCTACTCTCCGACTAAGACAGTATATGTTGACTCACACTACCTTGTTGATATCTAAAATGGACCCTATCAAGTACATCTTTGAGAAGCCCACTCTCTCCGAAAGAATAGCAAGATGGAAAATGATCCTGACCAAATATGACATTCAATACACAACTCAGAAAGCAATTAAGGGAAGTGTACTAGCTAATCTTTTTGGCTCATCAGGTTGTGGATGACTATCAATTCATCAATTTTGAGTTCTCAGATGAGAACATTATGCTAGTAATTGATTGTGAAGAACCTAGACCGGATGAAGGACCTGAAAAAGGCTCCCGATGGACTATGGTTTTTGGCGGAGGTTCCAACGCTCTTGGTAATGGCATCCACAATGTGATCATATCTCCCGAAGCATATGGGTCTCAAAGATGAGTATGAAGCATGCATTATGGGTATCAAAGCTACTATCGACTTGAGGATCAAACTCTTGAGCATATTTGGAGACTCAGCCTCAGTGATCAGTCAAATCAAAGGAGAACGGGACATGAAGCATCCTAATCTCATCTCGTACAGAGAGCATGTGTTGACACTGACTCCATACTTTGAAGAAATCACCTTTGAGCATTTCCCACGATAGGAAAATAAACCAGCGGACGTGCTAGCTACAATGTCATCTATGTTCAAGGTCAGGTGGGATAATGAAGCTCCTCAGATCAGTATTGAAAGGATGGACGAACTAGCATACTGTCACGAGATTGATACTGAAGAAGTAGTGGACAAGCCTTGGTTCCATGAAGTCAAAAGATATCTCTAAGCCCAAGAGTATCCTGAGGGAGCTTTAGTCAATGATAAGAAGTTCCTAAGAAGGTTCTCTTCCAAGTTCTTCCTCAATAACATGATCCTCTACAAGCACAACCACGACTCTACCTTGCTTCAGTGTGTAGACAAGAGTAAAGTAGAAAATATTATGGATAATTTACAAGAAGGTACCTTTGGCACCCATTCTAGTGGGAACACAATGGCTAAAAATATCCTACGAGCATGATACTATTGGTACACTATGGAAGCAGACTGTTATCAGCATTTGCGAACCTATCACAAATGCCAGATCTATGCATATAAAGTACACGTGCCTCCAATTCCTATAAACGTATTAACTACTCCTTGGCCATTCACAATGTGGGGAATTGACATGATTGGAGAGATCAGACCTACAGCTTCTAGTGGACACTGCTTCATCCTAGTTGCCATTGACTACTTCACAAAATGGGTAGAGGAGACTTCATTTGCTTCTGTTACCAAGAACATTGTGTCTCAATTCATCAGACATAACCTTATCTGTCGATACAGTATTCCAGAAAGTATCATTACAAATAATGGTACCAATATCAATAATACAATGATCACTGAGCTTTGCACGTAATTCAAGATCCAGCATCCTAACTTTTCTCCCTACCAGCCAAAGATGAATGGCGCTATTGAAGGTGCTAACAAAAATATCAAAAAGATCATACAGAAGATGACGGTGACATATAAAGACTGGCACAAGATGTTACCATTTGATCTTCATGGTTATCGCACCATAATGCACACACCAACAGGGGAAACTCCTTTCTCTCTGGTATATAGTATGGAAGCTATCCTACCAATAGAAGTCCAGATCCCTTCCTTGAGAATCATGAAGGATTCAAGTTTGAATGAAGACGAATGGGTTCAGATTTGACTTGACCAATTAAACCTGATTGATGAGAATAGGCTCGTGGTTGTCTGTCATGGTCAGATGTACCAAAAACGCATGATCAAAGCTCTTAGGAAGAAAGTTAAACACCAGGTATATTAGGCTGGTGACCTCGTAATCAAGCGTATTATCCTGCCACAAGGTGATCCCAGGGGCAAATGGACTCCCACATACGAAGGGCCATTTATAATCAAGAACATATTTTCTGGTGGAGCCATGATCTTAACCACTATGGACGGTGATGACCTCTCGCACCCGGTAAACGCGAACATAGTTAAAAGATACTACACATAAACAAAGACCCGCTAGGTTGACTGGCCTATGCAAGAATAAGGGAATCCCGGTGAACCAAAAGGGTTCTGGAAAAAATTAGGGATATACATAAAAAAAATTTGTACTCCGGAAAGTTGAAAACCTGAGAAGGCGGCTTGGGCAAAAAAGGGTATCCCGGTGGACTGAAGACCCGAAAGGGAGGTCCAGGAAAAAAATAGGTATTTTAAGAGTATGACTATGTCCCGTTGGATCACCTTAGATCCAATCTTCAGTATCAACTGTCAAGCTCAAGTGGTATTATTCAATCCAGTCAACTTCGAACAACCAACAAAGAGATGAGACGCTCGAAGACATAAAGGCAATAGCAGAATGGGGACCTAATGGGATTATTGCACATAGCTGTTTTTCTTTGTACACTATTTTGTATTAGTTTCATTCTTACGATTGCATTCTCTTACTAGGATGTTTCCTTGTACAAAAACGCTTATTCAAAATAATACAAAGTTATATCTTTGACAGTGCAAAACATCTGTTTTTATTTTTCTGTTTTGTTTGCAAAATGTCCAGTGATTATTTTTGAACATATGCATTTAAATGTCATTACCGTTTACAAATACGCACATAAAAACAGAAAGACGATTACTAATGACTTTAAGAGACGGGACAATATCTAAGGGCCATCCATAAAATCCCCGCAAATATTTTCCCCAACAGATACTTTCTCCAGTCAATACTTTTTTCACCAAGTACAGAGGCTGAAACATCCTACTACAAGGTCACTACCATATTCTCAGTATGTAACCTAGTGATGTCAGGTTCTCATATCCCCGGCGGAGCAAGAATCTCCAAATTACTGCTCCACCAAAAGATCCCCCAGTGAAGTCTCCAAGTGTTGCACCCCAAATTTTCCCTCTCATTTTACTCAATACATGTCTATTGAGGTCCCCAAGTTGCTCAAGGAAACCCAAGAGTTGACCATACAAACTCTCTCCTAAGGCAGTATACCCCAAGTTAGGGTTTCTATTTTCATCAAGATGAGAGGACCACTAAGGTCTCCTATGCTCTCCATGGTATTAATGTGTTCCCAAGTTCATCCATGCCATTTTCAAGCCTTGTATAAGAAGTTTGCTCAGCCAATTGCTCAGATGCTTGAGAATCGACTATATTAGGTCAAAAGTCAACTGTGGCCCACATACAGTCAAACTTCAATATTTTTGGTCAACATCAACATTTGGAAGTTATATTCATCATTTGATCAAGGGTTGATTATGATTCTTCATGGGATGCTCCAAATTCATAAAAACCCAAAAGTCTCCAAATTAGGGTTTTGTAGGAAAATTCAACCCAACTTTGACCAAGCATAACTTCCACATGCTTTATCAGAAATTTTCCATCCAAAGCTCATTTTGAAGAGGATGAAATTACCTACAATTAATCTTCATCTTACAAGTTCAAAATATGCACTCACAAAAAGATATGAATTTCTACATTATGGGTCCTCTTGAAAAGTCAACAAAAACACCTTTTGGGTCAAAGCTTCTTACATGAACATGGAAGAATCAATTGAGATGAGACCAAAAGGGTTTCTTAGGGGACACCCCAAGCTTTCTAAAAAGTCCAAGAACACCTATCCAGGGTTAAAATTGGAGGAGATATGCCTTTTGACAAAATTGACATTTTTTGCAAAATTGCCAAAAGTCAAATGATGTCAAATATGCCTTTTATGATTGCACCTCACTTATAATTTAATACAAGACCCAAATATACAAACTCATGTTATTTGATTCATTTTTCAATTTATTTTGATTTTTTGTTAATTAAAATTTCAATTAAATCAAATAATTGAGGAATAATGGAAAAATATATGTTATGATTTGATTTTTGGACAGGATTTCAATCAAATAATGAAAGGATATCATGATCAATTCGAATCAAGGCTGTTTGGTACAAGAAAGGGAAGATTTGGCTCAAAATAGCAAGTTTACATAAGCTTGAAAATTAAATCAAATCTCTTATGATTGCAAAGATTTAGTCCAAATTTGTTGACCTAATTCAGTCTACTATAAGGACATAACAATTCCAGATCAAGAGAACAAGGATTGGAGACGTGAATAAGAAGAACAAAACTCCAAAAAAGTTGACAAAAGTTGTGACTCGGTTTCAATCTTGGAGGCCAATTCAAGCCATTCTAGCATTGCCAAACGACACCTGGACCTTCCCAGAAGCTAACCCAGTCAGTTGCACGCCTCTACACGTCGAGAATCATCCTCTAGGAGTCCCACGGTTTGCCCTTTAATTTAAATTTGATTACTGTAATTATTTCATCTTTAGCATGTTTAAGTTACATATTTGTAATCCTCATCATGTTTGCAAGCTAACTGAATACTTTGATTGCGTTTTTGAAGCCTATACATGTTTTTGCCATTGTTAGGGTTTGTATGTGCAGTTTAGGGGTTTTGTCCACAGGTTAAATTGGCCAGCAAAAGGGTTACCATGATATTCACAAGATCAAGACGAGTTGATCTATATAATTAGATGCCATTTATCATTCGTGTACATGATTTTTGAATGAGACATGGTTATAGCCATGGAAAAACGTCTGTAGCTAAAAGTATTTTACCTAAAGCAACAGACCAAGGAAGAAGACGCTGGCGTGTCAAGCAACCATTGGGACATTTGAAAATTCGTGTGTGTTCTGAGCATGGCAATTAATTTGTCTTTTTATTTATTGTTTTTATTATGTTAACAATTAACTAGTGCAGTGCAGTTGGTCAGAGGAAGGAAGTATGAAGCTCATGTCCTGGGTTCGATCCCAGGCGTGAGCTTTTGGCATTTTCTCCATTATTTTCACCAGATCCAGCACACCTTACCTTATGAGGATCATCATCCTCTAGATCCATCTTCAGCTAGATCTAGCATACCTCACCTTCTGAGGATCATCACGCGCCCTCTGATCTCATCCTCTAGATCTATCTCCATCCAGATCCAGCATACCTCACCTTCTGAGGATCATCATCCTCTGGATCCATCTTTAGCCAGATCCAACACACATCACCTTCTGAGGATCATCATCCTCTAGATCCATCTTCATCCAGATCCAGCACACCTCACCTTTGGAGGATCATCACGTGCCCTCTGATCTCATCCTCTGGATCCATCTCCAGCCAGATCCAACACCAGCACATGCAGGTCCACCATGAGTCCCCAAAAGATGGTCTCATTGGATCAGGTGCCAGACTCTGGGCCATCCTTCTGGATTTCAGAATTTTAACATACACCTCCAGTTTGCCTCATCACTCCAGGCCCATTCGCTTCTTTATTTATTTCTTTTGTTTTAATTATTTTTGTTTATTTATTTCTCACCAAAAAATTAATTATTTTTTTAATAATAAATTAATTAATTAAATTAGGAAATTAGGTTAATTTAATTTCTTTCATAATTTAAAAACAATTAGAAATTAGGTTTAATTAATTTGTGATTTAATTGTTTTCTCAAAAAATCCAAAAAAAATTCTTTCTCTCAATTAGGGTTTTAAGTTATTAATTACCGTCCTCGTATTTAATTTTCCGTGCGCTTGTTAATTATTTTTTCCATTATTTTGTAACTGTTCAGGGTTTGTAATAGTTAAATTAGGGTTTTATTTCTTACTTTAAATCCCCAATTTTTTGTTATGTAACTAACCCCCCTCCCCGAAGCCTTGTAATAGCTAGGTTTTACTTCCTCGCACTTTTAATTTCTGCAATCTATAACTGTCTAGATGCATGGCTAATAAGATTGTATGGAAAGAATGTCTGGAAAATTAAAACGCTAGATCACCTAATGTGCAAAGATTAAATAACCGAAACAAATCATATGCACATATTCACTCCCAGGGTTAACCTCACTTCGGTTGCCTTCGGTAAACAATCATTAAGCATAGGAGATTTTAGTGATTACCCTCCAGTCTAAAGAGATCATATTGTCCCATTCAAATGTTTCCTCGGAAATGTTGCCTCGAAAAGATCTTAAGACTCTAGGGTTAATACTAAAGTTTTCTAACTATTGCTTTAGTGATTGTACTTGTCCCTTTCGAATGTCCCTTACAAACTCCAACAAAGGTGCTACCTACTCCTTAATAGTGGGATAGAGTTGTGTAAAGGATATAGAACAAAAACGATCTTTTTTTCGAGTAGGTAGATACTAGTAGGTACTTGCTCAAAATAAAACTTTTCACACAAACACTTTTCAAAAACAGTTTTCAAAACAACTTTGTCACATCCTTGAGGAGTGATACAAGGATTATCACGAAGTAAAATATTTTCAAAGCAAGCACACACACAAGCAATTTGAAAAATGAGCAAGTACCTAAGAGCCCATGGAAAACCATGGGTAGAAAGGGTGCTAACACCTTCCATTTCAATAATCTACTCCCCGTACTCAGAAATATCTCGAAAAAAGGTTTTTTCTATTCTTTTTCCTTTTCCATGATTGGATGAAATAAAAGTCGGTGGCGACTCTTGCTTACCGCGACATTTTGCGAACATAAAATGCAAAACGCAAACCAGTATTAACAGTCGGTTCTGCCACCGTATCACAGAATTGGCGACTCTGCTGGGGACGAAATTAAGTGGGGTAAACTTTAGGATCTAGGTCATATTTAATTTCTTTCTCTTAATTGTCTTACTTGCTTTATATTTATGGGAACTGTTTGGGTTATTTGATCCTACACCCGGATCTGGGGAACACCTTTTAGGTAAGTAGCAATAAACTATGAGGGAACTATGCTGGGGTATACCGGCACGGTTGAAGCAGTAGCTATATTGATGTGGCACTTTGGTTGGTACCGATAACCCTTGAGTCAATCAGGGAGAGTACGGGGCCGCCGCATGGTGTCGTGAAGCATCAACTGACCTTAGAACATTTAATTGCACAACTTGGCCATTAGAAAGTAGTGAGATTGCCGACCTCAGTGTAGAGCTGAGAACTGGTTGGTACTCGATGCTACACTCATTGAGATTAGACTTTCGGGATATTGCAGCCGCAAGAAAAGATTGCGTGAGCTGAGACAATGCCGATAAAGGATGGTCAATGATATTGAGATCCTCTAGAACCTGGTTACTATTTATAGGGAAGGTTGAACCAACTAAACTTCAAGAGGGTACTACCTTAAAACCCATGCAAGCCTAAACCTAAGGCTGTTTGTGGGACTTGTGTGCTTTCAACTTGAACTACTTGCACAGTTTTATTATCTGACAACATGAGTTCCTTGCAGGTTTTTTTTACAGTCCTTATCCAATAACTTGGATTTCTTGTCGGGTTTACTTGCTTACATCACCTCGCACTTTTGCATAAACGCATAGCATACACATCATAACATCATGCCTTAACATTTCCTTAACCTTTTCAAGGATCTCAAGGGTTTGTGATGCAGGTTATGGCAAATCAGATGTCTAGCAAGGGAAGAGGGGATTTATTTTCCTCTAGCCAATTCCGTCTAGAGATCAAAACACGATAACTTGAGTCAGTGGCTATGACTCACTCGATATGGTAAACTTGACTCTTGAAGAAGGACACTTAACGACACGAAGTTTCTTCAATCAAGATGCAACCAAATTCTACCAGTTTCTTGTTTACCCCGCGAGATCCTTGAAAACATTGCATACATATATCATACATATAATTGCATAACAGGTCTTCCAGTACAGGTCTCTCATGTTCTCTCTGTTTATTTCAGCAATAGCTCTCAAACAAGACAACGGAGATCTTCAAACTTAAGAAGCTCAATTCAGGGACATATTCCTAAACCTATCCAAGGGGCAGGAAGAGTTGAAGACACTCCTCATTGGGAACTTGGTCAAGAAAAGTCCTGAAGACAATAAGGACGAACGGCTGGAACAACTGCAAGCTGAGGTAGGTGCAATGAGAACCTAGATGCTGGGGAAGATGGCTCTTATCCAAGGCCTAGACCGAAGGCAAGAAGAGCTGAAAGCCATCATCAACCAACTTAATCAAGACAGATACAATAATATGAAGCAAACAGTCGAGTCCAGGGACCAAGTCATTGATCAAACTCTAAGAAGACAAGAGTTTGGTTTGGTGAAGAGTGGACCTTTCCAAATTTCTACTACCTCACGGGTCTAACAACAACCTTGCCAAAAACAATGGGTTAATAAGAGTAAGCCAAATACACCCAAGAGGCAGTTTACCAAACTTAACATGCCGCTGTGTCAGGCTTTACAACACATGTTGAGGATGAATCTGGTCACTTTGATAGGACCTCATCCAAATCCCAAGAATTCTTCGCCTAACTACAATCCTGATGCAAGGTGTGCATATCACTCCAACAGTCCGAGGCATGATACTGACGACTGTTGGAGGTTGAAATACAAAATTCAAGACCTGATTGATGAAGGAGCATTGGTATTCACACAAGATGGTCAACTGGAATGTTTTTGTCAATCCTCCAAGGCCCACCATTTCAAGTGACAAGTTCTAACAAGAGGGATTTTTCGTTCATTATAATTTTCAATTTGTAATTTTATTTTGATTGTTCGAATAATTATTCATGTCAAACTTTGTTACTTTATCAATGCATTGCATATGTCTATTCTGAATCAATTCATTCGTATTCACTATATTTAAACTCCGTTCCTTTTTGTGATATTCAACTCTCGAACGAAAGCTCTGAGCCTTTAGAGGGAGGATGACGAAAACGATACCACGATCTCTACAATATACTTTTGAACGGACCCCGCTGACGATGTACAGACGTTGTTTAAAATCCTAAACAGTGGAGTTATAAGGAAGATAATCCCTAGTCAACCTATTTGAGCCAAAGAAGTAGGAGTTTTTCTTTCACACAAATTAAAACCCTTAATCACAACCTGGGGCTGGGTAGTTTTCTCAGTTAATTCAGAGGCGCATTCAGTCATAATCTGCTGCTTCGTGCATAATGAATGGCATCAAAGACGTCCTTCTGAAACAAAAGATAGTGATGGTTACCTATAATCATCAAGATAGGCAGTCATTATCTCTCGAAATAAAAGCCCATTAAGTCAAAACCTATGAAGGAGACTTAAGAAAAAACACTGGGGCATCCTGCTGACTGTAATCACAAAAAGAAACAGTTCAGGAAAAAGACAGGGATAATAAAATCAAAAATAAAAAGGTCCTTCAAACCCTAAAAAAAAAAAGGAAAAGACTCAAACGGGATCTAAATGCACAATTAGCTGAGTTTAGGATCGAAGAACATCACGAAGAACGGGTGGGTACAAATAAAATTTGAGCCTTTATCCTTTGTTTCTTAAATCGTGAACCAGGCTACGTTATAATGCTTAAAAGTCCTAGCTGAAGCATGGGTTAGTTCGAAAGCATACTGTTACAAAAGATATCCTGACTCCTGAAGGTCTGTTACAAATCCTGAGTTGATATCACATCTTTGCAAAATTCTATTTTTCCTAAAAAAAAACTGCATTTTCAAAACTTCAAGACAGACGTAAGCTTTGCATTCTTAAAATAACATTGTTTGTATATGACTATTTGTTCAACAACAGAGAAATTCGCATGACGAATATCTAGTGAACAAAAACCTTCTCAATAAAAAGGATCACCTCAAGTGGAAAAACACTTCCAACCAAGGGGCACGACATGATCATTGTCCATCATCTGCGGAAGTCAAGTCAAGATTCAAGGAATCTCTCAAAGATGCCAAATAGCCAGGGTTAGATCTCCATCTGAATCACTTGGGGGAATTGGGCATGAATTCCAGCAACGAATCTTGTACGATTAAACAAACATATTCTGGTAGTGTGGAAAATCAACACTACCGACAATGACAACTCCCTACACTCTGAGAGCGTGGACATAGTCAGAAAATACTGCGCATGAACCAAGACCTGCTAGGTTGACTGGCCTAGGCAAAAATCAGGGCATCCCGACGAACCAAAAGGGTTCGGGCAAATATCAGGGATAAAAACAAAAAAGATATGTACACCCGGCAAGTCGAAAACCTGAAAAGGCGGCTTGGGCAAGAAAGGGTATCCCGGTGGACTGAAAATCTGAAAAGACAGTCTAGGCAAAAGTTAGGGATTAAAGCGTACGACTATGTCCCGTTATCTTGTCACTTGCCTACCAGTAGAAGACTTGTCATTCTGATTGGAAGTTGCCAAGCACCTCATAAGTTGGGATGACACTCAATCCACAAGGCCTCTGCAGGCACTTTCACTAGCAGGTATAGGGGCAAAAAAGTCTTGATGTGAAGTCATTGTCATATCCTTAGCATGCATCCCGGTAACATCTACACTCCCCATAGAGTAGAAGCAACCAAAATTTTGATCTCTGCTTCCTAAAACAGAAGTTACTTTCCCCAGCCAAGCTCTTACGGAGAGCCAACGTTTATATTCCCCAGCCGAATTTTATAATCGCAAGCGGTTCATATAGTTTTCTCCCAAGCAAAGTTTATTTCTCTGAATACAGAAGCTCATCCCCAACGGAGTTATTCTCCCGCAGAGTTATTCTCAAACAGAGTCTCTCCCCCGGTAGAGTAGCTGTAAACAAGGGGCAAATCCCCAACATAGTCATCTCCGGTTCACCATCCCCAGCGGAAGTAGAAGAACCACTTTTTCTATGACGGTCAGGAACTCAATTTCTGTTACTCTCCAGTAGCGGTCAGGGATTTATTTTCCCACTCGTATATGTCACAATAGCATTTCATGTTCATATATCATGACATGCACATACACATTGCATACAACATAGTCTCATTTATTTTGAGAACGTCATCATACAATGCATTTCAAGCATCATATACGATTAATCATGTACCTTTTCAGGAAAGATGGTTATCATCAACAACTTCCAGCAAGTTAAAGATTAGCTCCTGAAACTAAATAGAGTATTTATCTGCACGATAAATGCAGCTTTACACGGGTTCGTCACGAAGTAATCTTTCACGGGTTTCTCTTAAATGCAGCTTCACACGGGTTTATCCTGAAAAATCTTATACGGGTCCTTTCTCATATATTTCCGCATGAAGTTTTACATGAACTTATCACAAAGTAACCTTACCCAGGTTCCTCCTGAAGTTTTACACGAACTTAGCACAAAGTAACCTTACCCAGGTTCCTCCAGAAGTTTTACACGAACTTATCCCAAGGTAACCTTACCCAGGTTCCTTCTGAAGTTTCACTCAGACTTATCCAAAAGCAACCTTACCCAGGTTCCTTCTCGGTTCAGATGCAGTTTTATCCAAACTCCTCACGAAACAACCTTACCAAGGTTCCTTCCCATAAGCCATACTATTCAGGCTTTCATATTGAAGTAACCCTACTATCCAGGTTCCTTCTCATAGCCCTACTATCCAGGCTTTCATATCGAAGTAACCCTACTATCCAGGTTCCTTCTTATAACCCTACTATCCATGCTTTCATACCGAAGTAACCCTACTACCCAGGTTCCTTATCAACATCCCTACTATCCAGGCTTTCATATCGAAGTAACCCTACTATCCAGGTTCCTTCTCACGGCCCTACTATCCAGGATTTCATACCGAAGTAACCCTGCCATCCAGGTTCCTTCTCAGCGGCCCTACTATCCGGGCTTTCATATCGAAGTAACCCTACCATCCAGGTTCCTACTCAGCAGCCCAACTATCCAGGTCTTCATATCGAAGTAACCCTACTATCCAAGTTCCTTCTCACAACCCTACTATCCTGACTTTCATATCGACGTAACCCTACTATCCAGGTTCCTTCTCACAACCCTACTATCTAGGCTTTCATATCGGAGTAACCCTACTATCCAGGTTCCTTCTCACAACCCTACTATCCAGGCTTTCATATCGAAGTAACCCTACTATCCAGGTTCCTTCTCACAGCCCTACTATCCATGCTTTCATATCGGAGTAACCCTACTATCCAGGTTCCTTCTCACAACCCTACTATCCAGGCTTTCATATCGGAGTAACCATACTATCCAGGTTCCTTCTTATAGCCCTACTATCCAGGCTTTTGTATCGAAGTAACCTTACTATTCAGGTTCCTTCTCAGAGCCCTACTATCTAGGATTTCATATCGGAGTAACCCTACTATCCAGGTTCCTTCTCACAGCCATACTATCCTAGCTTTCATTTCGGAGTAACCCTACTATCCGGGTTCCTTCTCACAGCCCTACTATCCATGCTTTCATATCGAAGTAACCCTACTATCCAGGTTCCTTCTCACAACCCTACTATCCAGGCTTTCATATCGGAGTAACCCTACTATCCAGGTTCCTTCTCACAACCCTACTATCCAGGCTTTCATATCGGAGTAACCCTACTATCCAGGTTCCTTCTCACAGCCCTACTACCCAGGCTTTAATATCGAAGTAACCCTACTATCCAGGTTCCTTCTCACAACCCTAATATCCAGGCTTTCATATTGAAGCAACCCTACTATCCAGATCCCTTCTCATAACCTTACTATCCAGGTTCCTCCTCTCTTATCCCCAAGCAACGGTCCGCAACACTGTAAGGTCGAGACCTAATCAAACGCGAGTGGTTTCGCAGTTCCCCGGTAAATCGCGGTGCAGCTTGTACCCCGACCAAATACGCAGTACACTTCCGATTCCTCAAGCCGGAGTTATTCCCCAGTAGAGGAAAGGACAATTGAAGCTCCTAAAACTCTAGTTCTCCCAAGATAGGAAATCAACATCCCCTAGATGGTATCTTTAAGCGCATCTCCTGCAATTTTTAGTTGCATCCAAGATGGCATCTTTAAGCCCATCTGTGACAATCTTCAATCCTCTACCTCCAAATGGCATCTGTAAGCCCATTCCCGATATCACAAATCAAGTACCACTTCATGCGAGTGCAAATTTCTGGGCACTCTAGTGTTCAATCATCTTCCACCTCTAGATCACGAAAGGAAGCACAACCAATCTACATCCTCAGGTTTAAGAAGATTGAATAGGGGCAGATGTTGTAACCTAAATTTTCTCTCTCATTTTACTCAATACATGTCAATTGAGGTCCCCAAGTTGCTCAAGGAAACCCAAGAGTTGACCATACAAACTCTCTCCTAAGGCAGTATACCCCAAGTTAGGGTTTCTATTTTCATCAAGATGAGAGGACCACAAAGGTATCCTATCCTCTCCATGGTCTTAATATGTTTCCAAGATCATCCATGTCGAGTTTCAAGCCTTGCATAAGAAGGTTCCTCATCCAACTGCTCAGATGCTTCAGAATCGACTATATTAGGTCAAAAGTCAACTGTGGCCCACATACAGTCAAAATTCAAGATTTTTGGTCAACATCAACATTTGGAAGTTATATTCATCATTTTATCAAAGGTTAATCATGATTCTTCAAGGGATGCTCCAAATTCATCAAAACCCAAAAGTTGCCAAATTAGGGTTTTGTAGGAAAAGAACCCAACTTTGACCAAGCATAACTTCCACATGCTTTATCAGAAATTTTCCATCCAAAGCTCATTTTGAAGAGGATGCAATTACCTACAGTTCATAGTCATCTTACAAGTTCAAAATATGCACTCACAAAAAGATATGAATTTCTACATTATGGGTCCTCTTGAAAAGTCAACAGAAACACCTTTTAGGTCAAAGCGTCTTACATGAACATGGAAGACTCAATTGAGATGAGACCAAAAGGGTTGCTTAGGGTACACCCTAAGCTTTCTAAAAGTCCAATAACACCCCTCTAGGGTTAAAATTGGAGGAGATATGCCTTGTCAAAGTTGACCTTTTTTTGCAAAATTGCCAAAAGTCAAATGAGTTCAAAATTACATTTTTTTGCCAAATGGGCCTAACATTTTATGCTTGCACCTCACTTAAAATTTAATCCACGACCCAAATATACAACATCATGTTATTTTCTTCATTTTGCAATTTATTTTGATTTTTTGTTAATTAAAATTTCAATTAAATCAAATAATTTATGAGTAATGGAATAGATATGTTATGATATGATTTTTGGACAAGATTTCAATCAAATAATGCAATGATATCATGATCAATTCGAATCAAGGCTGATTGGTACATGAAAGGAAAGATTTGGCTCAAAATAGCAAGTTTACATAAGCTTGAAAATTAAATCAAATATCTTATAATTGCAAAGATTCAGTCCAAATTTGTTGACCTAATTCAGTCTACTATAAGGACATAACAATTCCAGATCAAGATAACAAGGATTGGAGGCATGAATAAGAAGAACAAAACTCCAAAAAAGTTGACAAAAGTTGTGACTAGGTTTCAAGCTAGGAGGCCAATTCAAGCCATTCTAGCATTGCCAAACGAATCCTGGACCTTCCCAGAAGCTAACCCAGTCAGTTGCACGCCTCTACACGTCCAGAATCTCCCTCTAGGAGTCCCACGGTTTTCCCTATAATTCAAATCCGATTACTGTAATTCTTGCATCTTTAGCATGTTTAAGTTACATATTTGTAATCCTCATCATGTTTGCAAGCTAACTGAATACTTTGATTGCATTTTTAAAGCCTATACATGTCTTTGCCATTGTTAGGGTTTGTATGTGCAGTTTAGGGGTTTTGTCCACAGGTTAAATTGGCCAGCAAAAGGGGTACCATGGTATTCACAAGATCAAGACGAGTTGATCTCTATAATTTGATGCCATTTATCATGCGTGTACATGATTTTTGAATGAGACAGGGTTATAGCCATGGCAAAACGTCTGTAGGTAAAAGTCTTTTACCTGAAGCAACGGACCAAGTTAAGAAGACGTTGGCGTGTCAAGCAACCATTGGAACATTTGAAAATTCGCGCGTGTTCTGAGCATGGCAACTAATTTGGCTTTTGATTTATTGTTTTTATTATGTTAACAATTAACTAGTGCAACGCTGTTGGTTTGAGGAAGGAAGTATGAAGCTCATGTCCTGGGTTCGATCCCAAGCGTGAGCTTTTGGCATTTTCTCCATTATTTTCACCAGATCCAGCATACCTCACCTTCTGAGGATCATCATCCTCTGGATCCATCTTCATCCAGATCTAAAACATCTCACCTTCTGAGGATCATCATGCGCCCTCTGATCTCATCCTCTGGATCCATCTCCAGCCAGATCCATCACACCTCACCTTCTGAGGATCATCATCCTCTGGATTCATCTTCAGCCAGATCCAGAACACCTCACCTTTTGAGGATCATCATCCTCTAGATCCATATTCAGCCAGATCCAGCATACCTCACCTTCTGAGGATCATCACGCGCCCTCTAATCTCATCCTATGGATCCATCTTCAGCCAGATCCAAGGCCAGCACACGCGGGTCCACCGTGAGTCCCCAAAATATGATCTCATTGGATCAGGTGCCAGACTCTGGGCCATCCTTGTGGGTTTCATGAGTTCAACATACACCCCCAGTTTGCTTCATCACTCCAGGCCCATTCTCTTCTTTATTTATTTCTTTTGTTTTAATTAATTTTGTTTATTTATTTTTCATCAAAAAGTTAATGGTTTTTTTAATTAATCATAAAACCAACAAATCACAAAAATACAAAAAAGCATTTTTTTAATAATAAATTAATTAGTTTAATTAGGAAATTAGGTTAATTTAATTTCTTTTATAATTTAAAAACAATTAGAAATTAGGTTTAATTAATTTGTGATTTAATTGTTTTCTCAAAAAATCCACAAAAATTTCTTTCTCTCAATTAGGGTTTTAAGTTATTAATTACCGTCCTCGTATTTAATTTGCTCCGCGCTTGTTAATTATTTTTTCCATTATTTTGTACTTGTTCGGGGTTTGTAATAGTTAAATTAGGGTTTTATTTCTCGCTTTAAATCCCCAATTTTTGGTTATGTAATTAATCTCCCTTCCCGAAGCCTTGTAATAGCTAGGTTTTACTTCCTCACACTTTTAATTTCCGCAATCTTTAACTGTCTAGATGCATGGCTAATAGGATTGTATGGCAAGAATGTCTGGAAAATTAAAACGGTAGATCACCTAATGTGCAAAGATTAAATAACTGAAACAAATCATATGCACAGATTCACTCATAAGGTTTACCTTACTTCGGTTGCCTTCGGTAAATAATCATTAAGCATAGGAGATTTTAGTGGTTACCCTCCAGTCTAAAGAGATCAATTTGTCCCATTCAAATGTTGCCTTGGAAATGTTTCCTCAGAAAGATCTTAAAACTCTAGGGTTACTACTAAAGTTTTCTAACTATTGCTTTAGTGATTATACTTGTCCCTTTCGAATGTTCCTTACAAACTCCAACGACGGTGCTACCTACTCCTTAATAGTGGGATAGCGATGTCTAAAGGATATAGAACAAAAACGATCTTTTTTTCGAGTAGGTAGATGCTAGTAGGTACTTGCTCAAAATAAAACTTTTCACACAAACATTTTTCAAAAATAGTTTTCAAAACAACTTCGTCACATCCTTGAGGACTGATACAAGGGTTATCACAAAGTAAAATATTTTCAAAGCAAGCACACACACAAGCAATTTGAAAAATGAGCAAGTACCTAAGATCCCATGGAAAACCATGGATAGAGAGGGTGCTAACACCTTCCCTTTCTATAATCTACCCCCCGTACTCAAATATCTCGAAAAAAGGTTTTTTCTGTTCTTTTTCCTTTTCCATGATTGGATGAAATGAAAGTCGGTGGCGACTCTTGCATACCGCGACATTTTGCAAACACAAAATGCAAAACGCAAACCAGTATTAACAGTCGGTTCTGCCACCGTATCACACCAAGCCTCTTAGGATTCCCAAGCAGGATTTCAAAAAATTCCCAAGCACTTCACAGAGCTTTCCTTTCCCAACAGAGTTTATTTCTCTAACAACGTAATATCATATCCCATTATGTCAACTTCAAACAAAATCCGAAGACCTACATTCTTCACCCCCAATAACAATCAGGGATTTATTTTCCCTAATTCAGCAATACAACAATGGAATAACTAACATGTTCATACATTGCATTCATACATCATTTCTACAAACATCATAGCATATAAAACACAAATGCCTATAACACAATCTCATTTATTTTGAGAGCATCATGAAATTCATACATCATGACATCGCATGAAACTGACTTTACCTTTCCAGGTTGAGTTTGCAGACAGACAAACACCATCAAGTTATATAGCAGGTCAAAGATTAATGCCTGAAACTAGACGGGGAAACTATTTACACGACCAAGTTGTATGAACTCTCGAAGCAAGACGGGTTTACCAACAAGAACAAGTTCCAGATTAATACGTGTAACAAGCCAGTAAAACTATTTGTGGATGACTGATTGTAGATTAATACCTGTAACAAGCTAGGAAAACTATCTACATAACGAGATTTAAGATTAATACCTGTAACAAGCCATTAAAACTATCTTTCTTTCTCAGGTCATAGATTAATACATGTAACAAGCCAAGACAACTATCTCAGCGACCAACAATTTTCAAGTTCCAGATTAACACCTGTAACAAGCCAGGACAACTATCTGTGGACGGTCGATTGTAGATTAATACCTGTAACTAGCCAAGAAAACTATCTACATAAGGAGATTAAATATTAATACATGTAACAAGCCAAGAAAACTATCTTTTTTTCTCAGGTCAGAGATTAATACCTGTAACAAGCCAGGACAACTATCTCAGCGACCAACAATTTTCATGTTCCAGATTAACACCTGTAACAAGCCAGGAAAACTATCTACATAAGGAGATTGAAGATTAATACCCGTAACAAGCCATGAAAACTAAATTTCTTTCTCAGGTCAGAGATTAATACATGTAACAAGCCAGGACAACTATCTCAGCGATCAACAATTTTCAAGTTCCAGATTAAAACCTTTAACAAGCTAGGAGAACTATCTGTGGACGACCAATTGTAGATTAATACCTGTAACTAGCCAGGAAAACTATCTACATAAGGAGATTGAAGATTAATACCTGTAACAAGCCAGGAAAACTATCTTTCTTTCTCAGGTCAGAGATTAATACCTGTAGCAAGCCAGGATAACTATCTCAGCGATCGACAATTTTCAAGTTCCAGATTAATATCTTAAATTGGACAAGACAACTATCTGCGAACAACTGATTTGTAGATTAACACCTGAAACCAGACAGGAAAACTATCTACATAACCAGATGAAGCAATCTTACATGGGTTCCTTCTCATCATCCAGATGTAGTCTAACACAGACTCATCCCGAAAAAAATCTTACACGGGTTCTTTCTCATCATCCAAGATGTAGTCTAACACGGATTCATCCTAAAGCAGCCCCACACAGGCTCCTTCCTTCTTATCATCCAGATGTAGTCTAACATAGACTCATCCTAGAAAATCCCTACACAGGCTCTTTCTAATACATTTTCAAGCAATCGTTGATTCCATTATCCCCAACAAGTTACTGTGAAGCTTGGATTTTAACCAGAAAACAACAAAATTTCATCTCTCTAGAGACAACTCTTCAGTAGAGCCTTGGGACAACTGAAGTTCCTAGAATCTATTCCCCACAGAGTTTCCTTAAGCAGGAGAACAACAGAAACCCACATTCCCCAGTAGAGTCCTCCTCAGGAAGCAGGAACAAGAATACCCACAAGGAGACCTCTTAGGAAGTCAACATCTACTTTGGATGGCATCTTTAAGCCCATCTCCGACGACTCTCAGTCATCTTCTCTAAATGGCATTTGAAGCCCATTCTCACCATCATCAACCATCAGTGTTGCTTCATGCGAGTGCAAATTTCTTGGCACTATAGTGTTCAATCATCTTCCAACTTCAGATCATGAAAGGCAGACAAGCCAATCTAAATTTGCGGGTTTAAAAGATAGAACAGGGGTAGTTGTTGTACGCTAAAGTTTGCCCTCTCATGTTTTCCAAGATCTTTCCTTACATGGTTGGCTACAAACACTTGCTTAGAGAAAATATAAATTCTTTGAAGATAATCAAATTTCTTTTGATTGGCATCTGAACAAGGTGTATTTCGATTGGCATCTTGATAAGCTTAGATTGGGCATCTAAATCCATCGAGCTAGCTTTATTTCAAAGTGTTTGATTAGGCATTTGGTACTCTTCGATGAAGGTATGATTCACAAGCTTTGAGTGGGTGCTGGGTCCCCCTTTGATCACGTTCAAATCACAAGGCTTCGACTGTGCATTGGCTACTTCAGGTTTGCCTTCAATTCACAAGGCAAGAACCACATACAAGTTTGTTTTGATTCACCAGCAGTGACCTCCTGCATGCTTACTTTGGTTCACAAAATAGTGGATCCCTGCATGCCAGCTTCGTTTAAGGCAAAGGCCCCTTCACGCTTGCCTTTGATCCATTAGACAAAGGACTTCCTACATGCCTTCGATTCACAAGGAAAAAGGTTTCTTTCAACTTGCCTTTGATGCACAAGGCAAAGGCCCCTTTCTACTTGCCTTCAATTCACAAGGCAAAAGGCTTCTCTAGACTCGCCTTCAATTCACAAGGCAAAAGGTTTCCTCTTCATGCCTGCTTTTGTTTCACAAGCACAAGATTTCCACATTATGAACATACAAATGGTGACTTCGAAGGACATACATTTGGTCTACTCGAAAGACACACATTTTTTGGAAACAAACTTGTTTTGCCTTTTGATGAGTCTGGTTCAAGTTGCTTGCTGGGTAAGATATTATATGCTGCCAAACCCGAGGCTCATGCACCATTACATTCATGACAAAGGAAGTTTCTACTGGCTAGAATGAATTTTTTTGATTGGGCTAAGTGGGTATCTTCAGAGTTAATCGAAGGACAAAACGAGTAGGGGCTCAATCGAAGAAGCCCTAATGAAGAGAATTGGAGTCATTCAAAGGAGACAATTTTGGGCCAATCGAAGAGCAGGGATAAGGTGTACTTCGAAGGCATGTTAACAAGGTGTCCTTCGATTAGCATATCAGAGCAAGATGTCTTTAGATGAGCATATATAAAAAATCAAGCAATCAATGTAGAAGCTGACTGATTGAAGAAGCTCTAATAAAGAGGTTTCTGAACACTTCGAATAAAAAACTCTAGGATAATCGAAGAGCAACGCTGGAGGGCATTCTAAGAAGACAAATGTGTCCAGGTTCATTCCAAGGCTCAAAGAGGCATGAACATTTCAAAAATGGAAGTCTCGTAATGTGTCTGATTTTGGTCTCATGGCATTCAAAGCTTGGTTAATGGCTATCTCTTTCCATTTCCATGCACCTCCATCTCCTATAAATACAAGACACTCACACCACTGGTCCGGGACGATACATACGCACAAGGAATAAATATATGTACACGCTTCCTCCCAAGCCACACCTAAGTTATAAAAAAACCTCCTAAGTAATCCAAATCAAAGGAATCCTCAACAACACTCCATTCACTCCTTGAAGTTTACAGGAGGAGTTCTCAAGCATTTTGCAAGCCATCTCTGTCTAAAGCAAAGCATCCAAATTGGTAACAAACCTTCGATCCTAAACAAATTCTGGTTGTTGCATGGCATATTAACATTTATTGTTCGATTTGTATTCATGATTAAGGACTTGGGTTCGACCCCAGGTTTGTATTTGTTTTTTCCCATAACGCTTGTACTGAAGATCAAGCTTGAAAAGACCATCGCGCATAGGATAGAAGGACATGGGTTCGACACCCAGGTCCTGCACCTTTATTATTTCTAATGTTCGTCTTGCAGATACAGATTGAAGAGCAACTTTCCCCCTGAATTGGAAAAACCATCATTCTTCCCTGAATCGAAAGTCCCCATTTTCCCATGAATCGAAGGAGGACCCTTCGTATCTTTAATTTTTCTTTATTCATTTATTTATTGATTTTAAATTAACTTTAAATTAAATAAAAATCCAAAAAAACATTAGGTTAGTATTTTTTCTAATTAAATTAATAAAATTAATTAATTAATTAATTTAACCTTTTCTTTAAATTAAAATTAAGTAGACTTAGGCTTTGCTTTCTTTTATAAATAAAAGCAAACAAAAAGATTTTTATTTCTTAGGATTTTTGGAAATTATTTTCAATTTCGCACGCATTTATTGCTTCGTCACTATTTTTTTATATTATTGTACCTGCTCATGGGATGTAATAGAAATTAACTAGGACTATTTACCGCTTTTCTTTATTTTTTTCAAGTTTTTAGATATGTAATTAATCCCTAAAGCCGTGTAATGGCGTAGGATTTACATTTGCTCACTTTTAATTCATGTACATATATTAACTGCTAGATGTATGACTAATAGGATTGTATGACAAATATTAGTAATCAAACGCTAGCAAACCTAAACAAAAATAGACTAAAATAACTTAATATAACACACATTGCACATATACACCTCTAGGGTACCCCACTCTGGTTGCCTTTCGGAAAAATAAAATAGTCATGTCCCTCGAAAATGGGGACACTTTAGCAAAGACCCATAAATCAAAAGATCATAGTCTCTCGATGACCTTACAGTTACCTTTCGGTAAATGATCTAGTCCCTAAACAAAAATTGCTAAAGTGTCTCTACATGTTGCCTTTATGACTGTATGTTCCTTCAAATGTCTCTCATATATCCAACGATAAGGCTACCTACTCACTAATAGTAGGATAGCACTGTCTAAAGGCTAGGAGGAAAAGAACAAACTTTTTCGAGTACAAGTAGATAATTGTTAGATGCTTGCTCAAAGTAAAACAAATTTTGACACAAAAACATTTCAAAAACATTTTCAAAAACATTCGCTTTGTCAACAATCTTGAAGACAAATATAAGAGTTATCATAAAGAGAATCGTTGCACTAAGGCAATTTCAAAAATACTTTTCAAAAGCACACAAAGCACAAGGTATTTTTAAAAAAAAGAGCTAAGCATCTAAGAGCCCGTAGAAAACTATGGATGGAAAGGGTGCTAGCACCTTCCCTTTCCATAATCTACCCCCTTACTCAGAAAAATCTCGAAAAGGTCTTTTTATGTTCTTTTAACCCTTTCCTTAATTTGGATAAAAGAAAATTCGATGGCGACTCTTTCTTACCGCAACATATGCAAACACAAACACAAAAATAATATAACAGTCAGTTCTTCCACCGTATCACAAGAGTAAAAAATATCTAAGGACAAGGTAATCTTCCATGCTAAAGAAAATGCAGAAAAATGAAGGCATGTTGATTAAAGAAGAATAGCCTTGGAAAGTGAATTAGGAAAGGACTTCCAAAAATTTGAAGATATGGTAAAGATGGTAGAGGTGACAGGCTTAATGCAAATTGTCTCAAGTTTTAGTCCTTTCTACGAAAGACTGGTGAAGGAGTTTGTGGTCAACATTCTGGATGAGTGTGATATGGAGAGTGTT
The DNA here is from genome assembly GCA_948472305.1 of Vicia faba. Lineage (NCBI taxonomy): Eukaryota > Viridiplantae > Streptophyta > Magnoliopsida > Fabales > Fabaceae > Vicia > Vicia faba. The sequence goes on along the minus strand of OX451737.1, from coordinate 73,976,022 downwards.
GTACCCCAAAATTTTCCCTCCCATATTCTTCAAGAAATTTCCAAGTCATGCTTCAAAGTTCCCCAAGGGTTGCACAGTTCAAGAGCCTCTTGAACAGTCAAAATTAGGGTTTTGGTTCTGATCAAGAAAATGAAGTTTCCAAGGGTCCAATCAAGTCCCACATGCCTATAAATATGGTCAAGCATCCTCATATCAAATTTCAAGACTTTCAGCACAAAATTGCACAGTCAAAAACCCTAATTGCACTACAGTCAACTGTAGGGGCAAAATGGTCATTTGACAGTCAAAAGTCCAAATTTTTTATCAACATCTCATTTTGAAGCCACAAACATCATTTTATCAATGCTTGATCATGATTCTCAAAGCTTGGCTCAAAAATCATCAAGATGCAAAAGTTTCCTTATTTGGACAATTGAAAAAGTCAACTGTAAATTGACCAGGGCATAACTTTCACATGGATTATCAGAAAAATTCCATCCAAAGCTCATTTTGAAGAGAAATACATTTCCAACAACTCCTCTTCACACTTCAAGTCCAAGAAATGCTCTCACCAAAAGTTATCAATTTCAACATTATAGGTCATTTTCAAAAGTCAACAAAAAGGGACTTTAAGTCAAAGGCCATAACTTGAGATTGGTAAATCAAAATGACATGGGACCAAAGGCATTGGTTATAGGACTCAAATACCTTTCCAAAATGTCCAAGAACATGAGAAAATCTTAAAAATGGAGCAAGTTATGCCTTGTGGAAGTTGGGAAATTTTTGGATATTTTGAAAAGTCAACATTGATTCAAATGACCTAAAATTGCTAATGGGCCTCTTTTTTCTCCACAATTCATCATCCAAGGCATGTGCACGACCACTTGGCCCAAAGGGAAGTTTTTCTTCATTTTTATTTATTTATTTGGATTTTTATTATTAATAATTCACTTAAATTAATTAAAATACATGAAAAATATAAAACCTAATGTTTCAAATCTTTTTATGCATATAAAATCTATAATATTTCGTGCAAATCAGATTAGGGAAGAATTAGGATGATTGGATATGATTGAGAGCTAAAAAGCATAAAAAAAGATTGAAAAATAATGGCTTGAAAAATCAAATATTGCATAATCAATTCTTTGATTCTTTTGATCAGATTTTTGACCTAATTGGTTCCATACATAAGCATGATCAAGACCTAATGCTCACTAACCAAAAAGCTGCGCCATAAATCCTTACACAAACTTGAATTTTTGCTTAAAAACTCCAAAGCTGAAAACACATTTGCAGGTCGATTGAAGCCAAGAAATCCATTCCATTGCATCCCTGGGACATCAAGCAACGTACCTGGATCAAGAACACCAACCCTAACGCCCTAAATCATTGTACAGAATCGAATTTTTTCTCATAAAAAATGCATATTCGTGTTTTAACTTTGAGACATTTTCATGGCATTTTGATTGTGTATTCATACTGAGTAATGTATTCTGAAGCTAACCATATGGATTAATTGCATTTTTATACACTATATGCAAATATGCCATTGTTGTTTTTTTAGGGTTTGTGAAGCTTTGAATTAGGGTCTTTTGATTAAGGAACAATTGGCTCATGGGACCTAGGCTATCCTACTCAGCGCTCTTAGACGAACACAATGGCACCCTCGCGCCTAATTTCTAATGCGAGGACGCCTATTCGCTATTTTCCAGAAACGTGCCTAAGGGAACGTTTGTAAAACCGTTGCCTGTTTCTTTTATATTTTCAGGAAAAAATAAGCCAAGGAAGGGGATGATTAGGTGGCTACCAACGATTGGAGCGTTTAAAATTTCGCGCGCAAGGAGCACTAACGCGTTTGTTTTATTTTATAATATTTGTTTGTTAGTCAATATACAGAAAACGCACTTGGATCAGTTGGCAAGGCATTGTAGTGGTAACGTTCAGGACCTGGGTTCGATCCCAGGTCCCCACCCCTCTTTCATATTATTTTGCATTTAATGTTTCCATGCAGCTTCAATACTAAAGCACACCATGCATCTCCCAACTCAAACCTGCCACGCGTTCAATCTCTTCAATCAAGGGCCAGGATCTGTGGAACATGGTGGACTATGGTCAGCGCATATGCATAATTCCTGGAAAGTCAAAGAGGCCAAGGACAAATGGGCCTGAATCACTACAACAAACCCTCCAAATTAGGGGCAGACCCCCTTAGGTTTGCAAATTTTTTATTCTTTGTTTTCATTATTTTTGTTTTCTTTTAATCATTGTTTTTCTATTAATTTAATTTTTTCATAAAAAATACAAAAAACAATAAAAAAATCAGAAAAGATAAAAAACAATAAATATTTTTATTTTAGTATTTTGTAAATAAATTCATTAATTCACTTAGTTTTAAATTTAGGTTTTAATCTTAATATTTTTTTACTAAAACTCAAAACTTATAGAATTAGGGTTTAATTAATTTTTATCTTTTTTTTCTTTTTATTCCACAGTAATTAAGTATTAAAATATTTACTATTATTTATTTTTATAATTAAATGGCATGTAAATAATTAGGTTAAATATTAGGTTAAAATTAAATCTTTTCTTAATAAATTAAAAACAACTAGAATTAGGGTTAGCATTTTATTTCAATTAATTCTTTTTCGTAAAAAAATCATAAAATACAAAAATACCAAAAAACAAATTTCTTTTCCTTTTAATTTTATTAATTTAATAATCGTTTAATTTAATTTAGTTAAAAAGGGTCCAACGCCCTCGTTTCAACTTTAATTCCAATCCGCATATTTATTTTTATTCTTTATAATATTTATGTATCTCTCCTAAGGCCATGTAACATTTTAATCTTTCGCACTTTTAATTCTTTACTTTCCATCAAATCGGGCCCTGGATTTTAATTTTGGCGATGTGGACCCGCGCCTTTTGTAATAGTTTAGAATTTTTACTTCTCGCAAATATTTTAACTGTTGATTGATGCATGCAAGAATGAATGACCATAAATAAAAACAAGCGTAGAACACCAATTACATGACAAGATAAAATAACTGAATCTGACACACAAATCACACACCACCCCTAGGGTACGCCTCATTGTTGCCTTGCCTCGAAAGGTGATCGTCGAGTAGAGGATGTCTTAGTAAGTCCTTATGATCCGGGAACCTGGCATGAGGGTAGCTTCTAAGGTGTCTTCCCATTGCTCTGGTGATCACCATGTCCCGAACCTCGAATTGACCCGAACACCTCCAACGGTGGTACTACCTACCTCTCAATGGTGGGATGACACTACTTTAAAGGACATCTACACAGACGAATTCCTTAGGGTAGGTAGACGACTCTAGATACTTGCTCTAATTTCAAAACACATCAAAAATACTTTTCACACCGACACCTTTTCAAAAAGCTTTCGAAAGCAATTTTCCAAACACTCTTGAGGACCGATACAAGAGTCGAACTGGAATTTTCAAAGAAACTTTTTTAAAAACCCACAATTGAAAAGCAAGCAAACCATTTTTGAAAACACAAATGAGCAAGTATCTAAGAGCCCATGGATAACCATGGATAGAAAGGGTGCTAACACCTTCCCTTTCTATAACCTACCTCCCGAACCGAGAGCAATCTTTTTAAGGAATTTTTATGTGCTTTTGTCCTTTCCATTTGGAGAAAATAAAAGACGGTGGCGACTCTTGCTTCCGCGACATTTCGCGAACCAGCGTTAAACAGTCAGTTCCAGATCCACCGATCACAGAACTGGCGACTCTGCTGGGGAAATACTTATAAAGTGAGGTGTACCTTAGGGCTTAGTTCATAACTGTGTTTTCAATTGTATTGACTTGCTTGCTTTAAATTGTGGGTTGCTTGGGAGTTCTATAGATCCTAACCCGGATCTGGGGGATACCTTCTTAGAAAGTAGCAACAAGGCTGTGAGGGAACTGTGTGGGGTATACCGACATGGTTGAAGCAGTCTGCTACGTTGATGTGGCACTTTGGTGTGTACCGGTAACCCTTGAGTTCAGTCAAGGAGAGTACGGGGCCTCCGCGTGGTGTCGTGAAGCATCAACAGACCTTAGGAACCTTAATTGAACTATCTTGGCCTCTTTAGGGTAGTGAGATAACTGACTTTGGTGCAGTCCGAGGTTGGTTGATACTCGATACTACACTCAATTGAGGGTTGCTTTCCTGGAATATTTCGGTCGCCAGTTCAGTGGCTAAATCGAAACGATGAACAATGAAAGCAATCCGGTGATATTGGGACCCTTAGAACCCGGTTACTTCTAATAGGACAGGTTGAACCCACCAACTTCAAGAGGGTAATACCCAGACCCCATGTTGGCCTAAACTCTAAGGGTTTCCCTTGTGTGACTTGTGTGCCTTCGTACTTGACTACTTACATGCTTGTTATCTGACACTTGAGTTTCTTGCAGGTTTTGTTTATAGTCCTTAATTGGGACTCACAACAGGGTTTACAAAGTTTCTTGCAGGTTTTGTGTATAGTCCTTAATTGGGACTCATAACAGAGTGTACTGAGTTTCCCGCAGGTTTTGTTCATAGTCCTTAATTGGGACTCATAACAAGGTTTACTAAGTTTCTTGTAGGTTTCGTTTATAGTCCTTAATTAGGACTCATAACAGGTTTTACTTGAGCTTCTTGCAGGTTTTATTTGTAGTCCTTAATTAGGACTCATAACAAGGTTTACTAAGTTTCTTGCAGGTTTCGTTTATAGTCCTTAATTAGGACTCATGACAGGTTTTACTTAAGTTTCTTGCAGGTTTCTGTTTATAGTCCTTAATAAGGGCTCATAACAGGGTTTATCCATACTACCCTATGCATCATGACATCATACCATTGCATACATCCTAACCCATTTCAAGGATCTCAAGGGCTTGTGATGCAGGTCATGATAAATCAAACATCTAGCAAGGGGCAAAGAGGATTTATTTTCCTCTAGCCAAAGTTGTAAGAGGCTATGACCCACTTGATATGGTGAGCTTTGACTCCTGAAGAAGGTTCCCTTAACCAAGGTTGTTTGGAAATCAAAACCAGACATGATGACTAAAGTCAGGGGCTATGACCCACTGGATATAGTGAGCCTTTGACCCTTGAAGAAGGACTCTCAACAATATGCAGTGCCTTCAATCAAGTTACAAAATTCAAACTCTAACAAATTTCTTGTTTACCCCGCGAGATCCTTGAAAACATTGCATGCATATCATACATATCATTGCATGACAGATACCCTTGTTGCAAGTCACTTACCCTCCCTGATGTTTATTTCAGCCATGGCTTCCCAACAAGATAACCAGGACCTTCACACTCAAGAGACTCAGTTCAGGGAAATCTTCCTAGGCCTATCCAAGGGGCAGGAAGAGTTGAGGACACTCCTCATGGGGAATCTGATCAGAAAGAGTCCTGAAGATGACAAGGACGAACAGCTGAAACGTCTACAAGCTGAGGTAGACACACTGAAAACCCAGATGCTGGGGCAAAGGGCCCTCATTCAAGGTTTAGCTCAGGAGCAAGGAGAGCTGAGGGCCATGATCAATCAGCTTCATCAAGACATGAAGCAACCAGCCCAAGTCAGGGACCCAGTCATTAATCAACTTCCAAGAAGTCAAAGGTTTGGGCCTCTCCAAGCTGCTAGTACTTCACAGGTCCAACAACGACCTCGCCAAGAACAACGGACTGGTCAGAGCAAACCAGACAGGCCTAAAAGACAGTTCACCAAGCTCAACGTGTCACCGTCTCAAGCTTTACAACAATTGTTGAGGTTGAATCTGGTGACGTTAAGGGACCCTCCTAAGAATCTCAACACAACCTCCCCAAAATACAAGTCTAAGGAAAGATGTGCATACCACTCTGGCAGTCCAGGCCATGACACTGACGACTGTTGGGCTCTGAAGAACAGGATCCAAGACCTGATCGAGGAAAGAGTTGTGGATTTCACCCAGATGGGCCAAGCTGAATGCTCCTGCCATCCCTATCGGATGCACCATTTGAAGTGACAAGCCCTGAGACTAGAAAACTTTTGTTCATTCGAATGTTCAAGTTGCAATTTTCTTTTGTTCAAACATTTACTCATGTTAAACATTGTTATTTCATTAATGCATCGCATATGTCTGTTCTGAAACAATATATTCGTATTCACTAAATGCAAATTATTTTCATATTTTTTCTGATGTCAGCTCTTGATCTAAAATTCTAAGCCTCTTGAGGGAGGATGACGAAAACGATACCACGATCTACAGTATGCTTTTGAACAGACCCCGCTGATGAGGTACAGGCATTGTTTCAATCCCTAAACACTGGAGTTATAAGGATAATAATCCCTCGTCAACCCCTCTGAGCCAAAGAAGTAGGAGTTTTTCTTTTCGAAATTCAAAACCCTTCATCATAACCTGGGGCAGGGTAGTTCTCTCAGTTGATCCAAGTGCATAACGAATGGCACCAAAAAGATCCTTACAAAACAAAGAAAGACAGTGATGGTTCCGAATGATCAATAAAGAAAGGCAGTCATTATCTTTCAAAAAAAAAAAACCCATGAAGGAGACTTACAAAACTGGGGCATCCCGCTGACTGTAATTCCAAAAAAGGAAACAGTTCAGGCAAAAAAAGAGATGGATAACAAAAAAAAATCAGACAAGAAAGAGGTCTTACCAACCTTCAACAAGAAAGGAATGACTGCCTATTCAAAATAAGTTATCAACATCCGAATCATCACCGGAAAATCAGAGCAAAGACTCAAACAAGGTCTAACGTATGATCAACTGAGTTTAGGTTTGGAGAACATCACGAAGAGCGGGTGGGTACAAATAATTTGAGCCTTTATCCTTTGTTTCTGAAACCGTGAACCAGGCCACGCTATAACCCTTAAAAGTCCTAGCTGAAGCATGGGTTAGTTCGAAAGCATGCTGTTACGAAAGGTATCCTGACTCCTGAAGGCCTACGGTAAATACGGAGTTGACATCACGTTTTACAAACATTCATTTGTTTTATGAAAAAGAATGCATTTTCAAAATCTTCAAGACAGACATAAGCTTTGCATTTTTGATATAACATTGTTTGCATATGACTTTTTGTTTGAACAGCAGAAGTTCGCACGACGAATGCCTAATGAACAGAAGTACCTCCAATCAAGGGGCAGACATGAGCATGGTCCATCATCTGGGGCAATCCAATCAAGATTCGGAGAATCTCTCAAAGGCCAAATAGCCTGGGGCAAATCTCCACCTGAGTCACTTGGGGCATTTCAACAACGAATCTGGCCTGATCAAACACTTTTGGTGGCATGACAAAACACTTCTAACAGGGGCAACTCCCTACATTCTGAGAACATGGACATAGTCGAAAAGATACTACGCATAATCAAAGACCCGCTAGGTTGACACACCTAGGCAAAAATAAGGGCTTCCCGGCGAACCAAAAGGGTTCGGGCAAAATGAAGGGATGAAATGGAAAAATCTGTACACCCGGCAAGTCGAAAACCTGAAAAGGCGGCTTGAGCAAAAATGGGTATCCCGGTGGACTGAAAACCCAAAAGGGCGGTCCAGGCAAAAGTTAGGGATTAAAGCGTACGACTATGTCCTGTCATATTGTCACCTGCCTATCAGAAGAAGCTTGGTCTATCAATAACTATCAACCCCTCACAGGTCTTCCTCTCCCACCTCAGAAACAGGGGCAATGATGAGTTGTCCAAACAATCTAATCGCTCTGTCCACCAAGGTATCAAGGTGAGTTCAGCTAAAGAACATAACCAAATATCTTAATTCCCTAGAGAGTGAGCCAACAAGACAGTATACTCTCCTCAAGCAGTCATACAGTCAAACTTAAGGAAGTTGGGTGTCCTCCAGCAGATCTCAACATTCCCCAGCACATCACTCTTAAACAAGCATCCCCGGTAGTCTTGGTCTAAAGATTGTTCCCCGGCGGTATATCAAGCATTCAGTGGAGTTGCTTCCAATACATCTCAAAACTTCCCCCCAGAGGGTCCAATCCAGTTTCCCCAGGAAAAGTTGGAATCCATCTCCCCAAGCAGCAAGCTTATCCCCAGTAGATTCCGGAAGCTTATACTCGCAGAACACGAGCGCATCCCCCGGCTTTATTCAAAGAGTTATTTCCTTACCAGGATATAACTGGGTTATCCTCAGCCAAAAGCCACGGAAAGAGCGTTCTCGACGAAGTATCCTTATCCCCAGCGAAGACTATCAGCACTTCCAATACAGCAAAGATATCCCCAGCAAGTTATTTTCAACACTCAACAAAGTCTCTCTCCCCACAGAGTATTGCTCCCCAACAAGATCGTTAGAATACTTTCCTCCCCGCAGAGTTATTTCATTCGTCAAGTTTATTCCCCAACGGAGTCATCTTCTCCTACCGGTATTCTTGCAACTATCATCCCCAGCGGAAACAAAATCTATTCTTCAACATCAGCCCAGGAGTGACTTCCCGGCACCCGTCAAGGATTTATTTTCCTAGACGAAAAAATACATTCACAAACATCTTCGTACATCATAGCATGCATAAACGCATCATGAACATACAAGCTCACGTATTCAGAAAGCATCTCGCATGTCATACCACATGACATCGCATACAACTAACGCTTGTCTTTTCAGGACAAAAGTCAGTACAAAAACGATTACCATCAATGGTCGCAACTAAAGATCCGATTCCTGTACCTTGCCAGGGTGTATCTGTTGATGACCAATACCAGATCCGATTCCTGTATCTTGCCAGGGTGTGTCTGAAGAGTTCGAGGATCCGATACCTGAATCTTGCCAGGGTGTATCCGTTGAAGACTAGCATTACCAGATCCGATTCCTGTATCTTACCAGGGTGTGTCTGAAGAGTTTGAGGATCCGATACCTGAATCTTGCCAGGGTGTATCCGTTGAAGACTAGCATTACCAGATCCGATTCCTGTATCTTGCCAGGGTGTGTCTGAAGAGTTCGAGGATCCGATACCTGAATCTTTCCAGGGTGTATCCGTTGAAGACTAGCATTACCAGATCTGATTCCTGTATCTTGCCAGGGTGTGTCTGAAGAGTTCGAGGATCCGATACCTGAATCTTGCCAGGGTGTATCCGTTGAAGACTAGCATTACCAGATCCGATTCCTGTATCTTGCCAGGGTGTGTCTGAAGAGTTCGAGGATCCGATACCTGAATCTTGCCAGGGTGTATCCGTTGAAGACTAACATTACCAGATCCGATTCCTGTATCTTGCCAGGGTGTGTCTGAAGAGTTCAAGGATCCGATAACTGAATCTTGCCAGGGTGTATCCGTTGAAGACTAGCATTACCAGATCCGATTCCTGTATCTTGCCAGGGTGTGTCTGAAGAGTTCGAGGGTCCGATACCTGAATCTTGCCAGGGTGTATCCGTTGAAGACTAGCATTACCAGATCCGATTCCTGTATCTTGCTAGGGTGTGTCTGAAGAGTTCGAGGATCCGATACCTGAATCTTGCCAGGGTGTATCCGTTGAAGACTAACATTACCAGATCCGATTCATGTATCTTGCCAGGGTGTGTCTGAAGAGTTCGAGGATCCGATACCTGAATCTTGCCAGGGTGTATCCGTTGAAGACTAGCATTACCAGATCCGATTCCTGTATCTTGCCAGGGTGTGTCTGAAGAGTTCGAGGGTCCGATACCTGAATCTTGCCAGGGTGTATCCGTTGAAGACTATCATTACCAGATCCGATTCCTGTATCTTGCCAGAGTGTGTCTGAAGAGTTCGAGGATCCGATACCTAAATCTTGCCAGGGTGTATCCGTTGAAGACTAACATTACCAGATCCGATTCCTGTATCCTGCCAGGGTGTGTCTGAAGAGTTCGAGGATCCGATACCTGAATCTTGCCAGGGTGTATCCGTTGAAGACCAACATTACCAGACTCGATTCCTGTATCTCGCCAGGGCACGTTTGAAGAATTCAAAGATCCGATTCCTGTAACCAGTCAGGACATATCTACACAAAGTATCTGAAAACCAGATCCTACAACATGTCAAGTACTCATTTTTCTTTTGCAGGTACGCAAGTTCTCGCTAAGGAACCTCTTACGCGATCAACATCCAGATGGCATCTATAAGCCCATCATCCTATTCATCAATCTCTAAATGGCATCTATAAGCCCATTTCCACCATCACTGCTACTATGCGAGTGCAAATTTCTGGGCACTCTAGTGTTCAATCATCTTCCACCCTCGGATTACGAAAGGCATGCCAGCCAATCTGCATCCTCAGGTCTAAGAAGATTGAACAGGGGCAACTGTTGTACCCCAAAATTTGCCCTCCCATATTCTTCAAGAAATTGCCAAGTCATGCTTCAAAATTCCCCAAGGGTTGCACAGTTCAAGAGCCTCCTGAACAGTCAAAATTAGGGTTTTGGTTCTGATCAAGAAAATGAAGTTTCCAAGGGTCCAATCAAGTCCCACATGCCTATAAATATGGTCAAGCATCCTCATATCAAATTTCAAGACTTTCAGCACAAAATTGCACAGTCAAAAACCCTAATTGCACTACAGTCAACTGTAGGGGCAAAATGGTCATTTGACAGTCAAAAGTCCAAATTTTTGATCAACATCTCATTTTGAAGCCACAAACATCATTTGATCAATGCTTGATCATGATTCTCAAAGCTTGGCTCAAAAATCATCAAGATGCAAAAGTTTCCTTATTTGGACAGTTGAAAAAGTCAACTGTAAATTGACCAGGGCATAACTTTCACATGGATTATCAGAAAAATTCCATCCAAAGCTCATTTTGAAGAGAAAGACATTTCCAACAACTCCTCTTCACACTTCAAGTCCAAGAAATGCTCTCACCAAAAGTTATCAATTTCAACATTATAGGTCATTTTCAAAAGTCAACAAAAAGGGACTTTAAGTCAAAGGCCATAACTTGAGATTGGTAAATCAAAATGACATGGGACCAAAGGCATTGGTTAGAGGACTCAAAGACCTTTCCAAAATGTCAAAGAACATGAGCAAAGCTTAGAAATTGAGCAAGTTATGCCTTGTGGAAGTTGGGAAAGTTTTGGATATTTTGAAAAGTCAACATTGATTCAAATGACCTAAAATTGCTAATGGGCCTCTTTTTTCTCCACAATTCATCATCCAAGGCATGTGCACGACCACTTGGCCCAAAGGGAAGTTTTTCTTCATTTTTATTTATTTATTTGGATTTTTATTATTAATAATTCACTTAAATTAATTAAAATACATGAAAAATATAAAACCTAATGTTTCAAATCTTTTTATGCATATAAAATCTATAATATTTCGTGCAAATCAGATTAGGGAAGAATTAGGATGATTGGATATGATTGAGAGCTAAAAAGCATAAAAAAAGATTGAAAAATAATGGCTTGAAAAATCAAATATTGCATAATCAATTCTTTGATTCTTTTGATCAGATTTTTGACCTAATTGGTTCCATACATAAGCATGATCAAGACCTAATGCTCACTAACCAAAAAGCTGCGCCAAAAATCCTTACACAAACTTGAATTTTTGCTTAAAAACTCCAAAGCTGAAAACACATTTGCAGGTGGATTGAAGCCAAGAAATCCATTCCATTGCATCCCTGGGACATCAAGCAACGTACCTGGATCAAGAACACCAACCCTAACGCCCTAAATCATTGTACATAATCGAATTTTTTCTCATAAAAAATGCATATTCGTGTTTTAACTTTGAGACATTTTCATGGCATTTTGATTGTGTATTCATACTGAGTAATGTATTCTGAAGCTAACCATATGGATTAATTGCATTTTTATACACTATATGCAAATATGCCATTGTTGTTTTTTTAGGGTTTGTGAAGCTTTGAAGTAGGGTCTTTTGATTAAGGAACAATTGGCTCATGGGACCTAGGCTATCCTACTCAGCGCTCTTAGACGAACACAATGGCACCCTCGCGCCTAATTTCTAATGCGAGGACGCCTATTCGCTATTTTCCAGAAACGTGCCTAAGGGAACGTTTGTAAAACCGTTGCCTGTTTCTTTTATATTTTCAGGAAAAAATAAGCCAAGGAAGGGGATGATTAGGTGGATACCAACGATTGGAGCGTTTAAAATTTCGCGCGCAAGGAGCACTAACGCGTTTGTTTTATTTTATAATATTTGTTTGTTAGTCAATATACAGAAAACGCGCTTGGATCAGTTGGCAAGGCATTGTAGTGGTAACGCTCAGGACCTGGGTTCGATCCCAGGTCCCCACCCCTCTTTCATATTATTTTGCATTTAATGTTTCCATGCAGCTTCTATACTAAAGCACACCATGCATCTCCCAACTCAAACCTGCCACGCGTTCAATCTCTTCAATCAAGGGCCAGGATCTGTGGAACATGGTGGACTATGGTCAGCGCATATGCATAATTCCTGGAAAGTCAAAGAGGCCAAGGACAAATGGGCCTGAATCACTACAACAAACCCTCCAAATTAGGGGCAGACCCCCTTAGGTTTGCAAATTTTTTATTCTTTGTTTTCATTATTTTTGTTTTCTTTTAATCATTGTTTTTCTATTAATTTAATTTTTTCATAAAAAATACAAAAAACAATAAAAAAATCAGAAAAGATAAAAAAACAATAAATATTTTTATTTTAGTATTTTGTAAATAAATTCATTAATTCACTTAGTTTTAAATTTAGGTTTTAATCTTAATATTTTTTTACTAAAACTCAAAACTTATAGAATTAGGGTTTAATTAATTTTTATCTTTTTTTTCTTTTTATTCCACAGTAATTAAGTATTAAAATATTTACTATTATTTATTTTTATAATTAAATGGCATGTAAATAATTAGGTTAAATATTAGGTTAAAATTAAATCTTTTCTTAATAAATTAAAAACAACTAGAATTAGGGTTAGCATTTTATTTCAATTAATTCTTTTTCGTAAAAAAATCATAAAATACAAAAATACCAAAAAACAAATTTCTTTTCCTTTTAATTTTATTAATTTAATAATCGTTTAATTTAATTTAGTTAAAAAGGGTCCAACGCCCTCGTTTCAACTTTAATTCCAATCCGCATATTTATTTTTATTCTTTATAATATTTATGTATTTCTCCTAAGGCCATGTAACATTTTAATCTTTTGCACTTTTAATTCTTTACTTTCCGTCAAATCGGGCCTTGGATTTTAATTTTGGCGATGTGGACCCGCGCCTTTTGTAATAGTTTAGAATTTTTACTTCTCGCAAATATTTTAACTGTTAATTGATGCATGCAAGAATGAATGACCATAAATAAAAACAAGCGTAGAACACCAATGACATGACAAGATAAAATAACTGAATCTGACACACAAATCACACACCACCCCTAGGGTACGCCTCACTGTTGCCTTGCCTCGAAAGGTGATCGTCGAGTAGAGGATGTCTTAGTAAGTCCTCATGATCCGGGAACCTGGCATGAGGGTAGCTTCTAAGGTGTCTTCCCATTGCTCTGGTGATCACCATGTCCCGAACCTCGAATTGACCCGAACACCTCCAACGGTGGTACTACCTACCTCTCAATGGTGGGATGGCACTACTTTAAAGGACATCTACACAGAAGAATTCCTTAGGGTAGGTAGACGACTCTAGATACTTGCTCTAATTTCAAAACACATCAAAAATACTTTTCACACCGACACCTTTTCAAAAAGCTTTCGAAAGCAATTTTCCAAACACTCTTGAGGACCGATACAAGAGTCGAACTGGAATTTTCAAAGAAACTTTTTTAAAAACCCACAATTGAAAAGCAAGCAAACCATTTTTGAAAACACAAATGAGCAAGTATCTAAGAGCCCATGGATAACCATGGATAGAAAGGGTGCTAACACCTTCCCTTTCTATAACCTACCTCCCGAACCGAGAGAAATCTCTTTAAGGAATTTTTCTGTGCTTTTGTCCTTTCCATTTGGAGAAAATAAAAGACGGTGGCGACTCTTGCTTCCGCGACATTTCGCGAACCAGCGTTAAACAGTCAGTTCCAGATCCACCGATCACAGAGAGGAATGAGGATTACATGAAGGTGTATGTCAAGGGAAAGATTATAATGTTCTCTTCCAATGTTATCACCAAGTTCCTCGGTAGATCTGAAGAGCCTCAAGCTGAACAAGAGGCATCAAATAATGAAGTGTGCAGCGAAATCACCGGCGATAAAGTAAAGCATTAGCCAAAAGGAAGGGAAGTTATCTTCTAGCAAGCTCGGCGTGAAGTATGCCATTCTTCACTAGGTGGCTACTATAAATTGGGTTCCCACAAACCAAACCTCCACCATCTCCATTGGTCTTGGAAAATTTATATTTGCCATTGGAAAGAAAATTGTGTTTGATTTTGGGAAATACATTTTTTAACAAGTCTTGAAGCAAGCATCATCAACCGCTGTGAAACTATCAATATGTTTTCCTTATCTCATTAGAGGAGTAATCATAAGACACCATCCTGGAATTCTATTACCTTTAGATAATGTAAAGATAAATAAATCTCCCTTGACATTACATTATAAGTTGTTTGGTGGTGAGAATGTCCAAGAAATTGTCTAGACATCTTCTCAGGTACCTGGCCCTGATATTTCTAATGCAGGAACTATTTCCCACTTGAAGGAGACTTGCAGGGAGTTAGATGCAATCATAAAAAATAGCTCTACTAGGACGACCAAGCTTGAAGGAGTAATCATGGCCCTGATGGAGGAACAAAAGAACCAGACTGGCGATGATAGTGTTGTTGCTGCTAAGAGTAGTGATTCTAGTAGTGAAGAAACTGAGGATGAAAGCGCTGCTAAAAGAGTTGTATCTGACGATGATGATGTTGATGTTAATATTAGTTCTTCAGGAGATGATGGTCATAATGTTTCTAATGATGATAAAGTTTATGAAGAAGAAGAGGTGTCTAAGTCTGCTAATGGTGGAGATGCTGCTGCATAATCTGGTTCTTTATATTTTCCTTGTAGTTTTTATTTTGTTTGTTTTTGGCTCTATAAGGTTTTTAACACCCAAACTTATTTTGTGCACCTTGTGTGTTGCTTAACATTTGGGCCCTCGTGGTCCTTTTGATGCTATACCTTAGCCATATTATGGCTAAAAAGGGGGAGTAATACTTGATGATCTCACCACTAACATACTGATTATACCTATGTACTCTTGAGGGAGAGAATTCTCTCTGTATTTATAACTTCTACTGGTTACTGGTTGAGAATTAATTTTCTCAAAGGTTGTTCTGTTTGAAGATTCAAATTCCTCACTAACTTTTTCGCTGTATATCTGATGTTTTGTGTTTGATTCTCTTTCAAACCTGTGTGTTACACTTATTTTGGAATCTTATCTAAGGAGTGTAATTTTGTTTTAACAAAAATAAGTTAAAGGGAGAGATTGTTAATTCTCTAGTCTTATGGTTGACATTAATTTTGGTAAAACTAATTTAGGAACATGTTGGACTAGATGTCCTATCCAACTCATCTGACATCTTTCTGGTCAGCTGTTATCTTGGATATGTTAAGTTATTTACGTATCTTGATTATTCTGGGAATATTCGGATTTTATGTGTGCCATCCAAGAAGCAAGAATAAATAGAGTTTATCTACAGATAGAAGGCTACTTAGTTTCATAAAATGTTGAGACATTTTAAGAAACAAATCTTTGGGGTCCTTATTTTAAGCATAAGTTTCTGTTGAATCTGCAGCTGATCAGCCTTGGTTCTTAAGCCCATATCCAATTGATTGAAGAATATAAATAGATCGCTTCAACTCTAGTTTTGAGTTAACTCAAGGTAATCATGTTAGGGTCAGATTTCTTGTGCTTTGTTTTTAGAAAACAATGTGTCTTAGTATATGTACTAGGATTATTTTGTTAGTTGAGTTGTAACTATGTAAAACTCATAAGCTCTTAAGCATTGAGTTGATTATTTTTCTTGGACGAAGCTTGTAAGTAACTCTAATTATTTTTCTTAGACAAAAGTCTTGTCTAAGTATTGTTATTGAAGTGTAACTTCTGGTTTTCTAAGTGTTTATTATTGTTCTATCACTGGTTTATGATTGGAAGGGATTTGAGACAGGTCTCATACCTAGGTGAGTCTTAGGTAAAAGTTAAGCAAGGGTAGTGATTAAGTGAGAAGTTGTAAACATGGGATTTTAGCTTCGAATTGATACTATTGGTAGTTAAATTGATCCCTGGCTTGGTAGCTCCCATAATAGGTGTTGGTTTACACTGAACTGGGTTAAAAATCTTGTGTGTTCTTTACTTTTCTGCACTTCAATTATCGTTTATCTTGTCATTGCTTGCTTGTTCAGAAAATGGTGTCTCGACATATTTTAGGACATTCGTGATCTGAATACTAGAATTTTAACTATCACAACATCAAGTTCTCATCAAAGTAACCACTTATACATGTTAAACAAACCCCAAGGGTCATGCATAAGTGGTATGGGCATTAAGAACACAAGAGAATGCAAACAAATAAGCACACTAGCATGTGAAGCTCTATGTGTCAATTTCCTATCTAATCATGACATAAGAAGGTGAAGTGAAGTGAAAGAGATAAAGGGACATATAAGTCAGCAACTAATGCATAAATAAATAACCATAATTATGCATTCATGCTTAGGAAAGAGGAACAACAAAATCACATAAGCACATGGTCACAAATATCCCTAAGTGGAAACTAATCCTCTAATCAAGAAGTGATAACAAGCAATGCAAAAGAGATATGTACATGGTGAAAGAGAGGAGAAAAATATGAACAAGATATTCAATTAAAATATGTCTCAGTGGCACAATAAGATTCAAACAAAAATTGAATTCAAAGGCTTAAGCATCAAAGCATATGATCATCAAGCAAAGTCAACAATGTAAGTTAACTATTCTCAACAAGGAAAGATAAACACAAGGAATGAAATTAGTAAATAAAACATGATAAGTAATGTTGTACCCCAAAATTTGACCTTCCATATTTCTCAATACATATCAAGTGAGGTCCTCAAATTGCTCAAGGAAGTCCAAGAATTGACCAGACAAACTCTCTCCTAAGGCAGTCTACATCAAATTAGGGTTTCATTTTGCATCAATATTGTTTAGTCCAAATGATACCAAATGCTCAACATTGTCCTAATATGTTCTCAATATCATCCATGTCAAGTTTCAAGCCTTGCAGAGGAAGTTTGCTCAGTCAATTGCTCAAATACCTGGAAATCGACTGTGCTAGGTCAAAAGTCAACCGTGGCCCACATACAGTCAAACTTAAAGATTTTTGGTCAACATCCTCATTTTGAAGTATCTTTCATCATTTTATCACGGTTGTTCATGATTCATCAAGGGTTGCCCATAATTTATCAAAACCCAAAAGTTGCTAAATTAGGGTTTTGTAGGAAAAGTCAACTCAACTTTGACCAAGCATAACTTTCTCATACTTTATCAAAAATGACCCATCCAAAGCTCATTTTTAAGAGGATTAAATTCCCTACAACTCACCTTCATCTCCCAAGTTCAAAATATTAACTCACAAGAAGATGTGAATTTGGACATTATAGGTCATTTTGAAAAGTCAACAAAAACACCTTTTGGGTCAAGGCTTCATACATGACATGGAAGACTCAATTGATATGAGACCAAAAGGGTTGCTTAGAGGACATCCTAATATTTCTAAAAATTCCAAGAACACCTCTCTAGGGTTAAAATTGAGAGAGTTATGCATTAACCAAGTTGACCTTTTTTGCAAAATTGCCAAAAGTCAAATGTGCTCAAATTTGCATTTTTTGCTAAATGGGCCCAACTTGTTATGCTTGCACTTCCATGATAACATAGTCCACAACCTATGGGACCCTCCATGCTTTATTTATTCATTTATTTAATTTATTTTGATTTTTATTCATTTAAAATTCAAATAAAATCAAATAAGTCCTAATAAATCATATATTGTGTTTTAGGGATGATTTTTGCATTGAAAGAAGATCTTATACGCTGTCAATTGAGAATCAACTCGTGCAAGGCTAATTTGGTTGGAAAAAGATTGGATTTGAGAAAAATTAGAAAGAAATCATATGCCATGAAAGACCAAATCAAATCTCCATGATGAGCAAGATTGGGGTCGTTTTTGTTGACCTAATAGGTTGTATTACATATACAGAAGGACGCCAAGGCATGAGAGAGGTTAGAGCAGTCATGCAGAGGTAGAATAAAACTCAAAAAATTCAAGAAAAAGTGGTGATGTAATTTCCATAATAGAGACCAAATTGTGCCATCTTTCCCTTGCCAATCGATTGCTGGAGGTCTCAGGATCATATTCCAATCATTAGCAAGCCTCTCAAGGTCCTGAAATCCGTTATAGCAGTCATACGGTTAGCAAGAATTTTCGTTTTCGTTTTCATCAATTTATACACCATTTGCACGTTTTGATTGCATATTCTTATTCCTTAACATGTTTGTAAGATAATCATTATATTCAATTGCGTTTTTGGTGATTGTATGACAAACTGCCATAGTTAGGGTTTCAAGTTCTTGTTTAGGGCTTTGCAGGATAGGCAAAATTGGACATTGATTCTGGTGCCATGAGACTCGTGAGGATGAGACAAGTTGATTGGTACCAGCCATGGCCATTTATCTTGAGCCTACATGATTTTGGAGATGGACAGGGATATATCTACAATAAGTGTCTGTAGGTAAAAACATTGTTACCTAAAACGACAGATGGGAGGAAGAAGATGGAGGCGTGGCGCCCCCTGGTTGGGCCATTTGAATTTAGCGCGCTTTTCATTATTGTTTATATATTATCTTTGTTTCTATCATATGTACAAATAACAAATGCAGCGCAGATGGCAAGCTTGCCTTGGAAAATGCCTAAGGACCTGGGCTCGATCCCCAGGTCCCAACCTTTATTCATAATATTTTTCCACAGGCAATCCAGCGCTTTGCAAATCAAGAGGTTCACCATACACCATCAGGATTTGGCCATCCAATTCATCAACGCCCCAGATCCATATACCACCATTGGAGGACCACCATATGCCTCAAGTTAACAACCACACTTGATTAAGAAAAGTCAAACAGGCTTGGGTCTTTTGGGCTCAAAATCTCCACAACACCCCCCCATAATTGCCAATACAGGCCCATATTTCTTTCTTTTTCTTTTAGTTTTTTTTTAAATATTTCAATATTTATTTTATTTACTATTAATTCACAAATTAATTTATTTATTTTCACAAAAAACCATAAAATCAATAGTTCACAAAATTAAGATTTTTTTTATTAATCAAAATTAATTTAATTTAGGAAAATTGTAATTTGTTTTCATAAATAAAATAAAAATAAAAATTAGGTTAACTTTTAATTTTATTTTGCTCTTTTTCTCAAATAAATAAAAATACAAAAAAATAGGTTTTGGAAAATTAATTTATTTTTCTTAATTTAAAATTAATTAGGCTTAGGATTTTCCTTTAATTTAGCAATTCCATTATTTTCCAAAGCAAAACAAAAAAACATTTTTTAACTAATCGCAATTAGGTTTAGGCAAGGGTTAAAACCCTAGTTGTCTCGTTTTTGAATTATCGCGCGCGTACAATTATTTTTACGATATTGTTGTAACTGCTCATGGTTTGTAATAGTTTGATCTAGGTTTTTTATTTATCGCTTTTTCCCGGGTTTTTGGCCATGTAATTAATTCCCCTCCCCGAAGCCTTGTAATAGCGTAGATTTACTTTCTCGCATTTTAATTCTCGCAAATATTTGACTGTTTAGATGTATGCTAATAGGATTCTATGACAAGAATGCATGACAAATTAATCCAGTTAGAAAACCCTAATGTGCAAAGATAAATAACTGAAACTAATCACTCGCACATATCACTCTTAGGGTATACTCTCACTTCGGTTGCCTTCGGTAAATGATCATTAAGTCTAGGGTGCCTTAGTGGTTGCCCTCCTGTCTAACAAAGATCAAATGTCCCACTCGAACGTTGCCTCAAATGTTGCCTCGAATATGATCTTAAGACTTTAGGGTTATTACTAATGTATCCTAACATTGCTTTAGTGATTGTACGTCCCTTTCAAATTGACCCTTACAACTCCAACGACTAGGGTTACTTACTCACTAATAATAGGATAACACGGTCTAAAGGAAACGAGAATAGAAACGATCTTTTTTCGAGTAGGTAGATGCTAGTAGGTACTTGCTCAAAACAAAACTTTTCATACTTACACATTTCAAAACAATTTTCAAAACAACTTCGTCACACCTTTGAGGACTGATACAAGGGTTATCACGAAGAAAAACATTTTCAAAACATAGCACATATACAAGCAATTATAAAAGATGAGCAAGTACCTAAGAGCCCATGGAAAACCATGGATAGAAAGAGTGCTAACACCTTCCCTTTTTATAATCTACCCCCCATACTCAAAGTCTCGAAAAAGGATTTTTTCTATACTTTTTTCCTTTCCGGTTGGATGAAATAAAAGTCGGGGGCGACTCTTGCTTACCGCGACATTTTGCAAACAAAAAACGCAAAATGCAAACCATCATTTCAAACAGTCGGTTCTGCCACCGTATCACAGAACTGGCGACTCTACTGGGGAATTAATAAGTGGGGTATACCTTAGGATCTAGTTCATCATAATTTCTTCACTTGATTGCTTTGATTGCTTTGATTTTTAGGGTTTTTGTTTTGGAGTTACTATAGATCCTAACTCGGATCTGGGAATACCTTTTAGGTAAGTAGCAATAGACTGTGAGGGAACTGTACGGTGTAGACCGATATGGTTGAAGCAGTAGCTACGTTGATGTGGCACATTAGTTGGTACCGGTATCCCTTATGGAGAAACAAGGAGAATACGGGGCTGCTGCGTGGTGTCATTAAGCATCAACTGACCTTAGAACCTTTAATCTCCCAACTTGGCCATTAGAAAGTAGTGAGATTGCCGGTCTCGGTGTAAAGCTGGGAACTGGTTGATACTCGATGCTACACTCATTGAGACCATACTCTCGAGATAGTTTCATCCGTAAGAAAAGATTGCGTGAGCTGAGACCATGACCGATGGAGGATGGTCAATCCTATTGAGATCCTCTAGAACCCGATTACTTTTTCTAGGACAGGTTTGAACCAACTTAACTTCAAGTGGGTATTACGTTTGACCTCATACAAGCCTTAAACCTAAGAGCTTTGTGTGATTTGACTATTCTTGAAATATCTGTGTTTTCTATACATGTGGTTTACCATGACATCATGCATCATAACATGGCATTCATACTTCATTACACTAACCATTTCAAAGACCAAGGGAGTTTATCTTTGTTCTGTTTTGCAGATTATGGCTTCCGTGGGTAGAAATACCATCCGAGTCAACTTTGTGCAAATACCTTCCCAACTTAAAGAGCTAGCCTCAAGAGTTTCTGAGACTTCTATGTTCAGTAAGAGACACGGTCAACTTCTCAGCCTAGTTACTTCAAATCATGATGAGCAGATGATGAGTGTACTTTTCCAGTTCTTCGATCCCGTGCATCATTGCTTCACCTTTCCAGATTACAAGCTGGTTCTTACCTTGGAAGAGTTCTTTCACCTATTGGGTATATCCATCCTTGAACAGGTACCCTTTGAAATTCTGGCTGCAGATACTCAATGTCACGTTCAATGCTATGACACCGTATCTGACTTACTATATGACAGTAAATACAAAAGCAATAAAGAACACAGTCAATTGTTTACCCAGTTCAGTATGCAACAACACCTACTCTGGGGGCTACCAAGCCAGGGAGGAAATCCACTATAAGAGATATTAATTCAGGAATAAACCAACCAGTTTATCTCCTTCACTTAAGACCTACCCAATGCAATTCCAATCTAAGTACAACTTAAACCTGAGTTCCTACTCACTCCCCCTCAATCACAGCAGTGATACATAAACCAATTTGACTTAAGAATTGATGAAGACACTCTTCAAAAACAAACACTTGATTAAGCTTCACAGCTTTTTAATCAAGCAACACAATCACTCGTGCTTCACAGCTTTGAGTGATGCACACAGCTAACTTGACTCTGCTTCACAGCTTTAGTCAAGGAACATTCAAACACTCTTGCTTCAAAGATTTGAGTGCTACACAACCCTTACAATTAGAAACCTATTCCAAGTCACTTATCACAATGATAATTGCTTGGAGTACAATAATCAAACCTATACAGATTACAAATGATCTTCTGATCAATAAAAGGGATGCCTTGCAAAACAGCAGCTCTGTTGAATATATAGCAGCTGCAACTTCAGTTAGGGTTTCCACAAAAACCTAGGTTTAATTCCGTTAACCTAAAGACCAGGTCACATGACTTTATTAACCAGGTTAGGGTTGAGCTAGGTTACCCCTCAGAAAACGCAGGATTCTGTTCAGGAAAGACTGAGTTATTTTCCTGAAAAAACTCAGACTTATCCAACCTGCAAACCTGTTAGTTCAGAACAGGATGTCATAACATCTGTTATGACATTTGAGAAAACCTGTCTACTGATTTAGCAAAATATGGTCATTTTGCAAAATGCTCAGATACACACTTATAAACATCAGTACTTGAATTACAATATTTTTCTGCAAAGGTACCTAATGAGTCAGTACAAACTAAACTAGAATGTTATGACATCAGTCATGACATTCACACATACACTTGGGTTTTACCAAAAATGCAATCCAATACCTAAACAACTACAAACTCCCCCTTTGGCAGATTTTTGGCTAAAGACCCTAAGCAATCAGAGATAGATAGCAGCAAAAATAAATGACTGCAGAAAAATAGAATGTCTAATTGAGCAAGTACATATTAAGTACCAAAATATTCTCCCCCTCTTTAGCCACAAATGGGCCAAAGATACATGTTCATAATGATTATACAGTTATCCAAAGACAATTAATAAGAGCAGCAGCAGAAAAAAAAGAACTGAACACACTTCCAAACTCCACCAGATATCAGCACTGACCAGCAACACCACCAAACAGCAACCAACCTTCAAGCACTGTCATCAGACTCAGAGGAGCTAGTTTCTTCAATGTTGAGATGACCTTCAGCTTCCTCCTTTTCTAGCCTGGCAATTAGAACTTCTAGGGTCCTTTTTCTAGCATCCAGCTCTTTGCAAGTTTCTTTTAAAACAGCTATGACATCTGATGTCTTGGACTGGGTCTTCACAGACGATGTCTCAGCTGATGTTATGACAATGTCTGGAGCATGAGATCCCTGAAACAGTTTGTAGTGCAAGCCAAGGGCAGGAGCTCTTTTGCAGACTGTATCTCTTGCCACAAGGATATCAGGGTATTGTGCAAGGATGATTCCACAAAGGAGGGAGGGAAAGGCAATTGGTCCTTTGACAACATAACTGCCAGCATGCTTTAAAGTTTGTTCAAAGATGTACCTGCCATAGTTAAAAGCAGTCTTGGTTCCCACATCATAAATAAATCTCCCCAATCCTGTGGAGATAGTTGATTTATGATTTGTAGGCACCCAGTTGGCTGCACCTATTTTATGCAAGATGGCAGATTTCATGCTGAGTTTACTGGCATTCAGCTTGCCTTTCAAGGGCCAGCACTTTACTTGCCTGGCTGTGATGGTTTGACAAACTTCATTGTCAGTTGCCTCCAGATCAGGACAATCCTCATTTGTTCTTCCAAGAAACTTGTTGATTTCTGATGGAGAGAACTTGACCCTTCTTCCTCTAACAAAAACACTTTCAAAGTCAGCTGACCTTCCATCAGCATAATCATTAGACAAGTTCACTACAAACTCCTTGACCAGATTTTCATAACATTTGTTAAACTTTATCACTGTCTTCATTAGTCCAGCATTCTTGATCAGGTCCATGATGTCTTTGCACTCCAAGGCATCATTGTTGAGTTCTCTCTCTAAGGCTATTCTCTTTAAGCAAACATACTTCCATCTGTTTGCATTGTCAGGATGATGAAAAGAGATGTTCTCTGTTGGCACTTCAGGCACTCTAGCAATTTTGCTGGAGGGGAGCTTCCTTCTTATAGGAGTTTCTTCAATATCAATCTCAAATTCTGATTCCTCATCAGAATCAGAAGATTCAGGTTCTTTTCTCTTCTTAGAGATTGGTTGTCTAGCAGTATGCACCTGGGCCTTCTTCCCTTTTGTCTGAATACTTTTCTCAGCCATGCCTTCAGCCTTGGATTTCTTAGCATTAGGTTTATCATTCTGACTACTCTTTCTTTTCATCAATCTCCTAGCTATGCTAGGGTTCACATTAGCAATCAGATCATTATCTGAGTAATCCTCATCCACATCAATGATAGGTGGATCAACAGCCTTTTCTGAAGGGTTCTGAATGTTGTCTTTTTGTGTCACAACATTCTCAGTGAAATCTACATTTTCAGAAACTTCCACATTTGGACTTTCTGATTGATTTAAAGGGACAGAAATCCCCGGTACAGATTGGTTTCCACTCAGTATACTAGTAACCAGCCTAGCAATAGCTTGGTGAACTTGAACTGATCCTTCTCTATTAGGTACAGAAGACGAAGGATGAGAAGAATTACCAGAGGCTGTAGCTTGAGCTCTTCCTGCATGTCTGGTTCTGAGCTTTTTGACTTTGGCTGGGTCAGTTGCCATCTCTCTGAGAGGAGTGACCTCAAGAACTTCAGATTCTATGCATGTGGTGATTGCCCTAGAATCTTGGTCAGATGATGACGATGATGAGGATGACGAAGTTGCCATGGTTGAAGACGATGTCTGAGACATTTTGATTGACTTTGAGTAATGGTAGCAGTTTGAGAAAAATCTTTGATTGAGAGGAGGAAACAGGTTGCAAGGACGAGAGAGGTAGGGGGTAAAAGGGAGTCTTTTCAAATTCTTAAAGATTTTGAAAGAATTGTGAAAGTATATGATTAACCCACTAAAGATAGACTTAATAAAATTAATTCCTTCAACCTTTGTTTTAAGCAAAATTAATTGCTATAAAATCTTATGTTGGTGAATACCCAACCTGCCCCTCAAATTTTCAAGTTTATTTCCAACAAGAGCCTTGGTAGAAGAATCAGTCAGCTGAAGCTTAGAGAAACTATGTTCCAGTTTAAATGACTTCTTCTCTTCAAAGTCAATAGGTTTCAAGGAAATGTTGATTGTATTCAGATTGTCACAACACAATGTCACAACATCTTGTGTGACATTGTACTCAGGGAGCATCTGTTTTCACCAGATGTTTTGAGAACATTTTTTCCTAGCAGCAACTATTTCCACACAGAATTGGGAAGGCATTCTTTTGATATGAATCATAGTTCTGGTTGATTCTTGAATAATTTTCTGTTTGTCCAGTCCATTTTGATGGAGAGTTATAGGAGAGGAGACTTCAAGCCTCATTTCTTCAGGGAAACAAAATTTATTAGACTTGTTATTTCCAACATCCTTGTCAAGATGACTTATGGTTCTGACAACACATCCTTCTTCATGTTTATTTGCCACATCACAGATATTATCAACCTGTAGTTTTGGAGTTCTTCTGACTGCTTCCATAGAAATAGCTCTTTTCATTCTTCTTAGATGAAGGGGACCAAGCTTATGCTGCCACAGTTTCATCTCTTTTTCTTCTTTGATAATTGGACACATAGTGGAGATATCAGTGTTCTCAGGCTGCCACAAGTAGCAGTTATCTTTGGATCTGATTCCTCTCATTACAACTTCTGGTTTTTCATTAATTACTAGACATTCAGATCTTGAGAAGTTGACCTTGAATCCTAGATCACATAATTGACTGATACTAATGAGATTAGCAGTCAGCCATTTTACCAGCAGTACTTTATTCAGACTTGGAACTCCAGGGCAGTCCAAATTACCAACTCCTTTGACTTCACCTTTAGCACCATCTCCAAAGGTCACAAAACTGGTGGTGTGAGGCATAACATTATTGAGGAGATTTTTGAATCCAGTCATGTGTCTGGAACATCCACTGTCAAAGTACCAGCCTTCCTTTGCAGACACTCTCAGGGAAGTATGGGCTATCAGGGCAGTAGCCTTTTTCTTCCAATGAGGAGTATGTGGTACCCCTTTTGGCTTAGGTTTAGCACCTGAGTTCTGATTAGGATATCCATGTAATCTGAAGCAGAAGGGCTTTATGTGGCCATATCTCCCACAATGATGACATCTCCATCTTTGGTATTTTTTCTTCATGTATTTCTGATGTTGAGAGTTGTGTTGAGACATCTGCTTTGACAATTGTTTAACATGCCTGATCTTCTTGTCTGCACCAGGTTTCTTAGCTTCCACAAATCCTAGACCAGATTTGTTTCCCACATTTTGTCCCACTTGTAGGATCTCTTCCAATTTATCTGATCCATTGGTCAACATCTTGACAGATTTTGTCATTTGGTTCAGTTGTGAGTTCAGTAATTGAACTTCCCCTTCTAGGTGACTTATAGTTTCAAGATCTTCCCTTTTTTCTGCCTCCAGCTTTATAATGAGTTTTGACTGTTTCTCATTCTGCACACAGACTACAGCACTTCTGATACACAATTTCTTGTAGGTATCAGCCAGTTCTTCAAATGTCACTTCTTCATCACTAGTGTCACTTTCAGAAGTACAAACACTAGTTAGAGCAGTAACTAGTTTGGCAGATTCTTCTTCAGAATTACTTTCTGAATCATAGTCAGACCAAGTAACAGTCATTCCTTTCTTTTGTTTCTTAAGAAAGGTAGGACATTCAGCTCGAATATGTCCATATCCTTCACATCCATGGCATTGAATACCTCTGCCTTAGTTTCCCTTATCTTCTGACCTTGGTCTTCTGCTGGAACTGTCAATGTTAGAGGGAATGTTATGAACATTAGACCTTGACTTTGGATCCATTCTTTTGATGAGCTTGTTGAACTGTCTTCCAAGCATGGCAATAGCTTCTGATATATTTTCTTCTTCATCCTCCTTGTTTTCAACATCAGCGTTGGATACAAGTGCTATGCTTTTGTTCTTCTTGTCACCATTATCAGTGATCCCCATCTCAAAAGTCTGAAGAGACCCAATAAGTTCATCCACTTTCAACTTGCTGATGTCCTGGGCTTCCTCTATGGCAGTTACCTTCATTGCAAATCTTTTAGGCAAGGATCTGAGAATCTTCCTTACCAGTTTTTCTTCTGACATCTTTTCTCCCAGTGCTCCTGAGGTGTTGGCAATCTCCAAGATGTTCATGTGAAACTCATGAATGGTTTCATCTTCTATCATTTTTAGATTCTCAAACTTGGTGGTCAACATCTGAAGCCTTGACATTTTTACTTTGGAAGTGCCCTCATGAGTAGTTTTGAGAGTGTCCCAAACTTCCTTGGCCAGTTCATATTGATGTACTAGTCTGAAAATGTTTCTATCAATTCCATTGAACAAGGCATTTAAAGCTTTTGAATTTCCCAGAGCTAACTCATCTTCTTCTTTACTCCAATCTTCCTCAGGCTTCAGACTGATTGTCCCATCTTTCTCAGTTATGGTGGGATGAATCCATCCTTTGTCAGCAGCTCTCCAAGCCTTTTTGTCCAGAGATTTTAGGAAGGCAATCATACGAGGTTTCCAGTAGTCATAATTATTTCCATCCAGAATGGGTGGTCTATTTCCAAAAACTCCTTCTTTGTCCATAGTGCCAGAAAGTGATATCCCTAGATCTCACCCAGTAATACAGGCAGGGTGCCTGCTCTGATGCCAATTGAAATTCTGGCTGCAGATACTCAATGTCACGTTCAATGTTATGACACCGTATCTGACTTACCATATGACAGTAAATACAAAAGCAATAAAGAACACCGTCAATTGTTTACCCAGTTCAGTGTGAAACAACACCTACTCTGGGGGCTACCAAGCCAGGGAGGAAATCCACTATAAGAGATGTTAATTCAGGAATAAACCAACCAGTTTATCTCCTTCACTTAAGTCCTACCCAATGCAATTCCAATCTAAGTACAACTTAAACCTGAGTTCCTACTCACTCCCCCTCAATCACAGCAGTGATACATAAACCAATTTGACTTAAGAATTGATGAAGACACTCTTCAAAAACAAACACTTGATTAAGCTTCACAGCTTTTTAATCAAGCAACACAATCACTCGTGCTTCACAGCTTTGAGTGATGCACACAACTAACTTGACTCTGCTTCACAGCTTTAGTCAAGGAACATTCAAACACTCTTGCTTCAAAGCTTTGAGTGTTACACAACCCTTACAATTAGAAACCTATTCCAAGTCACTTATCACAATGATAATTGCTTGGAGTACAATAATCAAACCTATACAGATTACAAATGATCTTCTGATCAATAAAAGGGATGCCTTGCAAAACAACAGCTCTGTTGAATATATAGCAGCTGCAACTTCAGTTAGGGTTTCCACAAAAACCTAGGTTTAATTCCGTTAACCTAAAGACCAGGTCACCGGACTTTATTAACCAGGTTAGGGTTGAGCTAGGTTACCCCTCAGAAAACGCAGGATTCTGTTCAGGAAAGACTGAGTTATTTTCCTGAAAAAACTCAGACTTATCCAACCTGCAAACCTGTTAGTTCAGAACAGGATGTCATAACATCTGTTATGACATCTGAGAAAACCTGTTTACTGATTTAGCAAAATGTGATCATTTTGCAAAATGCTCAGATACACACTTATAAACATCAGTACTTGAATTACAATATTTTTCTGCAAAGGTACCTAATGAGTCAGTACAAACTAAACTAGAATGTTATGACATCAGTCATGACATTCACACATACACTTGGGTTTTACCAAAAATGCAATCCAATACCTAAACAACTACAAACTCCCCCTTTGGCAGATTTTTGGCTAAAGACCCTAAGCAATCAGAGATAGATAGCAGCAAAAATAAATGACTGCAGAAAAATAGAATGTCTAATTGAGCAAGTACATATTAAGTACCAAAATATTCTCCCCCTCTTTAGCCACAAATGGGCCAAAGATACATGTTCATAATGATTATACAGTTATCCAAAGACAATTAATAAGAGCAGCAGCAGAAAAAAAAGAACTGAACACACTTCCAAACTCCACCAGATATCAGCACTGACCAGCAACACCACCAAACAGCAACCAACCTTCAAGCACTGTCATCAGACTCAGAGGAGCTAGTTTCTTCAATGTTGAGATGACCTTCAGCTTCCTCCTTTTCTAGCCTGGCAATTAGAACTTCTAGGGTCCTTTTTCTAGCATCCAGCTCTTTGCAAGTTTCTTTTAAAACAACTATGACATCTGACGTCTTGGACTGGGTCTTCACGGACGATGTCTCAGCTGATGTTATGACAATGTCTGGAGCATGAGATCCCTGAAACAGTTTGTAGTGAAAGCCAAGGGCAGGAGCTCTTTTGCAGACTGTATCTCTTGCCACAAGGATATCAGGGTATTGTGCAAGGATGACTCCACAAAGGAGGGAGGGAAAGGCAATTGGTCCTTTGACAGCATAACTGCCAGCATGCTTTAAAGTTTGTTCAAAGATGTACTTGCCATAGTTAAAAGCAGTCTTGGTTCCCACAGCATAAATAAATCTCCCCAATCCTGTGGAGATAGTTGATTTATGATTTGTAGGCACCCAGTTGGCTGCACCTATTTTATGCAAGATGGCAAATTTCATGCTGAGTTTACTGGCATTCAGCTTGCCTTTCAGAGTAATGTCACTTTCTCATACATATATTCTTTGGTGTTCCCGGGCTATGGAAGACACTGCTGTTATTGACCGTTGTGGGGGATACCCTAATGTTCTGTTGCTTGGAATCAGAGGGGGTATAACTTATAATCCTTGTCTAGCTTTGTGACAATTTGGTCGTGCTCGGAGAGATGTTCCCCATGAGTTACTTCTCGAGGACATTGTATTTGACTACAAGGAGGATGTTAAGGATCATCGCCGGAGGTTTATACGAGCTTGGGGCATGGTGAACAGATCTGACCCCCAAGAGTTGGGACCAAAGACTTCTCTTCCTATGCAGCTTTACCTCTAATGGGTCCGAGCTCGTGCCCAGAAGCTTGGGAGGCCCTATGAGGCTGTATTACCAGTGATTGTGGAGCCCACTAATGAAGAGGGCATTCCTTACACGGTTCTATATCCTTACATGCCCACTGATCCTGGGGAGTTACAGAGGTCTTGGATTCAGCTAAAGAATGAGTGGGATACTTACCGGGAACAGTACCATGAGCAAGAAAGGAAGATTTTGAAGCTCACCAGGCAGCTCGAGGAAGAAAGAGTGATCAATGACTACATCAGCACGAAGAGGAAGCGTCCATGGGACTTTTGATTTTTCTTCTTCTAGTTTTAGATGTTGTTTTATTTACTTCTTTGTAACGCCTTAAAGGCATTGTTGAACCTTTCAAAGTTAATCTAATAAAGCTTGTCTATTTTTGGTTCGAAAATTTAAATCTCCGAAATTCTTTGAAATCATTACATGAACATCCCATTATCATGCACATCATTACAGGTACCCTTACAAGTTTCTCATCTTCTTCGCTGTTTATTTCAGCAGAAATGTCTTATGATCAAGCCATCAAAGATCTGCAGGCACATAACACCCAATTCCAACAGGTGTTTATAAGTATGGCTAAAGGGCAAGAGGATCTGAAGACCCTTATTCTGAAAGAGAAGAAGGTCGGTATTCTGAACATGGGTAGAAGATTCGGAGAAAGGTTGAGACAACCAGCTGATCTGACCTCCTCATCCAAGGACAGGGAGAACCAAGAAAGAGCAAAGGACCCTAGTCCTACAGTTTCTGATAACAATACGAATTACGATGATGAGCAATATCCTCCTACTGAGGATAGATACAAGCAGCTAGAAGCCCATCTGAGTGCTATGGAGATTCAGAAAATCCTTGGTTTGGACTTCGGAGAACTGGGACTGGTATCAGGAGTGGTCATCCCTCATAAGTTCAAAGCTCCAGTTTTTGCTAAATATGATGGAGTATCCTGCCCAAAACTCCATCTCCGGTTGTATGTCCGAAAGATCAAACCCCACACTGCTGACAGAAATTTGTGGGTGCATTTCTTTCAAGATAGTCTGTCAGGGACTCAACTTGAAGGGTTCTATCAGTTGGAGGGAGCCAGTTTCCGAAACTGGGGATATCTTGCTGCTGCTTTCTACAAGAAGTATCAGTACAACGCCGACCTTGCTCCTACTCGTACTCAACTCCAGGGTATGTTCATGGGTTCAGGTGAAGGTTTTAAGGACTATGCTCAAAAGTGGAGAGAATTGGCTGGAAGAGTCCAAACCCCTTTGTCTGATAGGGAGTTGGTTGAGATGTTTCTAGGGACGCTATCTGGTCCATTTTTCAATCACTTGATTGGAAGCTCGTCATCTGGGTTTACTGAGTTGATTTTGACTGGAGAAAGAGTAGAAGCTAGCATTCGAAGTGGTAAAATACAGAAGGACGCCTCTTAGAGTTCGGTAAAGAATCCTTTCACTAGTAAGAAGGAAGCTAGTGCAGTCTATGGCCTTAGGGGCCAAAATAGATCTAAACATCGTCAAACGGTAAATGTTGTAGTGATACCAAGATCCGCAGTTTCTCCATAATGCAATAATCAACAAAGGGTGGAAAGACCGCAACGGAAGTTTACCCGCATCAATATGACTTTGGCTGAAGTCCTACCTCATCTGCTGAAATCCAACTTGGCAAACATAAAAGAGGCTCCCAAGAATCCAAACACTACTTCTCCCAGATTCAATGCCAACGCGCGGTACGCCTACCATTCCGAGAGTCCGGGCCATGATACAAACAATTGTTCGGCTCTGAGAAACAAAGTGCAAGATTTGTTGGAAGCTAAGGAGATTGAGTTTGATGCTCCAGAAAAGCCAAACGTTATAACTGCTCCCATGCCCAAACATGGTCGTGGAATCAATGTTGTGGACCGATTCGTTTGTGTCCTCTGTTGAAGAAGTTTCTACCCCTTTGATAACGATTAAGAGGAATTTGCTGTAAACTGGTTTATTTCTGGGATATGGTGAAGGTTGCCACATGTGTTCGATTCTGCCTGTCGGTTGTTGTTTGTTGAAGTCAGGTGTTCAATGCCTGATGGATAATAAAGAGATTGTGTTTGAGAAGATTGTGTTTCCATTTGTTCCAAATGAAGACGTTGCCATTATCACCATTTCCTCCAATCCTTCCAAGGTTTCCTCGAGAAAACCTGTTAGGGTTACACCTGTTCCAAGAATTGCTCCATTAATAATCATTGTTCCTGGTCCCATCCCATACACTTCGGATAAGGCTGTCCCTTGGCACTATGGTGTTGTTGTGAATTACCATGGTGTTAGACAAGACTTGAAGAATGAAGAAGCTGATTTTGATGTCAGTAATATTGTTGGGGCTAGCAAGGTCACCAGAAGTGGAAGACTCTTTTCCCCCGAGATTTCCCCTCTGACTGTCCACAAACTTGTTGCCATTTCGTCTGCTAGTACATCAACTACTGTCCCAGTTCCCACTCCAGTTATCACCCCTGTCACCGAGCCATCGGGGACTCGGGGCAAAGAAATCATAGGTGAGCCTTCCCGGATGGAGGCACCTAGGAAAATCAATGTGGAAACCTCTAAACAAGAAATAGAGGAAATATTGAAAATTATCAAGAAGAGAGACTGCAACGTAGTCGAGCAGCTGGGGCAGACCCCGTCAAAGATCACCATGTCGTCCCTATTATTGTGTTCTGAAGCCCATGCGAAGGCTTTGATTGCATTTCTCAAGACTGTGCATGTGCCACAGGAAACTTCTGCAGATCAGTTCAAAGATTGTGTGGCTAGCCTGACTGCTGACAATGGGCTAGGATTTTCAGATACGGATCTGAATGCTAAGGGGAAGAATCATAATGATGCTCTACACGTCTCGATCGATTGCAAGGGCGCCACTATGGCCAATATGCTGGTAGATACCGGGTCCTCATTGAATGTTCTGCCAAAGAAAGCGTTAGACCGTCTGGATTCTGAAGGTTTGATTCTAAAGCCAAGTAACATTGTGGTAAGGGATTTTGATGGATCAAAAAGAATGGTGCACGGGGAGGTGGACATCCCTATCAAAGTGGGATCTCAGACTTTTGGGTCCACCTTCTACGTAATGGATATCAAGCCGTCCTATTCTTGCTTGTTGGGTCGTCCTTGGATTCATAAGGTTGGGGCAGTGACTTCCACGCTTCATGAAATGCTGAAATATCCGGTGAAGGGGAAGATTGTCACGGTACAAGGTGAAGAAGAGTATATGGTGAGTCATCTCAACTCCTTTCTCTATGTAGAGATGGACGGGGAATTCATAGAAATGCCTTGTCAAAATTTTGAAGAGATCCTTCAGTTCTCGGCATCAACTGAAGTTACTACCGGCAAACCTCCTTTTAAGATGGCTTCTCTCAAAGACGCCAGGGCTGTAATTGAAGAAGGTGGGTGTGCCAATTGGGGTCATCTCCCTGATTTCACTCACAAAACTGACAAATTTGGTTTGGGCTTTACTACAGAGGCTCAAAGGGCTATTAGGCACGCACGGATCGGAAGACCTCCTCTACACATTAGCAAGCGTGGAGTTAATGCAATTGAAGACAGTGAAGAGGATTCAGACGTCGACAACTGGATCTACCCAACAACCAACGGTGGACTGAACAACTGGATGACGAAGGACTTCATACATGTTTCTTTTATTCCGCAGTAATTGACTTTTGTTTTAAGATTTGTAATAAACAGTTTGAAACTTTACAGCCTGATGCCTTGCCCAAGGCACCTTGGCTTTGTTTGTGAGGGCTATTATTTGTCATTTCATATATCATTAATAAAGCATTGGACGTTTCTTGCATTGCAAATTTTGTGCTCCTTGTTTTTCTTTTCTATCTCTCACTTTATCAAAACAGTTATTCTCTTACACACATTCACGTATCATAGTGCAGATCCATATCCACTCTAGATCCCATTGATAACAACTCTGCTACTTCCAGTTATGACTTCGAAAACCCGATCAACCAAGCCGAGGACGAAGGTGAGGATGATTATGAGGTTCCTAGAGAGCTTACTAGACTATTGCAGCAGGAAGAGAGGGCCATACAGCCTGATGAAGAGCTAGTGGAGTCAGTAAATTTGGGTACAAAGAAAGACAGGAAAGAGGTTAAGATAGGTGCGAATTTGGAGCCTAGTGTCAAACAACGACTAATACAAATGCTATAGGACTATGTTGAGATCTTTGCCTGGTCCTATGAAGACATGCCTGGTTTGGACACTGATATTGTGGTACACCGCCTGCCGACTAAAGAAGACTGCCCTCTGGTAAAGCAAAAGGTCCGCCGTATGCATCCTGAAATGTCAGAGAAAATCAAGGCAGAGGTCATGAAACAGTTCGACGCATGGTTCTTAGCTGTCACTCCCTATCCGAAGTGGGTGGCCAACGTTGTTCCGGTAGCTAAGAACGACGGTAAGGTACGGCTGTGTGTGGACTATAGAGATCTGAACAGGGCAAGCCCCAAGGATGACTTCCCACTTCCTCACATTGATGTTCTGGTCAACAACACCGCGCAACATAAGATCTTCTCCTTCATGGACGGTTTTTCTGGCTATAACCAGATCAAGATGACCCCTGAGGACATGGAGAAGATAAACTTCGTTACACAGTGGGGAACCTTTTATTACAAGGTAATGCCTTTTGGATTGAAGAATGCTGATGCAACTTATCAGCGCGCCATGGTCGCTTTGTTCCACGACATGATTCACCACGAGCTCAAGGTTTATGTTGATGACATGATAGCCAGGTCCCAGACCAAGGAAGAGCACCTTGATCATCTCCAGAAACTGTTTGACAGGTTGAAAACGTACAAGCTGAGGTTGAATCCGAACAAGTGTACCTTCGGGGTAAGGTCTGGTAAGCTTTTGGGTTTTGTTGTCAGTGATAATGGTATTCAGGTGGACCCTGTAAAAGTAAAATCCATACAAGAGATGCCGGCTCCCCGCACAGAAAAAGATGTTAGAGGCTTCTTGGGACGTCTGAATTACATCGCCAGGTTCATTTCACATCTGACTGCTACTTGTGAGCCAATCTTCAAGCTGCTGAAGAAAGATCAAGTGGTAAAGTGGAATGATGAGTGCCAGACCGCTTTCAAAAGAATCAAGGAATACCTTCAAGAACCACCAACTTTGATGCCTCCAGTTAAAGGAAGACCTTTGATATTATACCTGACAGTGCTGGACAATTCAATGGGATGTGTGCTGGGGCAGCATGACGAGTCTGGCCGAAAAGAGCACGCCATTTACTACCTTAGAAAAAAGTTTACCAACTGTGAGACTCGATACTCATTGCTCGAGAAAACTTGTTGTGCTTTGGCATGGGCTGCTCGCCGACTGAGACAGTATATGCTGACCCACACCACCTTGTTGATATCAAAGATGGATCCGATCAAGTATATTTTCGAGAAGCCCGCTCTCTTCGGAAGAATAGCAAGATGGCATATGATCTTAACCGAGTACGACATCCAATACACAACCCAAAAAGCAATCAAGGGGAGTGTATTGGTGGATCATTTGGCGCATCAGACCATGGATGACTACCAATCCATGAATTTCGAGTTCCCGGATGAGAATATCATGTTGGTAACCGACTGCGAAGAACCTGGACCGGATGAAGGACCCGAGGAGGGATCCTGATGGTCTATGTATTTTGATGGAGCCTCTAACGCATTGGGTAATGGCATTGGCGCTGTAATTATATCTCCTGAGGGATGTCATACTCCATTCACCGCCCGATTATGTTTCAACTGCACCAACAATATGGCAGAGTATGAAGCGTGTATCTTAGGTCTTCGAGTTGCTATTGACCCAAGGATTAAGTTCTTGAGTGTATTCAGAGATTCTACTATGGTGATAAGTCAGATAAAAGGCGAGTGGGATACGAAGCACCCGAATCTTATTCCTTACAAAGAGTATGTACTGACGTTGCTCCCACACTTTGAGGAAATAACCTTTGAACATTTCCCAAGAGAAGAGAACTAGTTGGAGAATGCGCTAGCTAATATGTCTTCTATGTTCAAAGTTAGGTGGGACAATGAAGCTCCCCAGATTACCATTGAGAGGTTGGACGAACCCGCACATTGCTGTGACATTGAGACTGAAGAGGTAGCAGATAAACCCTGGTTTTACGAGGTAAAGAGGTATCTTGAGGCTCAAGAATACCCCGAGGGGCCATCTGTTAATGATAAGAAGTTTCTGAGAAGGTTCGTTGTGAAGTTCTTCATCAGTAATGGAATTCTCTATAAGCGTAACCATGATTCAACCTTACTGCGGTGTGTAGACAATAGCGAGGTAGAAAGAATCATGGCAGAGTTACATGAAGGTACCATTAGAACTCATTCCAGTTGACGTACTATGGCGAAGAAAATCTAACGGGTAGGTTATTATTGGTCCACTATGGAAGCCGATTGTTATCTACACTCTTGAACCTGTCATAAGTGCCAAGTCTATGCTGACAAGGTGCATGTACCTCCGGTTCCCCTGAATGTTTTGATGGCTCCTTGACCCTTTGTGATGTGGGGCATCAACATGATTGGCGAGATCAGACCTACTGCGTCTAACGGGCATTGTTTCATTCTGGTAGAAATTGATTACTTTACAAAGTGGGTTGAGGCAGATTCGTTTGCTACACTAACCAAGAATGTCGTGGTGCGGTTCATCCGACACAATCTAATCTATTGATATGGTGTACCAGAGAGGATTATTACTGACAATGGTACAAATATCAATAACACAAAGATCACCGAGCTCTGCAAACAGTTCAAGATTCAGCATCACAACTCTTCTCCCTACCGGCCGAAGATGAATGGGGCCGTTGAAGCAGCTAACAAGAACATCAAGAAGATTGTGCAGAAGATGACGGTGACGTACAAAGACTGGCACGAGATGTTACCATTCGCTCTTCTTGGGTACCGTACCTCAGCACGGACGTCGACAGGGGAAACACCCTACTCTCTGGTATATGGTATGGAGGCAGTCCTACCCATCGAAGTCTAGATACCCTCTCTCAGGATTATGAAGGATGCAGGTTTGAACAAAGACGATTGGATCCAAACCCGACTTGATCAGCTGAATCTAATCGATGAAAAGAGACTTACTGCTATCTGTCACAGTCAGACGTATCAAAGGCGGATGATCAAGGCTTTTAACAAGAAAGCCAGACGTCAAGAATATCAAGTCGGGGATCTAGTGATCAAGCGCATCATACTACTGCAAGGTGATCCCAGGGGAAAATGGACCCCCATATACGAAGGGCCATTTTTGGTTAAGAACATTTTCTCGGGAGGAGCTATGATTCTTACCACCATGGATGGTGACCACCTTCCTCACCCCGTCAATGCAGACATAGTGAAAAGATACTACGCCTAATTAAAGACCCGCTAGGTTGACTGGCCTAGGAAAAAATAAGGGCTTCCCGGCGAACCAAAAAGGTTCAGGCAAAAGTAAGGGATGAAAATGAAAAAGCTGTACACCCGACAAGTCGAAAACCTGAAAAGGCAACTTGGGCAAAAAAGGGTATCCCGGTGGACTGAAAACCCGAAAGGGAGGTCCAGACAAAAATTAGGGATCGAAGCGTAACACTATGTCTCATTAGATCATCTTGCAACCATACTTAGGTATCGACTATCAAGCTCAGACGGCGCCAATAAATCTGATCCATCTTCGACCAAGTAGCAAAGTGATGAGACGCTTGAAGATATAAAGGAAATAGAAGAGTTGTAACCCGGTGGGATTGTTTCATATAGCTGTTTTTCTTTCTTTTACACAAATTGTAATTTCTATCTTTCGGCGGCGTTCTCTTACTAGAGCGTTAGCCTGTTTGTACAAAATGCCTATTATAGGCCAACTTCAAATATCAATACAATTCTTTTTTTACAAGAAATTTCAAATTGTTTTTCTTTTTCTGTTTTGTTTTACAAGAACGTCCAATGATTCGTTTTTGATATATGCATTTGGAAATAATTGCTGCTAATAAAATATTTACATAAAAAACAAAAGACAATTACTCGTAATTCCAGGAACAGGGACAAATAAGAAGTGTCCAAACCTTACAGTTACTCTGCCCATCAGGTACGGGGACAGAGCCATCTTGAGAACATAAGTGGTGATACATACACTCCCCACAAAGTAAAAAGTATCCAAAGACAGTGATGTTAGCTTCCCCGAACAGGACATAACTCTCCCTTACTGAAGTTCGCAATCGCAAGTGAGTCAATAAGTTTTTCCCCAAGTAGAGTTTATTTCTCTCACAAGCAGATATTAAATCTCCAACAGAATTCATCATCACCAGTAACGATAATTCATCCCCAGCTGAGTTGTTTCTCCAAGTCAGCAGATCTATCACCAGAGTATCTCCTCTCCAATAGAGTTATTCCCCGTAGAGTTATCCTCAGACAGAGTCTCGTCCGGAAGAATATTTACCAGCCAAGGGGCAAATCCCCAGCACGGTCATCTTTGTTTACCATCCCCAATAGAGGTGGAGGAACTATGGTTTTCATAGCAATCAGGGATTTGTTTTCCCAGATTCATATTATCACGTCAGTGTTTCATGTTCATACATCATGACATATGCATACATCACATATAACATAGTCTCATTTATTTTGAGAACGTCAACATACAATTCATCTCATGCATCACATATAACTAACCCTGTATTTCTTTCAAGAAAGACATTATTATCAACAATTTCCAGCAAGTCCATCATCAACACTTAAAGCTAAACAGAGTAATCATCGGCAACAAATGCAACCTCATCCAGGTTCCTTCATACAGCCCTACTATCCAGACTTTCATATCGAAGTAACCCTACTATCCAGGTTCCTTCTCACAACCCTATTATCCAGGCTTTCATATCGAAGTAACCCTACTATCCAGGTTCCTTCTCACAACCCTAATATCTAGGCTTTCATATCGAAGTAACCCTACTATCCAGGTTCCTTCTCACAATCCTACTATCAAGGCTTTCATATCGAAGTAACCCTACTATCTAGGTTCCTTCTCACAACCCTACTATCCAGGCTTTCATATTGAAGTAACCCTACTATCCAGGTTCCTTCTCACAGCCCTACTATCCAGGCTTTCATATCGAAGTAACCCTACTATCCAGGTTCCTTCCAA
The DNA here is from genome assembly GCA_948472305.1 of Vicia faba. Lineage (NCBI taxonomy): Eukaryota > Viridiplantae > Streptophyta > Magnoliopsida > Fabales > Fabaceae > Vicia > Vicia faba. The sequence continues at coordinate 73,936,992 of OX451737.1, read as the reverse complement.
CAGCCCTACTATCCAGGCCTTCATATCGAAGTAACCCTACTATCCAGGTTCCTTCTCACAGCCCTACTATCCAGGCTTTCATATCGAAGTAACCCTAATATCCTGGTTCCTTCTCAAAGCCCTACTACCCAGGTTTTCATACTGAAGTAACCCTACTATCCAAGTTCCTTATCCTAACCTTACTATCCGGGTTCGGCCTCCCTTATCCCCAGACAACAGTCCACAACACTGTAAGATCGGGACCCAATCAAACACAATTGATTTCACATTTCCCCAGTAAGTCGCGGTGCAGTATATACCCCGACTAAATGCACAGTTAACTTCCGTTTCCCAAACAAGAATTATTCCCCAGTAGAATAATGGACAACTGAAGCTCCTAAAAACTCTACTTCTCCCAAGACAGAGACCAGCATTCCCCAGAGAAGTCCTCCTTAACAATAGGTATATGGGTTCTTGCAAAGGAATCTCTTGTGCGACCGACACTTCCTCGGTTGACATCTTTAAGTCCATCTCTGACAATTTTCTAGAAACTACCAAATGGAATCTATAAGCCCATTCCTGATATCACAAATCAAGTATCACTTCAGGCGAGTGCAAATTTCTAGGCACTCTAGTGTTCAATCATCTTCCACCTTCAGATCACGAAGAGCAGACACGCCAATCTACATCCTCAGGTTTAAAAAGATTGAACAGGGGAAGCTATTGTACCCCAAAATTTTCCCTCCCATATATCTCAATACATGTCAAGTGAGGTCCTCAAATTGCTCAAGGAAGTCCAAGAATTGACCAGACAAACTCTCTCCTAAGGCAGTCTACCTCAAATTAGAGTTTCATTTTGCATCAAGATGCTTGAGTCCAAAGGATCCCAAATGCTCACCATTGTACTAATATGTTCTCAAGATCATCCATATCAAGTTTCAAGCCTTGCAGAGGAATTTTGCTCAGTCAATTGCTCAAATACCTAGAAATCGACGGTGCTAGGTCAAAAGTCAACTGTGGCCCACATACAGTCAAACTTCAGGATTTTTGGTCAACATCCTCATTTTGAAGTATCATTCATAATTTTATCAAGTATTGATCATGATTCATCAAGGATTGCCCATAATTCATCAAAACCCAAAAGTTGCTAAATTAGGGTTTTGTATGAAAAGTCAACTCAACTTTGACCAAGCATAACTTTCTCATACTTTATCAAACATGACCCATCCAAAGCTCATTTTCAAGAGGATGAAATTCCCTACAATTCATCTTCATCTACCAAGTTCAAAATATTCACTCACAAGAAGATATGAATTTGGACATTATAGGTCATTTTGAAAAGTCAACAAAAACACATTTTGGGTCAAGGCTTCATACATGAACATGGAAGACTCAATTGAGATGATACCAAAAGGGTTGCTTAGAGGAGATCCTAAGCTTTCTAAAAAGTCTAAGAACAACTCTCTAGGGTCAAAATTGAGAGAGTTATGCATTGGCCAAGTTGACCTTTTTTGCAAAATTGCCAAAAGTCAAATGTGCTCAAATTTGCATTTTTTGCTAAATGGGCCCAACTTGTTATGCTTGCACTTCAATGATAACATAGTACACGACCTATGGAACCCTCCATGCTTTATTTATTCATTTATTTAATTTATTTTGATTTTTATTCATTTAAAATTCAAATAAAATCAAATAAATCCTAATAAATCATATATTGTGTTTTAGGGATGATTTTTGCATTGAAAGAAGATCTTATATCCTGCCAATTGAGAATCAACTCGTGCAAGGCTAATTTGGTTGGAAAAGATTGGATTTGTGCAAAATTGGAAAGAAATCATATGCCATGAAAGACCAAATCAAATCTCCATGATGAGCAAGATTTAGGTCGTTTTTGTTGACCTAATAGGTTGTATTACATATACATAAGCAAGCCAAGGCATGAGAGAGGTTAGAGCAGTCGTGCAGAGGTGGAATAAAAATAAAAAAATTCAAGAAAAAGTGGTGATCTAATTTCCATACTAGAGACCAAATTGTGCCATCTTTCCCTTGCCAATCGATTGGTGGAGGTCTCAGGATCATATTCCAATCATTAGCAACCCTCTACAGGTCCTGAAATCCGTTATAGCAGTCACACGGTTATCAAGAATTTTCGTTTTCGTTTTCATCAACTTATACACCATTTTCATGTTTTGATTGCATATTCTTATTCCTCAACATGTTTTCAAGCTAATCATTATATTCAATTGCATTTTTGGTGATTATATGACAAACTGCCATAGCTAGGGTTTCAAGTTCTTGTTTAGGGCTTTGCAGGATAGGCAAAATTGGACATTGATTCTGGTACCATGAGACTCGTGAGGATGAGACGAGTTGATTGGTACCAGCCATGGCCATTTATCTTGAGCCTACACGATTTTGGATATGATGGATATATCTACAGCAAGTGTCTATAGGTAAAAACATTGTTACCTAAAACGACAGATGGGAGGAAGAAGATGGAGGCATGGCGCCCCCTGGTTGGGCCATTTGAATTTAGCGCGCTTTACATTGTTGTCCATATATTATCTTTTGTTTCTATCATATGTACAAATAACAAATGCAGTGCATATGGCAAGCGTGCCTTGGAAAATGCCTAAGTACCTGGGTTCGATCCCCAGGTCCCAACCTTTATTCATAATATTTTTCCACAGGCAATCCAGCGCTTTGCAAATCAAGAGGTTCACCATACACCATCAGGATCTGGCCATCCAATTCATCAACGCCCCAAATCCACATACCACCATTGGAGGACCACCATATGCCTCAAGTCAACAGCTACACTGGATTAGGCAAAGTCAAACAGGCTTGGGTCTTTTGGGCTCAAAATCTCCACAACACCCCCCCATAATTGCTAATACAGGCCCATATTTCTTTCTTTTTCTTTTAGTTTTTTTTAAATCTTTCAATATTTATTTTATTTACTATTAATTCACAAATTAATTTATTTTTTTTTCACAAAAAACCATAAAATCTATAATTCACAAAATTAAGATTAGTTTTTTTTATTTATCAAAATTAATTTAATTTAGGTTTAACTTAGGAAAATTGTAATTTGTTTTCATAAATAAAATCAAAATAGAAATTAGGTTAACTTTTAATTTTATTTTTCTCTTTTTCTCAAATAAATAAAAATACAAAAAAATAGGTTTTGGAAAATTAATTTATTTTCTTAATTTAAAATTAATTAGGCTTAGGATTTTCCTTTAATTTAGCAATTCCATTATTTTCTCAAAGCGAAACAAATTTTTTTTAACTAATCGCAATTAGGTTTAGGCAAGGGTCAAAACCCTAGTTGTCTCGTTTTCGATTTATCGTGCGCGTACTATTATTTTTACGATATTGTTGTAACTGCTCATGGTTTGTAATAGTTTGATCTAGGTTTTTTATTTATCTCTTTTTCCCGGGTTTTTTGACATGTAATTAATTCCCCTCCCCGAAGCCTTGTAATAGCGTAGATTTACTTTCTCGCATTTTAATTCTCGCAAATATTTGACTGTTTAGATGTATGCTAATAGGATTATATGACAAGAATGCATGACAAATTAATCCAGTTAGAAAATCCTAATGTGCAAAGATAAATAACTGAAACTAATCACTCGCACATATCACTCTTAGGGTATACTCTCACTTCGGTTGCCTTCAGTAAACAATCATTAAGTATAGGGTGCCTTAGTGGTTACCCTCCTGTCTAACAAAGATCAAATGTCCCATTCGAACATTGGCTCAGAAATTTTGCCTCGTATATGATCTTAAGACTTTAGGGTTATTACTAATGTATCGTATCATTGCTTTAGTGATTGTACGTCCCTTTCGAATTGACCCTTACAAATCCAACGACTAGGGTTACCTACTCACTAATAGTAGGATAACAAGGTCTAAAGGAAACGAGAATAGAAACGATCTTTTTTCGAGTAGCTAGATGCTAGTAGGTACTTGCTCAAAACAAAACTTTTCATACTTACACATTTCAAAACAATTTTCAAAATAACTTTGTCACACCTTTGAGGACTGATACAAGGGTTATCACGAAGTAAAACATTTTCAAAACAAAGCACATACACAAGAAATTTTAAAAGATGAGGAAGTACCTAAGAGCCTATGGAAAACCATGGATAGAAAGGGTGCTAACACCTTCCCTTTCTATAATGTACCCCACGTACTCAAAATCTCGAAAAAGGATTTTTCTGTACTTTTTTACTTTCCGGTTGGATAAAATAAAAGTCGGTGGCGACTCTTGCTTACCGCGACATTTTGCGAACAAAAAACGCAAAACACAAACCAGCATTTCAAACAGTCGGTTCTGCCACTGTATCACAAGTAAGAAGCTTGGACTTGTTATAAACATATATGAAAGACTCAAGAGTACCACATACATCTCACACAAAACATACTTGAAGATTGCATCACAAAGTAAGCAAGACAAGCCCTAAACAATCTCCTAATGGAGTATCAGAAACATTTTGATCAAAGGAGAAGATTGATAGGTATCAAAACCATACAAGTCAGAAGCAAAGGCATGTAAAACTCATCACATAAGTCACCCAAGAAACTAGAAACAATGGCATAAGATAGGCTCAAAGGAAGGCACCAAGATAGGCAAACAAATATTAGGAGTTTCATTCAATTGTAACCACAATCAAAAGGATATGGAATGACCTATAAAATAGAGTGAAGAGGCTCTACCTCATGGTGTCCTAATCAAGAATAAGAGAGAAGAAAAATCCATAATGGTTGCATAAGTTCACCTCTAACAATTCATCAAAGCACACAATCATCTTAGCAAACACGCATGCAATGTATCAACATCAAACAACACTTATGAGATTTCAAAAATAGGTGAAAAATTTTCATGGCATAATGAAGTCAGCAACTTATATGTGTCCTAAAATGTGCCTAAAGAGTGTACATGAAAAGGCTCAAGAAAAGCTTCAAACATTCATCAACATCACAAACATTGATCAAATAAATTAGGCATAAAAAGGAAGTTCAAACATAGATAAAATTAATTTGAAAAAACACCAAATGATCATCAAAAAAACCTATATTCATGTTCCTAAGTGTGTGCCAAAATTTGGATTAAGCGGCAATTAGAAAGGTCATCGAACAAAACCTTAATTATCAAATTAGGTCAAATAAACACATCTCATAATTAAGTCCAAATAAAATATCAAATTAAATGAAAAAATAAAATAAAATTCATAAAAATTAAATAAGACTTCCAATAGCAAAAATATATTTTTGTGGAATTTTTTGAATAAGAGATCAATTAAAATAAAATTAAAATTGAAAAGTAGGAAAAACTAAACAATCAAAAGGAAGGGGTGTATAAGTAAAAGGACAAATAGATTGAAATAAGTTGCACGCGTGTTTGGCCCATCAAGCAAGGGGTGCGAATAACTCAGGGATCAAGTCCATTCCAAATATGCTTGAGCCCAACATAATATTTGTTTCATTTTCTCCTATTTTCTAGTTTAATTGAAATGAACAAAATAATTTAAACAAAAGGAAAATACATGGATAGAAAAAAATTAAAACATATCCAATAGCATGATGCCATAATGCAGTTAACTTTTCAAACTTATCTCAGATGCCAGAGCTAGGACTCCAGTCGTCTTCTCTGGCTATACCTTCGTCGGAAATCTCAAAACTTCATCAAAAATAGAAAACTAAGACACTATCTCACGCATATTTTTAAGAGGAAACCATATCCAGCCTAAAAATACATTTATCCATCCTCTAAACATGCAAAAATGAAGCACGAAAAACACACATTCAAACTGAGATCTCAAAATATAGCACATATTCAGACAAACAACCACGCCTACAGTTGTAGGACTTCCAGATGCAAATGCTTATGATCCTAACATGTCTTTTCAAGCTAAAATGAGAGAGTTAGGGCATAAGGAAGTTTTACCTAGTGGAGTCCGTTCACTTCTATTTGAAAGTGCTTCATATGGAAAACATAATGATGCTAAAACCTTATGTACTCTTCAATGAAGATGATTAAAAAGGAAGAACGAGTGAATACACAGAGAGATGGAGGTTTCAAGTCTGAAATTTCCTTGAGAGGGAAAGGATTCTGATCTGAGTTTTCTTTCCATAATGTGCAGCTAAGTCGTTTGAGAGTGAGAGAGGTTTATTTTATAGAGTGAAGTTGGTGGGTTTAGGGGAATTAAATATGGTTAGAAAGTTTGTTAGAAGGTTTTCTTTAAATTGAAAAATGAGACAAGGAGTGAGGTTGGTGTGTGCATTTTACTGAGGTTTTAGTCAGTTTTTGATGCGTTTTAATGAGCACAAATAGAGTGAGATAAGCATAAACAAAGTTGGAACGTGTGGGAAGAAAGAGAGCAAAGTTTTGGTGTGTACACATTTCTCATTTTTTGCAAAATTCTCTAAATGTGTGTATGCATGAGTATCATGCATGTTTTGGCATTTTGGGTAAAGGGGTGTATGATGCAAGTGTGTGTACAATGCCTCAAAACCAAATAATATGACCTATAATCTGAAATGAATACAAAATATAAAATGTGTCAATATGTAATCCCATGGTATCCTTTCCTCCTTGCCCTGATCATAACTCCATTATCCTTGCACCAAAAGTTACAAACTCGTGCTCAAAAGAAAGAGGAAAAAAAGATCTACAACTTTCATGTTGGAAGGATTTTGGGATGGGGCTTAAAAGATCATATACGAAGCCATAGAAGTTGGTACCTTGCATCTGATTCAAATACTAAGAGAGAATTTCTAAGTTAAAAGAAATTTCACAACCTTGAGTACATGACTTCCAATGATCATAACTTGCAGTGTAGCGACTCAAATGAGGCAATTTTTAGATCAACAGAAAGAGAAAAGATCAATCCATAACTTTTATGTTGATTACAACTTGAAATGTAGCTTGAATCACCTAGAGAGTTTCCTTGCAATACATGCATATGAAATTGATCAAACACTTTAAAAATTCTTCTAAGTATCAGATTTCCAATTTGAACGAATACCCCACTTCTTAATCAAATATCTTGTAATCTAGGGACTTTTTGGAAAATCACTCACAAGGGAAAAGTTGTAATAAGAAACTTTCTCTTTCTATTGATCATGAGCTTAAGAATTTTTTTATTAATGAGGAGAGAGATCAGGATTTGGCAACTTGGTTGATTTCATCCAAAATCTCCATACTTGGTAAAATTCACAAAACCCTAAAAAGTCAACATTGGTCAAATTTGTCATTTTGCTTGATTTTATTGATTTCACTTGCACAAATCTTGACCATTCATGAAATTTGACTTGTATAACACATGTTTGACTATAAAAAATTAGGATTTGACTTTTTCTCAACACAGTTGACTTTTATCCAACATAATCAATTCCTCATTTGTTCTAATTAATTGAGCTTCTCTGATAAAAATGAATAATCAATAATCTTCATATGGATGCCTTGAGACATATATAAGACCATGGAATCATGTTTTGCTCAAAAAGACAGTGAAAAAATACCTTTGACCAAAACCTTAGTTTGCAATCGAAAAGTTAGGAGGTGATGATCAATCTTTAAATCTCTAATTCCTTTGAGGGATTCTGAGAAATACTTGAACAAAGATGGATAGTGTCTTGGGATGATGCTCATGATGATGAAACTTTAAACTTCTAGCTTTTGTAGTTTAACCCTTCTTCTTTGAGTGACACACACACACATACAATCAAAACCCTTGATTACACATAGATGACTCAATGCAATGTAAATATATGTATGATGATGAAGCATAAGCTTATGAGAATTGAAATGATAAGAGAGAAAATTTTGGGGTGCAACAATAGGTACTGCTAAGCATATGTTGGAGAAAAGGACCTCACAGGGTGCCCATGAACATATCAATAAATTCAAGATCCAAGAGAGGAGGTTGGACCCTTGCAGCTAGTTCACGCCACCTTTGGGCGTCCTCTTTGAAAGACTCTTCAAATTTTTATGCCATGATCTGAAGTTGGGCCCGACTAGGAGCCATGAAAGTGTTATATCGGTAGTGTTTCAAGAAAGAATCATCCAACTCTCCCCAAGTACTGACATGAGTCCTCTCTAATTAGATATACCATCCTAGTGGGGCCCTATTTAGGCTGTCACAAAATAAATGCTTGAGCAATGGTTCGTTTTTAGCATGAGCTGCCATCTTGCAGTAATAGAAACGAAGATGAGTCTCTAGGAAAGAGGTGCCTTTGTATTTTTCAAAATCAGGAACCTTGAACTTGAGAGGAATAATAATCCCAAACATTACACACATTGTAGAAGCATTGAATCCAGACTTCTTAGAAACTTCTATAGCCTTGAGACGCTCTTCAAGAGAACAATACATCTTAGTAGTTTTAGCAAGGTAAATGGTGATATCACTCTGGGGATCATCAAGATCAATGACATTGTGATGATTATCAATCACCACATCCTGAGGAATTTCAGTAGGAGTCTCAACATTCGTAGTCTTAGGTCCTCCATTTGCAGAAGTGGAAGGAGTAGTAATTTCCAGCTTAACAACATTTTGCATGAGTTCTTCTTGTCCTTGGATGACAACGTGGAGAGTTTCAAGAAGTTGATTCATCCAGGCACCCATGGTGTCCATGTCCTGACAGAGAGCATTGTGATTCTGTTCAAAGAGATCTATTGTATTCCAAAATTTACCCTCTCATTTCTTAAGAATTTCCTCACAAGGTTTTCCATGACTCAAGTTTGTAGCACTGATACATCAATTTAGGGTTGAAGGGGAACAAGGGCAAAGTGGTCAAAATGCATACTGAAAAGTCAAACTTTGACTTTTGGATCAAAATCAACTTTCAAGAATCATATTTCATCAAGACATGATAGAATATGAAGTTTTTTTCATCAAGAAAATCAAAAGTCAAATTTACTTTGGAAAAGTCAAAGTTCTAAATACTTAGAAATTTTTCTAAGTGTTAGGAAATATGATAAGTTCAGAATTTCTGGCCAGATTTTCATTATAATGCAAGATGATTCAGAAAGAACTTCTGACACAAGAGTTATAGATCTCAACAAGATCTAAAACATTTCAGAACAAAACTTCTCCTAGAAATTTTGGGATTTCAAGTTATAAATCTTTGAAGACACGTCCATGAAACTAAAACACTTGGTAAATTCTGAGCGTTTCCAAGTCAGAATTTGGTTAGAACTTCTGGGCCAGTTTACACGTAGGTTCAATCAAAGTTTGCAAAAGTAATTCAAAGAGAGTTTACAAAGCACGCTACAAGCTTTCTGAAAAGTCTGAGAACTCCTTCATATCATGCTGGAGCAAGGAGATTTAAAGATCAGAAGTTGGACATTTGTTCTTAATTTAAGTTATGTTTATGCTGAACTTCTGATCCAGTTTCAAGTTATATTGCATAATCTCATGTTACAAGATTTATGGTTTGATAAATCTCATCATCATTTAATGCTCACACCCACTTTTGAGTCTTTATCCAAAGGATCTTCCCACGTGTGGCCTGAAAGTACCATTGTTGTCCTTGGAAAGTAAAATTTTGTATGAAGTTTATGTTGGGCCCATGCTTTACTTTTGCTTCTGAATGTACTTCTCCATAAATCATGCTTACAAAATCAGATTAGGCACGACTAAAAGCTGCTAACCACTTTATTTTTCCTTGAACCATACTTGTCCAAACTTGCTTTAAGAACAAGTTAGCGCCATAACACATGATGGTTGTACTCTTGTTTTCTCCAAGCTCCTAAATCCTTTGCCTATAAATTGAACTTCATTTGTGTTGTACCCCAAAATTTTCCCTCCCATTTTCACTCAAGACATACTCCTAGAGGTCCTCAATTGCTCAAGATGATTAAGGATTGACAAGACAAATCCTTCTCTTAAGACAATGAGCCTCAAACTAGGGTTTCACTCCTCATCAAGATGTTTGAGTTCCAAGGGTCCTAAATGGTTTACATTTCCCTAATATGCCCTCAAGATCATCCATGTCAAGTTTCATGCATTGCACAATAAGTTTGCTCAGTCAACTGCTCAGATGCTTGAAAATCAACTGTAATAGGTCAAAAGTCAACTGTGACCCACATACAGTCAAACTTCAAGATTTTTGGTCAACATCAACATTTTGAAGTAATATCCATCATTGGATCAAGGGTTGATCATGATTCCTCAAGGAATGCTCATAATTCATCAAAACTCAAAAGTTGCTAAATTAGGGTTTTTATAGGAAAAGTCAACTAAACTTTGACCAGGCATAACTTTCTCATACTTTATCAAAAATTTCTCATCCAAGACCAATTTTGAAGAGAATCCAATTCCCTACAACTCATCTTCAGCACTCAAATTCAAAAACTACACTCATGAAAAGATATAAGTTCAGACATTATAGGTCATTTCAAAAAGTCAAGAAAAACACCTTTTGGGTCAAAGCTCCTTACATGATCATGGAAGATCCAATGAGTTGAAACCAAAAGGGTTGTTTAGAGTACATCCTAAGCTTTCTAAAAAGTCCCAGAACACCTTCTTAGGGTCAAATTTGAGAGAGATATGCATTTTCATAGTTGGTCATTTTTGGAAATTTGCACAAAGTCAACAATGCCCAAAATTGCATTTTTCCCACATGGGCCCATCTTTTCAAGATTGAATCTCAGTCCTAGCATGGTCCACGACCTATGGGACCCTCCATTCCTTTTTGTTTTTGTTTATTTAATTTATTTTGATTTTTATTCATTTAAAAATCAAATAAATTCAAATTAAATAAAATTAAATCAAATTAAGGGAATGAGATTTGTTTTGCATTGAATTATGGATCATGCAAGCTGTATAACATCAAACAAATTGCGCAAGCTTTAAAAACAAGAGAAAATCTCCAATTTTGGAAAGATTTGAATCAAAATTCAAGACCATCAATCTTTTGATTCTTTCCAATTATAATGACCTAATTGGATTTAGTACATATACACAAAGCATTGTGAACCCTAAGAACAAGGATTTCACACGCAGCCTGCCTCCCTAGAGCAAGAACAAAGTTCAACTTTTTGACAAAAAAGTGCAGATTGGATTCCTTTCTACAGGCCATTTCAAGCCATTCCAAGGATCAAAACACATCCCTGGGCATCCTCTGAAGCGATTGCAAGCATTATCAAGGTCTGAAGCATCAAGAAACGCGCTACACGAACATCACAGTTTGCCCTTTTTTTACAAAACTCGATTACAATGATTCTAGCATTATAAACGTATTTTGATTATATATCTATGCTTGTTATCGTATTTATAAAGTACCAGAATGCTTTGATTGGAGTTTGAGTGTAGGTATGAGCATCTGCCATGGCTAGGGTTCCGGAGCTCCAGTTTGGGGAACCCTAGTTAGAGCTAAAATTAGGCCAAATTAAGGACCCCTTCATGTTCAAGGTTAGATTTACAATCGATCCATGGCTTTGGATGGAATTTATTCTGCTTGTATTGCATTTTGGACATTTACAGGTTTGTAGCTACACACAAGAACCATCACTATAGCCTATAGTGACGAGTTCTTCCGTAGGTAAAAGCTCTTTCTAAAACAACAGTCCCTGGGGAAGAAGATGAAGGTGTGTCAATACCTGGGTGAACAGTTTGAAATTCGTGCATTTTTCTTATAATGTTGCCTCATTATCCATTATATTATTTGTTGTTTATTTCTATTAACAAAAGGCCAACTGGCCCAGTGGCAAGCATGGAAGGTTTCAAGACGCACGTGTGTAGGAGGTCAGGGGTTCGATCCCTGCCTCCTACATAATAATTTTCCTAATGTTTAACTGCAGATCTGGTATTATCAGCCCAAACACGCCTACCCTACACCTAAATATCTCATCATTGGATCATCACATGGCCCAAATCTAACACATCACAAGCGCAACACACGGTGCACTCCCTGAAGGTGATCCCCACTGGATCCAGCGCAAATGGGCCAACTATTATGGGCCTGGAAAATTCAACCATGCACCTCCCAAAATTACTTTCACACCAGGCCCATATTATTTATTCTTTTTAATTTCTTCTTTTAATTTTTAGTTTTAATTATTTTACAAAAAAATCATATCTTTTTTAATTAAATCTTAAAATCACAAAATCACAAAAAAAATTAGAATTAGTTTTTTTTCCATTTAAAATATTTAATTCTATTAATTAATTAGGTTAATTAGGATAACTTAAATTCTTTTTTTTCATAATTAAAATTAATTAGAAATTAGGTTAATTTGCAAACTTAATTATTTTTTCTCAAAAAAATCCAAAAAAACACTTTTCTCTATTTACTAAATTAAATATCGTTGAATTTAATTTTACTCCCTCGTATTTAATTTCACCGCGCGTATTTATTTCATTATTTTTCCAATTAATGTAATTGCTCTGAGTTTGTAATAATTTTAACTTAGGTTTACTATTTTCATTTACTATTTTCCCCCGGTTTTTGATTATGTAATCCCCCTCCCCAACGCCTTGTAATAGCTAGGTTTAAATTTCTCGCATTCTATTTTCTGTCATTATAAACTGTTAGATGATTGATAATAGGATTGTATGCGAAAGATAAATCAATAATTTAAAACAGTAGAAAAACCTAACTGTGCAAAGATAAATAACTGAAAAACAAACACTTGCACATGCTCACTCCTAGGGTTTTCCCCACTCCGGTTGCCTTCGGTAAACGATCATGAAGTATAGGGAGTTTTAGTGGTTTCCCTCTAGTCCCAAAAGATAAAAAATGACCCATTCGAATGTTGCCTCAGAAAGATATTTAAGACTCTAGGGTAACTACTAATGTTTCCTAATCATTGCTTTAATGATCGTAATCATCCCTTTCGTCCCTTTTGATTGTCCCTTAAACTCCAACAATGAAGCTACCTACTCCTTAATAGTAGGATAGTGCTGCCTAAAGGAAATAAGAAAATGAACATAATTTTTTGAGTAGGTAGAAACTCTTAAGTACTTGCTCAAATAAACTTTTACACTTACACTTTCAAATAAACTTTTCAAACTAAAGTTAAAAAAAACACTTTATCACACCCTTGAGGACTGATACAAGGGTTACCATAAAGTGAAACGCCGCACTATGGCATTTTCAAAAATTTTCAAACACACAAACACATAAAAGCAATTTAAGAATGAGCAAGTACCTAAGAGCCCATGGAAAACCATGGATAGAAAGTGTGCTAACACCTTCCCTTTCTATAATCTACCCCCTGTACTCAGAAACATATCGAAAAAGGTTTTTTCTGTTCTTTTTTCTTTTCCTCTGTTGGATGAAATAAAAGTCGGTGGCGACTCTTGCTTACCGCGACATTTGCGAACAAAAAACACAAACCAGTATAATATTCGGTTCTACCACCATATCATAAAATTGACGACTCTGCTGGGGATTATTAATAAAGTAGGGTATACCTTAGGATCTAGGTCATTTTTAAATTTCTTTCTTGTTTGTTTTTCCTGCTTTATCTTTAAGGGTTTTTGCTTGGGTATTGTTGAAGGTCCTACACCCGGATATGGGGGAAATTTTTAGGTAAACAACAATAGATCATGGAGACTGTATAGTGTAGACTGATATGGTTTAAGCGATGGATGTGTTAGTGTGACACTTTGGTTGGTACCAGTATCCTTCGTGTGGAAACGAGGAGATTACGGGGCCGCCGCGTGGTGTCTTGAAGCACTAACGGACCTTAGAACCTTAGTTGAACAAACCTGGCCATTAGAAAGTAGTGAGATAGTCGGCCTCAGTATAAAGATGAGGATTGGTTGATACTCAATGCTAAACTCATTGAGATCATACTTTTAGGATATCTCGGCCGCAAGAAAAGATTACCTGAGCTGAAACAATGCACCATAAAGGATGACCAGTGATATTAAGAATCCTTAGAACCCGGTTAATTTTCTAAGACAGGTTTGAAACCAGCTAAAATTCAAGAGGGTACGTACCTTTAACCTCATGCAAGTCTTTGAACCTAAGGTCTATTGTGTGCTTTTCTTGTGTGTGATTTACTCTATTTGAACATAACATCATGCATCATAACACATCATCCATTCTCATTACACTAATCATTTCAAGGACCGAGGGAATTCATCTTTGTTCTCTTTTGCAGGTCATGGCTTCCGCTCGTAGAAAAACTATCCAAATTAGCTTTGTGAGGATACCTCTCCCACTCAAGGAGCTAGTATCAAGGGTTCCTGAAACTTCTTCATTCACTAAGAGATATGGTCGACTTCTCAACCTGGTTACTTCGAGCTTTGATGAAAAGATGATGGGTATACTCTTTCAGTTCTTTGATCCCAAGCACCACTGATTCACCTTTCTAGACTATCAGTTGTTGCCTACCATGGAATAGTTGTCTCAGTTATTGAATCTACCTATTCTTAACCAAATGCCTTTCATAGGTTTAGAAGAAGTTCCCAAGCCAGAGGTCATTGCCTCAGCCTTGCATCTGAAACTGCCCGACATGGTATCCAATTGGGAAACAAGAAGCGGAGTCAAGGGTTTTCTAGTCAAGTTCCTAATAGAGAAGGCCTAGCTATTTTGGAATGATTTGGACTTTCAGGATTTTGAGGAGGTTTTGGCTCTTCTAATTTAAGGGTTAGTATTGTTCCCTAATCAAGACTTACTCATAGATATGAATGCTATCAAGATCTTCCTCTCTCGTAACCCTATGCCTACTTTGCTCGGAGATATCTTGCATGCTCTCCACACTCGTACTATGAAGAGAACAGAGGTTCTTATGTGCTGCATGCCATTACTGTCAAGATGGTTTATTTCTCACCTCCCTAAGTCAGTGCTGAAGAATGAAGAAGGTTTGGGTTGGTCGTAAAGGATAACGTCACTTTCTCACGCAGATATTCTCTAGTATTCCCGAGCTATGGGAGATATTTCTATTATTGATCGTTGCGGGGAATTCCCTAATGTCCCACTACATGGCATTAGGGGAGGCATAACTTATAATCCTTGTTTGGCCCTGCGACAGTTTGGTTATGCCTGAAGGGACGTTCCTCATGAGATGCTTATCCAGGGCATTGTGTTTAACTATGAGGATGATGTTCAAGGGTATCACCAGAGGTTCATACAAGCTTGGGGAATGGTAAACAGATCTGACATCAAGACTTTGGGGCCGAAGACTTCCATTCCTATGGAACCTTATCTCCAATGGGTACGAGCTCGTGCTCAGAAACTGATGATGTCATACATAGTTGTCTTACCAGTGATTGTGGAGCCCATTATTGAAAGGGATATTCCCTACATTGTTCTTCATCCATATATGCCCACTGATCTTGAAGAATTACAGAGGTCCTGGATTCAGTTGAAGAAGGAGCGAGATACTTATAAGGACTAGTTCTATGCCCAGGAGAAGAAAGTTTTAGAGCTCACAAAGAAACTTCATGAGGAAAGAAGCCTTAATGTCTATCTCGGCACGAAGAGGAAGCATCCATGGGAAACTTAATCTTTTTTTTTTAATTTTTAGAATTTTAAATTGTAGCGCCTAAAAGGAAATTGTATTTTGAATTCTACTAATAAAATATTTGTTTCATTTTGGGTTCGCAAATTTAAATTTCCCAAAGACCTTGAAATCATTGCATACGCATATCATCCATGACATTGCATAAACAGGTTTCTCATCGCCTTCGCAGTTTATTTCAGCAATAATGACTTCTGAACAAAGTATCAAGGATCTCCAGACACAAAATGCCCAATTTTAGCAAATGTTAGTAGCTTTGGCGAAAGGGCAGGAAGATCTGAAGGCCCTTATTCTGAAAGAGAAAGAGAAGAAGGCAAAGAAGACCGCTGGTGTCCTGAATCTGGGCAGAAGATTCAAGGGACCTTTGAAGCAACCGGTTGATTTGACCTCCTCATCCAAAGAAGGGGAGAATCAAGAAGGAGAAACAAGGGAGGAGGACCCTAGCCCAAAGGTTTCTGATAATGACACTGATTAAAACAAAGAACAGTATCCCCTGGCTGAGGATAGATACAAGCAGTTAGAGGATCGTCTGAATGCAATGGAGATCCAAAGAGTACCAGGGCTGAATTTTGAAGAGCTGGGTTTGGTATCCGGGGTTGTCATCCCACCGAAGTTCAAGGCTCCGGTATTTGTAAAGTATGATGGGGTGTCTTGTCAAAAGCTTCATCTTTGTTCTTATGTGAGGAAGATTCAGCCTCACATGTCTGATAGGAACTTGTGGGTCCATTTATTTCAGGACAGTCTGTCCGGGACTCAGCTCGAGTGGTTCTATTAGTTGGAGGGAACTAATGTCCGCAACTGGGAAGATCTGGCTGCTGCTTTTTATAAGCAGTATAATTATAACGTTAACCTTGCTCCTACCCGTACTCAACTCCAGAGTATGTCCATGGGTGCAAGCGAAGGTTTTAAGAATTATGCGCAGAAGTGGAGAGATCTGACAGGGAGAGTCCAACCCCCTTTGTCTGATAGGGAGTTGGTGGACATTTTTCTTGGTACGCTGTCTGGTCCGTTCTTCAATCACTTGATTGGTAGCTCCTTAGCTTGTTTTATCGAGTTGATGTTGACTGGAGAAAGGGTAGAAGCTGGGATCCGGAGTGGCAAGATCTAGAAAGATACCTCGTCAAGTACAGCGAAGAAGGCATTCGTGGGTAAGAAGGAGGTCAGTGCCATTTATAACTCAAGAGGTCAGAGTGGAGTTGAGCTCCGTCCAACGGTAGGGGCTGTGATGACACCCAGGCCTGCGGCTACTCAACAACGAAACAATCAGCCAAGGGCAGAAAGACCTCAAAGGCAGTTCACCCGGATTAATATGATATTGTCTGAGATTGTACCCCATATGTTAAGATCTAACTTGGCAATCTTAAAGTAGGCTCCCAAGAATCCTAACACCACATCTCCTTATTATAATCCACACGCTCGGTGTCCTTACCATTCTGAGAGTCCAGGCCATGATACAAATGACTGTTGGGCTCTGAGGAATAAGATACAGGATCTGAAAAAGCCAAGGAGATTGAGTTTGATGCTCCGGAGAAGCCTAATTTCATAACTTCTCCCATGCCCAAGCACAACCGTGGTGTTAATTCCATTTATACTGATCTATTTGTTACCTCTATTGATGAAGTCTCCACTCCTCTCATGATCGTCAAGAAGAATTTGTTGCTAGCCGGTTTATTTCTGGGCTGTGGTGAAGGTTGCCACATGTGTTTATCTCTAAATGTTGTACCCCAATTTCCCCCCCCCCCTAAGATTCATTCATCATACCATATTATTTCAATTACAACAAGATCACATTAGGGCTTTTGGTTCTTCTACCTATCTTTAGCCTTGCTCTTTTGAGGAATTACCAAGCACCTTGACTTGTGTTCTTTTATGATCATGGATATTTTGCTTTGATTTTCTCTCTAATTAACAAAATGCAATATTGTTTTGTCTTACTTGTTAATAATGTAGGTAAAGACAATGAGGTTTATCAAGTTGCATCATGGGTTTATGAGTTTATTTCCATGCCCTAGTCAACATAGCTTAGGAAATTCAGGCCTCACCATTGAAGTTATTTTGGAAAAATTGGTATAGAAGTGGTTTTGGTGGCCATGAGTCCTCATCATCACCCTCAACAATTTCTATTCACAAAGGAAGAATATTGGCACAAAAAGTTTGTTCAAACTTGGAAAAGTTCTTTAAAGCATTCTTTTGATCTAAAGGCTAGGGTTTTGGACTTCAAAGGGGCATATCTTGCTCATCTTTTGGTATTTTTGAGTGATTCATAAAACATCCTTCTCTTCAAAGAATTACCAACAAATCACTTCAATAGTTCCAAGGAGTTTTCATGTGGAAGGAACTTGGTGAAGAAGAAAGATTACAAGTCACCTAGATGAATCCCCAATTTTCCATATGTGACTTCAAATGGTCATAACTTGGTCAATTTTTATCACCTTGAGCCTATTCATTTTTCATTATGATACTAAGGATGTGTACTTGATGCCTCCTTTTATGTTCAAAATGAGAAAATCGATGGAAGTTGCCTTAAGAATGCAAAAGATTATAGGTAATTTCATGATTTTTGGCCAACTTCAACAAGTCATAACTTGCTCAATTTTTTGAAATTTTGAGTGGTTAAAATTGAAAAATGTCATTCAAGAGATCTACTTCATTCCATCTTTTTTGGTCAAGAGCAAATTCTAAGTGGAAGGCCATGTTTGGATGCAAAGGATTATAGGTCTTTTTTAAAGAAGAATTTGAAATATTTCAAGTATGGAAAATCAACTATTTTTCTTCAACTTTGACTCCATATAACTTTCATCTCAAGCATCCATTTGATTCCATTACTTTTCCATTGCAAAGCTTGTAACCTCATCTTTCTAAAGCATCAAGAATTTTTCCCTAAGACCCCTTGAGGTGGAAATGCCATTGGATTGAACTTGGTAACTTGGAACTGAAGTTTCTCCATAAGTCAGAGTTTGAAATTCATGTATTGGCCTCTAAACATCAAATTAGCACGCGTTTGTGATCTAAACATGTTTAACCAGGTTGCCAAAGTGGATTAGAGCCTTGAAACGCAAGGATTGGATGAGTTTTGATGCAAATTAGATCACACTTTACTCGTGCATCAGGTTCACACGATTTCCCTCCAAACTTTATCATTTCACACGCTTGAACATTCCATTTGATTCCATATAAATATAGGGTCATCCCCAATTCAATTTCCCAAGCTTAGATATCCAGAATCACCCTGCCAAACTTGCTACACAACCCAGAATTCAGTTACTTCAAATTCTATTCTCAAGCCTTTTTCAATCCAATTTTTCCATCAAATCACCTTCCTTGATCTTCCCTGAAGTTAAGCATATAATTACATTTAAGAATCGTTCCCTATATTGCTCCATAGAAGTCCAGTTTCAGAGCTCTGCAAATCAACTTCAATAGGTAGATTCCTTCATCAATTCTTCAAAACTCTGATATCATTGTATTGCTTTCATTGCCCTGGTTCTAGTTGCAACACTTACATTTCACTGGAAGCACGTTTTGACCATGAATTTTCAAATTCCTTTTCAAAACTTTCTTTCCAAATTGCTTGAGCTACAATTTATATAAATTTGGCGCGAGGGTATGGTTGTCTTCGTCTTCAAGAGACGAAGCGAATGACATAGGTCCGAGCTTCTGATTTTACAGTTTGAGAGACCTGCAATTCGTGATGGCTGGAGGTTGAAGATGACCAACGTGTCATCTTCTGACAAATGAAGGCGTGCCATTTGTTATTTTCAAAATCTGATTTTATTAATGATTCTGTACATTATTCATTAAAGACCATGATATGCACAGTGTGCTAGATCCCTTGGATTTGATTACTAACGCTTTAAATTTCAAAAAATCATAGAAAATTCATTTTTAGTCCAAAAAATCTGAAAAAATTATGAAAAATATTTTTGATTATTCTCTTCCTAATTTTTATTTTTTCACAATTTAATTTTGTGTTTTCATATTTTTTATGAATTTTTCACTTATTTGATTTGTTTAAAATGTTTAAAATGTTTAAAAATACTTTTACACATTTTTAAATTCTGAAAAAATTATAGAATGATCCAATGATATTGTGACAAATATTGGTGACCTTATTTTATTTTTGTTTCTGACTTTACTATTTTTTAATATTTTTGTTTATTTTACTCATTTATTTTAATTTTAAAAATAGTTTCTGACTTTTAAAAATTCCCAAAAATTTTGTAAAATTACTTGGCCTCTTTTCTAATTTTTCTATGGTCTTATTTTTCATTTCTTGATAAATTTGAATATAATTGACAATTTCCTCATTATTTTCCATTTTTTAAAACATTTTTAAACCCTTTAATGTACATATTAATTATATTATTATTTTGTGAATATTTTCTGGCTGTCTTGGGTTGATTTTTTGATCATGGCTGTATTAACATCATTGGATCCATGGTGTTGAGTTTAACTCCACAAAAAATGGATGAATGATTTTAATAATAGTTTGATTAAATATTAATTCAAATGTGGTTTATCTTTTTACCCTAATTCCTCTTCATCTCATCTCCTTCTCATTGCACTAAATGTTGTTGGAGCATGATCTCTATATCATGTCTCAAACAAATGGGACATAGATTGCTATTGATCGGCCTCAAAATAGGTGCGACTTCTATATAAGTCCACTTACGATTGCTTAACATAGCGCTAAATTTTGTCCCGATTCGAATAAATGATCATTTGTGGCCCAAACTTATGATTACAAGCCCAAGTATGTTAATTTGATCTCTTTGATCCAATAACCTTGAGATTCATTGTGTGGAGGCTTTCTTTCTACCAATCCTCTAATGGATCTACAACACTTTTGGTCAACACGGATCACTTAAACATCGTTGATCATTAAATGGTACTTGTGAGAATTCCAAATGGATGATATACTTGACAAAAAGCAAATGCAACTTGTTGTGTAGAGGCTTTGGTTCTACCAATCCTCTAATGAGTTCCAAATGTAAGTTTCAAGATGGTCATCCAACTAACCACTAATTATTGACTTGTTTATTTTATGCCTTTACTCTTTTATGCTTTATGTACTATTTATTTTCTAGCATTTTTCATTTCATGTCATTTTCATCTTTGCTCATTTGAGCATTTATTTTCTTGTCTTTTTTTTTACTTTGCTCACTTGAGCTTTTCTTTTTCTTTTCTAAGATACTTAATAATCAACATAAACCCTAAAAAACTCTTAATGGTACTTGGACTATTTGGTTACTATCCTTGCGTTATGGAGCAGTGGACTTTTTCTTCGACTTAGGATTAGAAACCTTGGCCTATCTTGGAGACCTTGTGATCTTATCTGATTATTTTGTCTGGAGCTCTTGGGGTTTACCTCAAGACATTGGGTTGCTTGTTTGTTTTGTGTGTGCAGGTTTTTGTGATTACATCCTTTGTTTGTAATATGGAATTCACCCGTATACAGCCATTACTCTGCCCAATTTTTGTGAAGGCTTAACACACTTGAAGAGGTCTAGTATATTTGCTTGCTTAGTTTCAATCCAAAGAATGGGAATTCTATCTTGACTCATAATGTCAAGTTTTGGCTTCTTGTTGGTTATATGGTTCTTATCCTTAGCTTTTACCTTATGCTTTAGGATAGTCTCTTCTCCTCCTCCCATCTTCTTTAATTTCAAAAATCTTCTCCCTCCTTTTGAAAACTCTTCTTGTTTTGAAACTTAAACCAATTCCATGCATTTTCAAAATATTTTCATAAATAAACTTCAATCAATTTAATAATACGTTGACATTTTTTATGAGAAGACTAAAAGTCAATTAATCTCATTTCAAACCATTTTTCCATTTTGGCTTTTATCTTTAAACTTTTCTCAAAATATTAGACTCTTGTCAATCCTTGTAGTGATGCAAACAACTATACTTCTAAAATATGTAGTTAAGTGAGATATTTTCCACTTGGGTTTTGAGTGAGGCATTGTTGATTTTAAAATCCAAGCCATATCCTCCACTTTGAGATGATGAAAATTCTCCTTTCTCATGATTGTGGGTAGTAAGTATGTTTTCCACACGGACAATGACGATGATGTATTATCTCTTAAAATTAACCAAAACACTTTTGTTTCAAACTTTTAAAAGAGGAACTATGTGTACCCTGATCCCCTATTGCATGAAAGGTGGTACGTAGGCACTAAAGGTTCACAACTGCGGTGGGTGCAAAAATCATAAAAAATATATTTCTTTTCTCACCTCCACCATCCATTTTATATACAACACATTTTTATAGCCAAAATATACAGATTTTACAAAGAGGTTCCTGCGGAGTACCGTAGATGTTTAGGGTGCTAATACCTTCCCTTTGCATAACCAACCCGCTTACCTTGAATCTTTCCCCCTCTTTTGGGTTATTCGTTCTTTTCCCATTCCTTTGGAAAAAATAAAGCGCGGTGGCGATTTTCATTTTTGATTTGTATAAACTCTATTCAATCCAATGGCTTAGTCTTGAACATTTCTACCGCTACATAAAAATGGCGACTTCACTGGGGAGAGATTGACCTCTTGTTGGTCCATCCCTAAGTGGGTTAAGCCTATCTTTGTTTATATCTTTATATGTGCTATTATTGTTTATGTGTTACATTTTGTATATATGTTTGTTTGGATTTTCCTGGTTTTCAGGGTGCTTGGTGATTACTCATAAGTCCTATACCCGGACTTTGGCAAACTTAAGATAGGATGGTCGGTATAGTCATGTTAACTTTGAGGGAGTAATCCCAAAAAAGGAGGCATGAGATCCACCACTCAGTGAAAGCCCCTTTGACTGTAGTGTCGTTTACCGAGTAATCGGGAAGACGTACTGCTTTCGACCTGGGAACCTGCTGAAACTGAGGACCGTAGAATACCTAACCCATCTTGGCATTTTAGGTGTAGTGCGGAAGCTATGACGGTGTAATCTGGAAATAGTTGTCGCGCGATACTACGCTCAGACGAGTCTTTCTTGAGAATATTACTAATTACCGAGTTAATCGGGAAGTTGGTAATATCCGAAGGAAGGATGTAGACTCTGGGAACCTCTAGTGCCTTGTTCGGTAGGTGATAACTGTTTTAGACCAATACCTTATGGGTAGTACCTTCGACCTCGTGCTCGTGACGTTGAACCTATGAACCCTATATGTGTGATCTTGTGTGTGATTGTTGCATCATGCATCCATGCACTCATAAGCATCTTTTGAAGAAAACAATATTTCAAGGGATTTAAAGGTTGACTATTTGTGAATATCTTAGGTACTTTTAACCATGGATTCTGGAAAGAGAAAGACCAGGAAATACAGTTTCAAGGATCCCAAGATAGATGAGTTGGTCAGTCTAATTCCAGAGATCGAGTGTTCTGTAGACTTTCGGAAGAAGTATGAATCCATTATTCCTCTCATGAAGCTGAAGATGAAGGAGGGTATTCTCTCGACCTTGGTCCAGTTCTATGATCCAGTGTATCACTGCTTTACTTTTCTTGATTATCAGTTGATGCCTACACTGGAGGAGTATTCCTATCTATTGGATTTACCCGTTACTGATCGTGTTCCTTTTACTGGTTTGGAAGGCGAGCCAAAACCACATGAGATTGCTTCTTTGATTCGTCTGGGGAAGTCTGAGGTGGAAGCCCATATGACTACCAAAGGAGGGATTAGAGGATTATCAGCTCAGTTCTTATTGGAGAAAACTCGTTACTTTGCCATAATGAAGAGTACGGTTGCTTTTGAGGCCATCTTCGCTTTACTTGCTTATGGATTATTCTTATTCCCTAATGTGGAGAAGTTTGTCGACATTAACGCTATCAGTATTTTCATGATTGGAAACCCGGTTCCTACACTGTTGGGTGATGCTTATTACTCTATTCATCTTCGGAGCTCCTATCACGGGGGAATGATTATCTGTTGCACGCCTTTGTTATACCGATGGTTCATCTCTCATATGCCTCAGTCTGATGCTTTTTGGGATGTCAAGAAGGAACCCCATTGGGCTCCTAAGATCATGGCACTTACTCACTCGGATATTGATTGGTATCATCGAGCTTATCAAGATATAGAGATTATTTAGAGTTGTGGTAGTTTCCCCAATGTACCTCTTCTTGGTACAAAGGGAGGAATTAATTATAACCCTGTTCTTGCACAGTGACATCTTGGTTATCCGATGAAGGATAAACCGAATAGTATCCATTTGAGTAGTTTCTTTCTGAAGGAAGGAGAAGACCACGGGGAAGCTAGGGAACAAATTGCGAAGTCCTGGCGTCACATTCATAAGAAGAGTAGGAAGGATTTGGGACCTAGAGGTGCTATTTCTTTGAAGCCATATCTTCAGTGTGTCCGATCGAGAGCCATTCAGTTGAAGATGTCGTATACTCGGGAGACCCATGCCTGATCTATTTGTGAAGACTACTCATCACTTATTAGATGATCTAGAGGAGCTGCAGCTTGCTTTGGTTAGGATGCAACAGGAAAGGGATGCTTGGAAGAACAAGTTCCATACTTTGGAGAGTTCCTATAAAGCAGACTTGAAGGAGAAAGACGATTTGATCGAGATCCTTGAGAGTCGAGTAGTGGAGTCTATGGAGAGGCAGGGGGATTTATTTTATCCTAAGCCTCAAACAGGTGATTGGAAGGAGGTTTCCGTCAGACATATGGAAGAAAACCATAGGTTGAGGTCTCAGATTACCAGGCTCACATGGAAGCGATATCGTACATATTGATCTCTATCAGTTCTTTTTCTCAGGATTTTTAGATTGTATTTTCATCTTGTACTTGGGATCATTGAAACTTATAATCCATTTTTGAAGTTATTATAATAAAAAAAATTTCCAGTATTTCAAATGCGTTATTATTTTGATGTTTGCAATATGTCTATAAATGTTAAATCCCTTGAAATATTAAATGATAAAGTAAAAATAATCATATGCATTGCACATCATGCATCATATTACACATATTTCTTGCATTTATTATGCATATCCAGGTGCCTTACCCAGCTTTTTGCTTCGTTCAACAAACTGACTCATCACTACAATTTGGAACAGGAGAATCGCGAGCTACGCGAAGAATTTTCTGCTTTGAAGGCTGGTTTGGCCAATTTGACTACTTTGATGGAAGCTCTGGTGGTTGCTCAAAATCATCCATCGAGTGTTCAACCTCAACCAATGAGGGAAAATGCTGAAGTTCCGACTGTTCCCGTATCTGCTACTCCGACTGTTGTTCAAAACCGTATGCCTCAGGGTTATCCGTGGGGAATGCCAGAGAATTTTGAACCTAAAGGTTTCAATTTGGGCCCCCAAGATGTTCCAGTGGTTCAAAATGTTGTTACTCCAGCACCTCATGTGGTGCATACTGTTCCTGCTGCACCTCCTTCGGTGAATTTGGTTCTGTTTGTTAATGAAGATGTGTGTCGTCCTTTCCCTCCGCCGAGTGAAGACTTGGGTCTTTATGACAGAATGGATGATTTCCAATAGCAGTTTGATTGAATGAAAAGAGAGATGAAGGCTCTTATGGGAAAAGAGTTATTTGGGCAGAATATGAATGAGTTGTGTTTGGTCCCGAATGTTAAAGTGCCTGCTAAGTTCAAGGTCCCAGAGTTTGAGAAGTACAAGGGAAACACTTGCCCTCGTGCTCGCCTTGTGATGTACGTGAGGAGAATTTCTACCCACACCAATGATCAACGTCTGCTGATTCACTTTTTCCAGGATAGTCTGACCAACGCCGCATTGAAATGGTACATGAGTTTAGACAGTGCCAACATCCATACTTTTAATGATTTGGGAGAAGCATTCATCAAACAATACAAATAAAATGTGGAAATGACGCTCGACCGTGACCAACTTAGGGCCATGGTTCAGAAAGACAGAGAATCGTTCAAAGAGTATGCGCAGAGATGGCGCGAAGTAGCTGCACAAGTGATTCCTCCCATGGAGGAGAAGGAAATGACTAAAATTTTTCTGAAGACGCTAGGCGCTTTCTACTACGAAAGAATGGTAGCAAGTGCCCCAAGTGATTTTACAGAGATGATAGGAATGGGTGTCCGCCTAGAAGAGGCAGTAAGAGAAGGGCGTTTGATGAAGGGTGAAGGATCTGGAGGTGTGAAAAAGACAACTTATGGGTTTACAAAGAAGAAAAAGGGGGATACAAATGCTGTCATACAAGAGAGGAGAGTGAACGCTCCTAGAAGGAATTATCAGCGTCACCAGCAAGTTGCCTCAGTTACTCCTGTTATGAACGCCGCTCTGACTACCGTTGCTTATCAAAGACAGTCCCAGCAGGGGAACCAAGGGAATAATCAGAGAAGGGAGAACTATGACCCTATCCCCATGAGCTATGCAGAGCTACTACCAGCATTGATTCAGAAGAAGTTGGTCCAGACACGACCACCTCCAGCTATACCATCACCATTGCCTTGGTATTACAAAGCAGACCAGATGTGTGCCTTTCATCAGGGAGCACCAGGGCATAGTGTTGAAAATTGTTATCCTTTGAGGACTGAAGTGCAAAGGTTGGTGAAGTCTGGAATTTTATCTTTCAAAGACATGAGACCTAATGTGAAAGACAATCCTCTACCAAAGCATGGTGGAGTGAGTGCTGTGAATATGGTGGTCGGTTGTCTAGGTGACTTCCGGATTTTTGACATTAATCTGGTTAGAGGGGATTTGGTAAAGATGAACGCAAACCTTTGTGAATTTAGTTATTATACGCATGACCATGCCGGTTGTGCTATTTGCAGTACAAATATACAAGGTTCCGAGAAGATAAAGGTTGATTTATAGGAGATAATGGATGAAGGTTTAATCGATATAATCAGGCCTAGGGAAGAATATGAAGAGGAAGTGAATATGGTTTCTAGATGTCCTAGTGAATTTAGAATTTTTGATGTGGAGCATTTGAATGAGGATCTCGTGCAGTTGTATGCTACCTTCTGTCGTACTACTGGTCAGGTAGAACACCAATATGGATCTTGCATAGTTTGCTGTCGAGACCCCTGAGGATGTTCTATTGTGAGAGAGGGTGTTCAATTGCTGTTAGAAAATGGAACTATCAAGATCACAAGTTAGAGAGATGATTATCATGAGATTGATATGGTTGAAGTTTGTTTGATGGAAGAAGAGTCAGAGGAAGAGTATGCCTCCACGGATGAGTATTTCTCTTCAGATGAAGATTTGTTTACCGGAAATGATCTGTTGATGATTGATTGTGTTGAGAAAGGGGTAAACATCATTGTACCTTGTTTTGGTGCACCCGCTCATCTTGAGGTGGAATACCATAGCAAACCAGTTGTTTCCCCATTGGTAATTAGTCTGCCAGGTCCTGTTCCCTATAAATCAGATAAGGTTGTGCCTTACAAATACAATGCTACAATCTTAGAAGATGGGGTGGAAATTCCCATCCAGCCAATGCAAGATGTTGGGAATATAGCTGATAATAGCAGGGTGACCCGTAGTGGTCGTGTGTTTGTGCCGGTTATTTGAAGAGATGTTGTTGCTGGATAGAAAATTGCTGAGAATGATGAGCCTAAGAAGGCTACAGGAGAGACTAGTGGAGCTACATTAGAGAAAGAAGTGGATGATATCTTGAAGATAATTAAGATGAGTGACTACAAAATTGTAGATCAGCTATTGCAGACTCCTTCAAAGATATCCATCCTAACTTTATTGATGAATTCCTCCGCTCAAAGAGAATCACTGATGATAGTACTAGACCAAGCTTTTGTGGAGAATGACATGTCGTTAGATCAATTCAGCAGCGTAATTGGAAACATTACATCATGTAACAACTTGAGTTTTTGCGATGATGAGTTACCATATGAAGGGAGGAATCACAACCTGGCCCTCCACATATCTATGAACTGCAAGAATGACTCGCTATCCAATGTGCTAATTGATAACAGATCCGCGCTGAATGTTATACCAGGGAGTACCCTCATGAAGTTAAAGTATCAGGGAACACCTATGTGCCCGAGTGGCATCATTGTGAAAGCTTTTGATGGGTCGAGGAAATCTGTCATCGGTGAAGTGGATTTGCCCATCCATATAGGACCACATTTGTTCCTGATAACCTTCCAGGTCATGGAAATTATTCCCACATATAGTTGTCTGCTAGGACGGCCATGGATACACGAAGCAGGTGCTGCCACTTCAACTCTGCATCAGAAGCTAAAATTTGTGCGTGAAGGGAAGGTAGTGATCATAAATGGGGAGCAGGCGTTGTTGATATCCCATCTTTCCTCTTTCAGTATTGTAGAAGCGGGTGAGGCTGTTGTTGGAACCCAGTTCCAATCCCTATCCATTGACAACATAAGGAGAAATTAGAATTTTGTAGTTTCCCTAAAGGACGCGCAGTAGGTTGTGCGCAATGGTCATAATGCAGTCTGGGGACGACTTGTGGATCCACCCGTGAACAAAAACAGAGTTGGTTTGGGTTTCTCTTCGAGGTATGGCAAAGGAAAAAGTTTGAATTCAAAGTCTTCTGTGAACAGTTATCATGATGTTTTCCGCAGCGGAGGCTACCTCCATCCAATTGGTTCTGGAGTTAATGTTGTTGAAGAGGATGAAGCAGAGCAGGAAGTACCGAATCATGTGACGCATGGAGTCCGAGTTCAGAACTGGGTCACCATTGATGTTCCTTCTTGCATACATGTTTCAAAGTAATTTGTTTTGGTAATTTGTTGCTTTCTTTTGAAAAGCTTTCACTCTGCCCAAGGTGGAAGTATTAATGTTGTAGGGCTTATCTGTTTGCTATAATTGTTAAGATCATTAATAGAAGTTGTCTTTGCTTCCAAATTATGTCTTTTATTTTCTACTTTTTCCTGGGAAATGGTAAAAAAACCTTTCAAAATAAATAATCACTGAAAATTAATCTGGATGATCACTTGTTATATGTGTCAATTTCTAAAAGCAATCATAAATCATATGTGCAGATTAATTAAAAAACCTGTTGAATACAATTACCCTACACCCTCTCCCAACTTTGATTGTCCTGTGTTTGGGGTTGAAGAAGAAGATTATGATGAGATTCCAGAAGAGGTCTCACGGTTGCTAGAGTATGAGGAAAATACCATTCAGCCATATAAAGAGCCTTTGGAAGTGGTTAATTTGGGTTCAGAAGAAGATCCGAAGGATGTCAAGATTGGAGCATCGTTGCATCCTGATGTAAAGAGCGAGTTGATTGAGCTATTGAAAGATTATGTGAATATTTTTGCTTGATCTTATCAAGATATGCCTGGTCTAGATACATACATTATCGAGCATCGTTTACCGTTGAAGCCAGAGTATCCGCCAGTTAAACAAAAGCTGAGAAGAACCCACTCGGATATGGCAGTAAAGATCAAAGAGGAGGTCCTAAAGAAGATTAATGCTAGTTTTCTTGTGACATCAGTGTATCCTCAATGGATTGCCAATATTGTCCCAATACCAAAAAAAGACGGAAAAGTCCGCATGTGCGTAGATTATAGAGATCTCAATAAAGCTAGTCCAAAAGATGATTTTCCATTGCCTCACATTGACATACTAGTGGATAGCACAGAAAAATTCAAAGTATTCTCGTTCATGGACGGATTTTCCAGGTATAATCAAATAAGAATGGCTCTAGAGGACATGGAAAAAACAACGTTTATCACACCCTGGGGAACATTCTGTTACAGAGTGATACCCTTCGGGTTGAAGAACGCTGGTGCAACGTACCAGAGGGCTATGACAACCCTATTCCATGATCTGATGCACAAAGAAATTGAAGTATATGTTGATGATATGATTTCCAAATCCCAAACTTAAGAAGGGCATATAGAAGATTTATTGAAGTTGTTTCAGCATTTGAGGAAGTATCATCTCCGCTTGAATCAAAATAAATGCACCTTCAGAGTTAGATCAGGGAAATTGTTGGGTTTTATTGTTAGCTAGAAAGGAATTGAAGTTGACCCTGATAAAGTCAAAGCAATTCAAGAAATGCCAGCACCAAGAACTAAAAAATAAGTCAGGGGTTTCCTCGGGCGTTTGAATTATATCTCCAGATTTATTTCCCACATGACTGCAACGTGTGAACCGATATTTAAGTTGTTAAAGAAAGATCAAGGTTGTGTGTGGACGGTTGACTGCCAAAGGGCATTTTAAAGTATTAAAGAGTATCTGCTTGAACCTCCTATCTTGCTCCCTCCCATAGAAGGAAGATCGTTAATTATGTATCTAACAATGTTAGATAAATCCATGGGTTGTATTCTGGGACAACAGGATGAAACAGGAAAGAAAGAGTTCGCCATTTATTATCTCAACAAGAAGTTCACTGATTGTGAGTCGCGGTATTCTACGCTAGAAAAGACATGTTGTGCTTTGGCCTGGGTGGAAAAGCGTTTGCGGCAGTATATGTTGAATCATACCACTTGGTTGGTCTCCAAAATGGATCCAATCAAGTATATTTATGAAAAGTCTGCTCTTACTGGGAGAATTGCCCGCTGGCAGATGTTGTTATCCGAATATGATATCGAGTACCACACTCAAAAGGCTATTAAAAGTAGTATGTTTGCAGATTACCTTGCTCACCAGCCGATGGAAGATCATCAGTCTGTAGAATATGAATTCCCCGATGAGGATGTGATGTTCCTGAAAGTGAAAGATTGTGATGAACTGTTGCTTGAGGAGGGCTCCGACCCTGAATCTCGTTGGAGTATGATATTTGATGGAGTTGTGAATGCTTATGGCAAAGCAATTGGTGCTGTGATTATCACTCCTCATGGATCGCACATTCCTTTTACTGCGAGGTTAACATTTGATTGCACTAATAATATGGCAGAATATGAGGCTTGCATCATGGGTCTTGAGGAAGCTATTGATCTCAGAATCAAAATTCTAGATGTTTATGGTGATTCAGCTTTGGTAATAAATCAGATTAAAGGAGAATGGGATACTCGTCACCCTGGCTTAATCCCTTTAAAGATTATGCTAGAAGATTATTACCCTTCTTCAATAAAGCCGAATTCCATCACATTCCTAGAGATGAAAATCAAATGGCGGATGCTCTGGAAACTTTGGCTTCCATGTACCAAGTGAATGCTTGGAATGATATACCCCGAATTACAGTTCGACGGCTAGATAGGCCCCCTCATGTGTTTGCAAAAGAAAAGGTAGCAAATAAAAAACCTTGGTATTATGATATCAAGCATTTTCTATAGACTCGGGAATACTCGATTGGTGCGTCGAGGAAAGATAGAAAGACATTAAGAAGTTTGGCAGGCAGTTTCTTCCTCAGCGAAAATTTGTTGTACAAGAGAAATTATGACATGGTCTTGCTCAGATGCATGGATAGACACGAAGCAGACATGTTGATGCATGAGATTTATGAAGGTTCATTTAGCACTCATGCTAATGGACATTCGATGGCTAAAAAGATGCTAAGGGCAGGTTATTATTGGTTGACAATGGAATCTGACTGTTACAATTTTACAAAGAAGTGTCATAAATGCCAGATATATGCAGATAAGATCCATGTGCCTCTGACACTTCTTAATGTGATTTCATCCCCATGGCCTTTCTCTATGTGGGGTATTGACATGATCGGGATGATAGAACCCAAAGCTTCGAATGGACACCGTTTCATCTTGGTAGCAATTGACTACTTTACCAAATGGGTAGAGGCTGCTTCTTATGCCAATGTAACCAAACAGGTGGTTGTGCATTTTATCAAAAATAATCTTATATGTCGGTATGGTGTGCCGAGCAGAATCATCACTGACAATGGCTCGAATTTGAACAACAGAATGATGACAGAACTGTGCAAAGAATTCAAGATTGTCCATCCCAATTCCTCTCCGTACAGGCCAAAGATGAATGGGGTTGTTGAAGCTGCTAATAAGAACATCAAGAGAATTATCCAGAAAATGGTTGTCACTTATAAGGATTGGCATGAAATGGTCCCTTTTGCTCTGCATGGATATCGAACATCTGTTCACACTTCAACAGGGGCAACCCCGTTTTCCCTAGTGTATGGAATGGAAGCTGTACTCCCAGTCGAGGTAGAGATTCCCTTATTACGTGTGATAATGGAAGCCAAATTAACAGAGGCTGGATGGGTTCAGAACAGGTTTGACCAATTGAATTTGATTGAAGAGAAGAGAATTATAACTTTATGTCATGGGCAGTTATATCAGTAGAGAATAAAAAATTTTTTTGATAAAAAGGTCAAACCTCGTGAATTCAGAGAAGGCGACCTCGTGCTCAGGAAGATCATGTCTTTCAACACTGATTCTAGGGGCAAGTGGACTCCCAATTTTGAAGGCCCGTATGTTGTCAAGAAAGCCTTCTCTGGTGGTGCATTAATTCTTTAAACTATGGATGGCGAGGAGTTCCCATGTCCCATGAATGCTAACGCAGTCAAGAAATATTTCTCCTAAAGAAATAAAAGAACAGCTCGCTAATTTGAAAACCCAAAAGGGCAGCTTAGGCAAAAAGGAGCGTCTCAGTAGGCCGAAAAACCGAAAGGGCGGTCTAAGCAAAAATTAGAGACATAAACAGAATAAATTTCCCGCTAAGTTGAAAACCTGCCAGGGCAGCTTAGGCAAAAGTTAGGGATTTTTCTTGGCAAGTAACTATGTCAGACAAGACTTGATCGTTGAAGAAACAATCATCTCGGATCCTCACCATACTTCAACAAAGGCTACTGCTCAGGATTTCAAAAGTTGTTAGGGGGGATAGTGGTCATTGTATCTCAATGTATCTTTTCCATTATGTATTACCATTTCCCAAACTTTGTAATCATCTATGGAGTCTCGCCATTCGCACACTATCATTCTATTAATGAAATTCGAGCTTTTACCCAATTCTTTGTGCTCCTATTTTTATTTAGCTTACAAAGACATCATTTATTACTAATAATAACTATTAAAGCAAAAAGATTAAAAAAAAAGCAAAATTAACTTTTTTAAAAAAAAGAAGAGATCTTTACAATTCAATTTACTTTGGGATTTGTGATGAAACAATGACAACAAGAATGGTGATCCCAAGAATGAACAAACTCTGATTGTTTTAAGGAGATTTACTTCCTTCATGAAGGTTTTCTCATGACATTTTGCTGGTGTGCACAATCTTTGTGTGTTTCTCAGATAGTTAAAGACGATATCAGTGGGTGCAAGGTATAGTATTGGGTTTGTGATCCCATTATCCCCAGTCAAGTCTTGGTTCGCTTTTGATTTTGGGTTTGCATGGTCAGAAGCCTCCATCCCAGATTCCCCAGCAAGTCTTCCCTCATATAATGAAAGGTTTTATTCCCTTGGTGTGCTAAAATGTCGCTCTTTTTGCAGTATTGGCATTAATATTGACTTCTTGATTTCTCGGGAAGATTATCTCAGGGCATCTCTTGTTGGAATGAGTGTTTGTGTTGAAAATTTTCAATCCGCATTTTTCTCTAGGGAGGTGGGATCGGAGTCCCCCAGCGAGGTTTGATTGTTTCGGCGTCAGTCTGCTTTACTTGAGGCTGGTCTTGCAATCTCCAGTAGGCATGTTGCTTTTGGAAAACGGTTTTCTCCGATGAAACTGGAAGAAGGATGTTCTAGCCCGGTATTTGTTTGATTTGGATACATCTGGATTATGTTTCTCCTCAGTAAAGTTAAGGCAGGCAATGGGCTTGATTTTCGCAGTTGCTTTTACCTTTATTGGGTTGATCTTTCTGGTTGAAGTTTAGCCCAATGTTGTTAGTACCTGAGGCGGTTTTGGTTGTTTGTACTGATTATGTATCCTTTTACCAGCATATGCACGATATCACTCATACATTGATACATACACCATCGTCCATTAACATTGTATTCTGGCCTTCCTGCAACGCTCTTTGCTTAGTTGAATTTTGGTTTCCCTCTTGAGTTTATTTCTCAAAGGATGTATCTTCATTGGCCGTCTTGCTCCAGTGTATTTTTGAATTTGATTTGTGGTTGCATGACAATATCATTTATTTTAGATTTCTGAGAACTTGGAGTTTTGGTTTATGCATTTATTTTGCACGAGAAGACTTTATCTCCTTAGCAGGAATATCGTGGCATTTCCCTGGGAAGTCATATTTCTATCCCCAGAAAGTCATTTCTCTTTGCAATTCCCCTTGACGATGAGTGGAAGTCTCTTTATTTGAGATAGCTTACATATTACCCTTTCCAGGCAGAGTTCCTTGGTTAAAGAAGAAGTTGAGACCCGTTCTAGGAAAAATACCAGAATCTTGGGGAAACTTGATATATTTTCTCTTTCTACCTTCAGTGAACGTTGGTAGTACATTGGAAGTGAATGTCGGTGTTTTTTTATCTTTTTGCTATCTTCAGTGAATGTTGATAGTTCATCGTCAGTGAACGGCGGTGGTATGATATATTTTCTCTTTCTACCTTCAGTGAACGTTGGTAGTACATCGGCAGTGAACGTCGGTGTTTGTTATATTTTTGCTATCTTCAGTGAATGTTGATAGTTCATCGTCAGTGAACGGCGGTGATATGATATGTTTTCTATTTCTACCTTCAGTGAACATTGGTAGTACATCGGCAGTGAACGTCGGTGTTTGTTATATTTTTTCTATCTTCAGTGAACGTTGATAGTTCATTGTCAGTGAACGGAGGTGGTATGATATATTTTCTCTTTCTACCTTCAGTGAACATTGGTAGTACATCAGCAGTGAACGTTGATGTTTGTTATCTTTTTGCTATCTTCAGTGAACGTTGATAGTTTATCGTCAGTGAATGGAGATGGTATGATATGTTTTCTCTTTCTACCTTCAGTGAACGTAGGTAGACGTTGGCAGTGAACGTCGATGCTTGTTATCCTCCTTTCTGATTCTGTTCTTGTGGTTCACCAGTGATTTATTTTCCTGGTGGGGTTGCTCCTTTGTTTCTTCATTTTTATTGCATCCCCAATGTTACTTTGCGTCTCTTTGGTTCCATCCATATGCATAAGCATTTGCATGGCATCTTAGGGTCAAAAATAGGGTTTGTTTTGTATTTAAGTATCTTTGATCACGTCGACACGAAGATTCTTAACCTTCGTATCTCTGGATAGAAGAAACTTAAATAAGGGCAGCTATTGTACCCCAATTTTTTACCCTAAGATTCCTTCATCATACCATATTATTTCAATCACAACAAGATCACATTAGGGCTTTTGGTTTTTCTACCTATCTTTAGCATTGCTCTTTTGAGGAATTACCAAGCACCTTGACTTATTTTCTTTTGTGATCATGGATATTTTGCTTTAATTTTCTCTCTAATTAATAAAATTCAGTATTGGATTATCTTACTTGTTAATAATGTAGGTAAAGACAATTAGGTTTATCAAGTTGCATCATGGGTTCATGAGTTTATTTCCATTCCCTAGTCAACATAGCTTGGGAAATTCAGGCCTCACCATTGAAGTTGTTTTGAAAGAATTGGTATAGAAGTGGTTTTGGTGGCCATGATTCCTCATCATCACCCTCAACAATTTCTATTTACAAAGGAAGAATATTGGCACAAAAAGTTTGTTCAAACTTGGAAAAGTTCCTCAAAGCATTCTCTTGATCTAGAGGCTAGGGTTTTGGACTTCAAAGGGGCATATTTTTCTCATCTTTTGGTATTTTTGAGTGATTCCAAAAACATCCTTCTCTTCAAAGAATTACCAACAAATCACTTCAAAAGTTCCAAGGAATTTTCATGTGGAAGGAACTTGGTGAAGAAGAAAGATTACAAGTCACCCAGATGAATCCCCAATTTTCCATATGTGACTTCAAATGGTCATAACTTGGTCAATTTTTATCACCTTGAGCCCATTACTTTTTCATGATGATCCTAAGGATGTGTACTTCATGCCTCTTTTTATGTGCAAAGTGAGAAAATGGATGGAAGTTTCCTTAAGAGTGCAAAAGATTGAAGGTCATTTCATGATTTTTGGCCAACTTCAACAAATCATAACTTGCTCAATTTTTGGAAATTTTGAGTGGCTCAAATTTCAAAATGTAATTCAAGAGATCTAATTCATTCCATCTTTTTTGGTCAAGAGAAAATTCTAAGTGGAAGGCAATGTTTGGATGCAAAGGATTATAGGTCTTTTTTAAAGAAGAATTTGAAATATTTCTAAGTATGGAAAGTCAACTATTTTTCTTCAACTTTGACTCTATGTAACTTTCAGCTTAAGCATCCATTTGATTCCATTCCTTTTCCATTGCAAAGCTTGTAACCTCATCTTTCTAAAGCATCAATAATTTTTCCCTAAGACCCCTTGAGGTGGAAATGCCATTGGATTGAACTTGGTAACTTGGAACTGAAGTTTCTCCATAAGTCAGAGTTTGAAATTCATGTTTTGGCCTCTAAACATCAAATTAGCACGCGTTTGTGATCTAAACATGTTTAACCAGGTTGCCAAAGTGGATTTTGGATGAGTTTTGATGAAAATCAGATCACACTTTGTTCGTGCATCAGGTTCACATGATTTTCCTCCAAACTTCATCATTTCACACGCTTTAACATTCCATTTTATTCCCTATAAATAGAGGGTTATCCCCTATTCAATTTCCCAAGCTTAGATAGCCAGAATCACCCTGCCAAACTTGCTTCACAACCCAGAACTCAGTTACTTCGAATTCTATTCTCAAGCCTTTTTCAATCCAATTTTTCCATCAATTCACCTTCCTTGATCTTCCCTGAAGCTAACCATATAATTACATTCAAGAATCGTGCCCTATATTGCTCCATAGAAGTCCAGTTTCAGAGCTCTGCAACTCAACTTCAATAGGTAGATTCTTTCATCAATTATTTAAAACTATGATATCATTGTGTTGCTCTCATTGCCCTGGTTCTAGTTGCAACACTTACATTTCACTGGAAGCACGTTTTGACCATGAATTTTCAAATCCTTTTTCAAAACTTTATTTCCAAATTGCTCGAGCTACAGTTTATATAAATTTGGCGCGAGGGTGTGGTTGCCTTCGTCTTGAAGAGACGAAGTGAATGGCATAGGTCTGAGCTTCTGATTTTACAGTTTGAGAGACATGCAATTCGTGATGGCTGGAGGTTGAAGATGACCAACGTGTCATCTTTTGACCAATGAATGCGTGCCATTTGTTATTTTCAAAATCTGATTTTATTAATGATTATGTACATTATTCATTAAAGACGATGATATGCACAGTGCGCCAGATCCCTTGGATTTGATTACTAACGCGTTTTGACTCTCATCCAATGGTCCACATCTTTTACTTTTATTTTCTTTTTCTGATTTTTATATTTTAATTGTTTTAAATTTCAAATAATCATAGAAAATTCATTTTTAGTCCAAAAAATCTGAAAAAATTATGAAAAATATTTTTGATTATTCTCTTTCTGATTTTTATTTTTTCACAATTTAATTTTGTGTTTTGGTATTTTTTATGAATTTTGCACTTATTTGATTTGTTTAAAATGTTTAAAAATACTTTTACACATTTTTAAATTCTGAAAAAATTATGGAATGATCCAATTATATTGTGACATATATTGGTGACCTTATTTTATTTTTGTTTCTGACTTTACTATTTTTGTTTATTTTACCCATTTATTTTAATTTTTAAAAATAGTTTCTGACTTTTAAAAATTCCCAAAAATTTTGTAAAATTACTTGGCCTCTTTTCTGATTTTTCTATGGTCTTATTTTTCATTTCTTGATTAATTTGAATATAATTGACATTTTCCTCATTATTTTCCATTTTTCTAAACATTTTTAAACCCTTTAATGTACATATTAATTATATTATTATTTTGTGAATATTTTTTGGCTGTCTTGGGTTGATTTTTTGATCATGGCTTTATTAACATCATTGGATCCATGGTGTTGAGTTTAACTCCACAAAAAATGGATAAATGATTTTAATAATAGTTTTATTAAATATTAATACAAATGTGGTTTATCTTTTTACCCTAATTCATCTTCATCTCATCCCCTTCTCATTGCACTAAATGTTGTTGGAGCATGATCTCTATATCATGTCTCAAAACAAATGGTGCATAGATTGATATTGCACGATTATGTTGAGATCTTAGCCTTGTCATATGAAGACATGTCTTGTTTAGACACTGATATTGTGGTACATCGTCTACCGGCTAAAGAAGATTGTCCTCCTGTTAAATAAAAGATCCACCGTATGCGCCCTGAAATGTCAGAGAAGATAAAAACAAAGGTTATGAAACAATTTAACACTGGGTTCTTAGCTGTCACCTCCTATCCGCAGTGGGTTGCTAAAGTCGTTTCGGTACCTAAGAAGGATGGTAACGTACGAATGTGTGTGGACTACAAAGACCTTAACAGGGAAAGCCCCAAGGATGACTTCGCGCTTCCCTACATTGATGTTTTGGTTGACAACACCGCACATCACAAGATCTTTTCCTTCATGGATGGTTTCTCTGGGTACAATCAGATCAAGATGGCTCCTGAAGACATGGAGAAGACAACCTTCGTGACATAGTGGGGCACCTTCTGTTACAAGGTGATTCCTTTCGGATTAAAGAATGTTGGGGCAACTTATCAGCGAGCCATGGTAGCTTTGTTCCATGATATGATTCACCATGAGATAGAGGTTTATGTTGATGACATGATAGCCAGGTCTCAAATCGAGGAATAACACCTGGATCATCTACAAAAGCTGTTTGACAGGTTGAAGACATACAAGCTGAGACTGAATTCGAACAAGTGCACCTTCGGGGTAAGGTCTGGTAAACTTCTGGGGTTCATCATCAATGACAAAGGTATTTAGGTAGACCCTACAAAGGTGAAGGCCATACAAGAGATGCCGACTCCCCGTACTGAGAAGGAAGTTAGAAGTTTCTTAGGACGCCTAAATTATATCGCCAGGTTCTTTTCACATATGACTGCTACTTGTGAACCGATCTTCAAACTCCTGAAGAAAGATCAAGTGGTAAAGTGGAGTGACGAATGCCAGACCGCTTTCGAAAGAATCAAGGAATACCTTCAAGAACCACCAATTTTGATGCCTCCTATTGAAGTAAAACCTTTGATATTGTACTTAACAGTGCTAGACAGTTCAATGGGGTGTGTGCTGGGGCAGCATGACGAGTTTGGTCGAAAAAAGCACGCAATATACTACCTTAGCAAAAAGTTTACCGACTGTGAAACACGATACTCACTGCTCGAGAAAACTTGTTGCGCTTTGGCATGGGCTGCTCGCCGACTAAGACAGTATATGTTGACCCACACTACTTTATTGATATCTAAGATGGATCCAATCAAGTACATCTTCGAGAAGCCCGCTCTCTCCGGAAGAATAGCAAGATGGAAAATGATCTTAACCGAATACGACATTCAATATACAACCCAGAAAGCAATCAAGGGAAGTGTATTAGCTGATCAATTGGCTCATCAGGCCGTGGATGACTACCAGTCCATGAATTTTGAGTTCTCGGACGAGAACATTATGCTATTAACTGACTATGAAGAACCTGGACCGGATGAAGGACCTGAAGAAGGATCCCGATGGAATATGGTTTTTGACAGAGCTTCGAACGCACTTAGTAATGGCATTGGCGCTGTAATCATACCTCCCGAGGCTTTCATACTCCTTTCACCGCCCTACTATGCTTCAACTGCACTAACAACATGGCGGAGTATGAAGCCTGTATCATGGGTCTCAAAGTTGCTATCGACTTGAGGATCAAGTTCTTAAAAGTTTTTGGGGATTCAAACTTGGTGATAAGTCAAATCAAAGGAGAGTGGGATACAAAGCATCCGAACCTCATCCCGTATAAAGAACACGTGCTGACATTTCTCCCACACTTTAAGGAGGTAATGTAACACCCCTTCTAATTTCCCCAAATAATAGGCAAGAATTAAAATCAGAGAAAATAAATTGCACGGAAGGGATGTCACAACACACTTCACATTCCAAAATTTTAAAGAAAAACGGACAGGGTACGTTTGTAAATTTAAGCATATCAACACAAAACAAACATACATAAATGTTTAACTTCTTTCTCTCGTGCAAACGCAACGGAGTTTCAATATTTAACTTCATCTCCATTCATGGAGGAATCAAAACATAATTCAAGGCATCAAGCCATGATAATTCACATAAAGCATATGTTATCAAGTCTCACATACACAAAATAATATATACAAAGTAAGGATTATATACATCATAATCCGAATACAAAATAGACGAGTTCGACACTAAATATACCCCCCTCCAGGTGTTACTATCAGAGCATCGACTCGACTCTAATCAAAATAAAACAGATTGCAATCCAATGCATCCGCTAACTAGCGCCTCGCGCTACCATCCTCGGTACCTGAACAATGCCATCAAAAGCATTTTCAAACAGAAGGGTAAGAATTCCAATAATCATATAACATGTAATTAATGTAAAGAAATGGCAATAAATAAAGCAATACATAATTATCATGTTCATTTTATCACCTATAGTATCCTTACTCAAGGAATCCATTTCCAACGCATTAACCATGTAAACCGATTATCCGAATACTCACATCCTTGGCACATAACCATAATTCAAACAACAACAACATTGGCACATAATCAAACACATCAACACACATTCATAACATGCACAATTATGCATGTGACTCACAACACGACTCAACGTATGCGAATGCGGTACCGACTCGTGGACCCAAGGTTCCACCACCTATGTTTCCCTTCCGGATCAAGGTCACTACGTCTTTTCCCATAATAGGGTCACCGTCTAGATATTGTGGACCCAATGTTCCACCACCTATGTTTCCCTTCCGGATCAAGGTTACTACGTCTATTCCCACACTAGGGTCACCGTCTATAAAATCATGTGAACCCACAGTTTCACCGTCTCTGTTTCAAGACCAACCATGCCATGCAATGTACAATATAACCAATGCATGCAATTGAGATTCACAATAATCTTAACATACACATACCATCAAATCCAACCAATGGAACATCAACTATTGTACATGCATGCATACATATAATTTAACAATCACAACGTCAAGTAAAATGTATACAAACAAGTTACTTACTCGACCAAAACATAAACCATCAACTATCAAACAATTCCAACTCGAAAAGTATATTTCAACATAAAGTCATCATCAATGAACCGGCATTACTCTCAATATTACTCATCGCGATCGAGTCACTGGAATGTAACTCGAACGCTTAAATTCGGGATTAAACTCAATTTATTTCATTTCCTACTAAAATTGGGTTGATTCTTAAAAAGTCGAAATTTCGCAAAACGAACTTCACTACGTTAATCTACACGTCGAATTATGCTAGCACATCAATTTTCGGTAAATTCAGAGCAACTTACTCTGTCACCGAAATTGCCGAAATCGGGAAAATCGGAATATAATCGGGTTCCAAATTAAATCGGCTAACTTATGTCATATAAGTATTTATTTAATATAAATATTTAATATAATAAATTAAAAAAAGAAAAAGAAAAACAAAACATAATTTAATATATTTCTAAACTTAGTTTTTTCCATACAGTAAGTTTAGTTTTCTAAGCTTACTGCTACTTTTTGTTATAAACTTCATTCTACATGCTACCTACAATTTTAGGATCAGCAAGATGGTATGCAATGCAAGCAAGCAATTATGATTTTCAAAAATGTATCAATTAATTAGAAGATTCAGCAAAGCAGCCAATACTCTCTTTCAACATATTTTCTTCCACAATTAATACCTATATTATCATAACCTGTCAGCAAAATTCCAGAAGGAATCCTTCACCGCTAGACAAATTTTGTAACAATCCTAAAGGCCGCATTATATTTAAGAGGAACAACTATTGCCACCTAATGAATCTACGTTACTATTTAATCTAGCCTCGTCCAAATGCAGTCTTTGAAAAGTAAAATGTCAAACTACTTTTGGTTAAGTACCCAATTGCAGCGGCATGTTGGTGTCCAAATATATAATTGAAGCAAAATTTAAATGAGATTTTAATAAGCATCTATTATCAAGAATAAAAACATGGAGCTCTAAATCATAGTTGTGTGTCGTAACTTGGAAGATTTAAAATGTATATTGTAACACCAATCTAAACCAACAAAATCATCAATTTCATCATCTCTTTCCCAATCTATACAACTCTCTAAAATCCTAATTTCTTCATCTATCAAAATCAAAACCCAAAACCACAAGTATATGAGCAAAGCAATTCAAACCCTTACCTTGGTGTGGGTTTTCTTGAAACAAGATGATGATGATGTTGCAACTTCAAACCTAGCTTCCTTTCTTCTCTTCTCCTCCTTCTCTCTTCTTTTCTTTCTTCCTTCTATTTTCTATTCTTACCAACTATCCTACTTTCTATCTTATAAAACAAATTTTTACTACTACTTACTTTCCTCCCCCTAACTTTCTAAAATTCTAATTTGGCCCAATCTATTTAATTCAAATTATATCATATAATTCTATTAAAACCATATTACATTTAATTAATATTTATTCCATAAAAACTAAATTATACCGATAAATCAAACGAAGCCAAATACACACCAAAATAATATTACTCAAAATAGTATTTTATCATTATGAATATTTTTATTTCAAATAACCGATTTAACATTTTAATTGATATCAAATAAATATATTTCTTAAAATAG
This sequence comes from Vicia faba, assembly GCA_948472305.1. Classification (NCBI taxonomy): domain Eukaryota; kingdom Viridiplantae; phylum Streptophyta; class Magnoliopsida; order Fabales; family Fabaceae; genus Vicia; species Vicia faba. Next base: position 73,894,936 of record OX451737.1, on the reverse strand, counting down.
ATTTAATTTGATAATTTCGGAAAAAAAATAACTTAAATAACATTTAATCAAAAACGGGGTGTTACAGGTAACCTTTGAACATTTCCCACGAGAGGAGAATCAGTTAGAAGATGCGCTAGCTACCATGTCTTCTATGTTCAAGGTCAGGTGGGATAATGAAGCTCCCCTAATCACCATTGAGAGGTTGGATGAACCAGCATACTGCTGTGAAATTGATACTGAAGAGGTAACGGATAAACCTTTGTTTCACGAAGTAAAAAGGTATCTCGAGGCTCAAGAATACCCTGAGGGGGCATCTGTCAATGATAAAAAGTTTCTGAGAAGGTTCACTGTTGTTTTAAGACTGCACTAGGGTTGATCATTTATAAAACATTTTCTCACAAAGATCTCTCTTAGTTCAAGACTGCACTAGGGTTGATCAACTCAAGACACCTCCTTAAGCACTGATGACCAAAATTAGGGTTTGAGATTGAACAAGGATAATTGAACTTTCAATGCTTCATATAACTTTCATGGATCATTATGGACCCCCAAGATTCCTCATGTCATGTTCCAAGCCTTGGATCACACTTTTGCTCAGTCAATTGAGCAGTTGACCTAAAAATCAGCTGTATTGGGGAAAAAGTCAACTATGGCCAATTTACAGTCAAACTTCATAATTTTTTATCCACATCAACATTATAAACTCATATGTATCATTTGATCAATTTTGGACCACAATTACTCAAAAATTGATCAAATCATCAAAAGGGCAAAATGGTAAAAATTAGGGTTTTGATTGAGAAAGGGATACTTCTGATTTTTGACCTAGCAAATGGTCAATTGGTTTGAAGCATGATTTCAAGAGTTAAATTGCATAATTTTTACCTAATGGCATGACCTAAAACATTGCTCAAGATCAATTGGATTGATAGTGAATTTTCAGTCAACGGATCAAAAGTCAACTTTACACGAAAAAGTCAAACTTTGACTTTTTGGTCAAAATTCAATGTCAAAGATCACAATTCATCAAAACATGTCAAAATATGAAACTTATTCATCAAGAAATCAAAAAGTCAAGATTTCATTTTGAAAAGTCAAAGTTTTCTAACTTAGAAATTTTTCTAAGTGTTTAAAACTTCATGTTTTTTCACAACTTTAAGCCAACTTTTCACCATGATGCAAGAGGATTCAGAAGAAACTTTCAACATGAAAGTTGTAGATCTCCATGATATCTACAACATTTCATTATATAACTTCTCCTAAAAATGCTTGGATCTTAAGTCATTAATTCATAAAGTCATGGTCTTGAAATTGGACACTTAGTGAAATTTTGCCCTAGTTTTGGTCAGGATTTTGACCTAACTTCATGGCACTTTTTCATATAGTTCCAAGGAGACTTTTCAAAAGTGATTCAAAGAGAGGTTGTAGATCACACTACAAGATTTACAAAATGTCCAATAAATCATTGAGATCATTCTTGGCCAGGGAGAATCGAAGAGATGAAGTTAGAGTTTTCACACTTGAAATACAAGTCATTTTATGATGAACAAGAATTCAATTTCAAACCTATACTACACAATCTTTCTCTGCAGGCCTCTAAACCTCAATATCTCTCCATAATCAGAAGATTACACTTTCTTTTGAGCTATTATCCACTTGATTCAAGCTTTATCCAAGCAAACATTCCATTTATGGCACAAAGTAACCATTCCATTCTTGTAAAGAGGCTTTAATCACAAAGTCAATGCATAAAGCTCATAACTTGTTCCTTCTGATCACAAGAAATGTCAAAGGCAAAAGCAACATGTCTAGAGCCTCCCAAAAACTCAGGCCATGCTTGTACTTCATCTTGGAACCATATTGTGAGTTTTCTTCGAAATCAAGTAACATAGCCATAAGTCTATATCTTGCTTTTCTAACTTCCTCAAGTTCTCTAATCTTTTTCATATAACCATACAAGTGTATTGCAAGAAAGGACACGAGTTAACAAGCCCTCAAACTCCCCAAAACCAGAAATTTCCATACAAGCACAAAAACTTGTCATTTCTGATTTTTGAACCCGATCTCCAACCCCTGTTTTCAAACTGTAATACCATTTGCACCATCCTCCATTTTCAAAAACAGGGCATTGCACATTGACTTCTTCAGCTTGATTCAAGAACTCTCAGTATAAAGTAAGCTTTGCAATAGCTTCCTGGAGGTTCAAGGAAGCTAACCCAATCATCAAAACACTTTGAAAACAGCTCTAACTCAAAACACGATCTCCAGCTGCAAGGTGAGTTTTCTTACTTTTCATCTCATTATTTATGCATTGTTAGTTCTTGATTTGTGAAGATAAAATGTAGATACCATTGCCAAGAAGTTGTACATATTCGTTTGCATTTCTATAGCCTGAGCTTAGAGAATTTTAGAGTTGAAGTTTTCTGAATTTTTTAGGTTTTGAATTAGGGCCAGAGAAATTCACATTCATATTTGATTGTTAGCTTAAGTTATTTACATGGTTGGATTCGTGGGAAGAAATGCCACAACTTTCATGTTTGAACTTTTCATTTTTGTTGAGAGATGAAGAAGATACAGGTCATTTGGCTGGAGGTTGAAGATGAAGTGTAATCAGGGCGCGTTTTGTTTCATATATTTATTGTTTTGCTTATATCAACGGATGTATAGCCACCCCAGTGGTAAAGCACGCGCCTGTTCACCCTTAGGTCCTGGGCTCAAGCCCTAGTGTGACCTTTTACAATTTTTCACAATTTTCTGACTTTCTTTTGTTTTTTTGGAAGCACTTGGGCTCTCATTGGGCCTAGTCTTTTTTTTCTCATACTACTCCTTGGGTTACTGATTCACCCCCTGACTTTTCTTTATATTTTTTATTTTTATTTTATTTGTCTTTCTTCATTATTATTATTATTATTATTAATATTATTATTATTATTAATATTATTATTATTTTTATCACTACTATTATTTTCATAAAATCACAAAAAATCCAAAAAAAAAAATATTTTATGTTTCTTAATCATACTTATATATTTATTTTCTCCATAAAACAAAAGATTAAAAATATTTTCTTAAAGACAAATTAATTTCTTTTCTCCTTAAATAAATTCTTAGACTTAGGATAAATTAATATATTATTTTATTTTTAGTTTAAAATTAATTTAGAATTTAGATTATTTTTATAATTAATCTTCATTTTATTTTCATTAATTTAAAACCTTTTTCATAAAAAAACCCTAAAAATCCTTTTCAAATTAATTTCTTTTCTTAGTTAGTTTAGTTTAATTTTATTTAACTTTAATTAATTTTTTTTTAATTAGGGCAAGACAAAAAACCCTTTCATAAAAAACAACAAACATCATTTCTTTTTACATTTATATTCTTACATTTTTATTTTCATTTTTTGTACAATATTCAATATGGTTGTAATAGATAAATAGGTTTAATTTTCTTGCAATCCCTATTTGTAAATTTGTACACCCCATCCCCTAATGATGTAATAGTGTAGTAATTTTACTTTTCGCAATTTATCGCTTTATATAAATGCTAGTAATTAGGGTTTGTATGAGAAGATAAAATCAACAAATAGTAAACCCTAATCAAAGACTAAACAAAGCATGAAAATCAATCCACTTGCACACAAGCACCCCTAGGGTAATATCCACTTGGTTGCCTTACAAAAATGGCCATATTATGCATGTGAGGTATTTTAGCAAAAACAAGCAAAATACAAGATCATAGTCCCTCGATGACGCTATCTATGTTGCCTTTTCAAAATGATCTTAGTCCCATAGGAAAAATGCTAAGATACCTTACAACATTGCTAATCATGGTTATATGCTGACCCACGTCCGTCCCGTTTACATCCAAAGATAGGGTTACTTACCAAATCAATGGTAAGATAACAATGTCAAAGGAGAAAGGAAATGGACACGAAATACTTTTGAGTAGGTAGATTATTCCTAGTTACTTTCTTAATTTCAAAACAAAAACATCCTTGTTATTTTCATAACAAACACCTACACTTTCAAAAACATCTTTCAAACTTGAAAACATTTTCAAAAGATCAACACTTTGTATACATTCTTACAAACGAGAATCATTACAAAGTTTTCCTAAACGATGGCGCCTTTTCAAAATACTTTCAAAAACCACACAAAGCACATTTTCAAACAAAAGCAAGTGATCTAGAAAGTAACTAAGAGCCCATGGAAAACCATGGATGAAAAGGGTGTTAATACCTTCCCTTTTCATAACCTACCCCCCAAACTCAAGAAAAAATCTTAAAGGTCTTTCCTGTGATTTTTCACCTTTCCTTTTGGATAAAAGAAAAGTCGGTGGCGACTCTTGCTAACCACAACATTTGCGATAAAACGCAAAACAACTAAGTCAGTTCTCCCACCGCATCACAGAACTGGCGACTCTGCTGGGGAAAATTCTAAAAGTGGGGTTACCTTAGGGTTAGATCACATTTACTTGCTTTCTTTATTTTGACTTGTGTGCTTTACATTATGGTTTTTTGTTTGGGTTTGAATCCTCTACTCGGATTTGGGATACCTTATACGTAAGTAGACATACACTATGGAAACTGTGCGGGGTATACCGACATGGTCTAAGCAATAGCTACGTTAGTGTGACATATTTGTGGGTATCGGTAGCCCTTGAGTACTCAAGGAGAATACAGGGCCACTGAGTGATGTCATGAAGCACTAATGAACTTTTAGAACCTTTACTTGACCAACTTGGCCATTAGGATGTAGTGAGATGACCGACTTTAGTGTAGTTCGAAGTTGGTAGATACTCGATACTACACTCATTGAGGTTTGGTTTTTTGGGATATTTCAGTCGCCATTTAAGAGGCTTGCACTGAAACAATGCCCGAGAAAACAAACTAGTGATATTGAGCTCCTTAGAACCCGATTACTATTGCTAGGACAAGTTTGAGCCAACTAAGCTTCAAGAGGGTACTTACCTATGAGACTCCATGCAAGCCTAAACCTAAGGACTTGTTTGCTTTATTTTCATAGATATACTTGTACATAACATCATAAACATCATAACATCATACTCATGCTCACTAAACATTTCAAGGATTTTTTGGATTTATCTTTGTTATGTTTTGTAGGGCAAGGATTCTATTCGCAGGAAAACCATTCAAGTCAATCTCGTAAGGATCCCTCCTCAACTTAAAGAGCTAGCATCAAGGATTCTTGAAAATTCTTTATTTACCGAAAGACATGGTCGCCTACTAAATTTGGTTACCTCCAACACTGATGAAGACATGATGAAGGTGCTCTTTGAGTTCTTTGATCCTCTACACCATTACTTCACATTTCTCGATTATCAACTTGTGCCAACATTGGAAGAATTCTCCCAACTCTTGAGGATTCCCATTCTCAATCAACTACCTTTCAACGGTACGGAAAAAGATCCAAGGCCAGAAGAGATTGCTCAAGCTCTACACTTGCAATCATCTGATATCACAACTAATTGGGAAACAACGAGTGGTGTCAAAGGATTCCTAGCAAAGTTCTTGTTTGAGAAAGCCCAAAACTATTGGAACTCTTTGGATTTGCAAACCTTTGAGGAAATTGTGGCTCTCCTCATCTATGGGATGGTTTTGTTCCCAAATCCTGACCAACTCATAGACGTGAACGCCGTTAAAATCTTCATGTCTCGTAACCCGGTGCCTACTTTGCTATGGGACATCCTACATTCCTTTCACACTCGCACTTTGAGGAAAAGAGGTATCCTTACGTGTTGTACTCATCTCAATGCAAGATGGTTTATTTCACATCTTCCCTAATCTGTATTGAAGAACGAGCAAGGTTCAAGGTGGTCCCATAGGTTGATGACACTCAGAAATTCAAATAATCATTGGTGTTCCCACTCTTTATAGAATGTTACTATCATCGACTGTTGTGGAGAATTCCCTAATGTCCCTTTGCTTGGCATTATAGGAGGTATCGCTACAGCCCTTGCTTAGCCTTAAGACAATTTGTTTACTCCCAAAGGGATGGTCCATACGATATGCTTATTCAAGGTTTGGTATTCGACTACGAGAATGACAATTAAGGTTACCGTCAGAGATTTATCCGAGCTTTGAGGATGTTGAACAAGGTGGATAGCAAGACGCTAAGACACAAGAATTCCATTTCCCTCGAGCCTTACCTTAAATGGGTACGAGCTCGTGCCCAGAAACTTGTGAGGCCTTATCCTCTATCCTACCAGTCATCATGGAGCCTGTGGTTGAAGGAGATATTCCCTACACTATCCTCCATCCTGACGTGCCTACCTCTCTCGAAGACTTACAAAAAGGTTGGATCCAGCTGAAGGAAGAACGAGATACTTTTGAGGCTCAATTCTATGCTACTGAAAAGATGGTGTTTTACCCCAAAATTTTCCCTCTCACTTATCAAGAATTTGCTCATAAGATCTCCTTAACTCAAGACTGTACTAGGGTTTGACCAGCTCAATACACCTCCTTAGGCACTTATGACCAAAATTAGGGTTTGAGATTTCACAAGGATATTTAAACTATCAATGCCCCATATGACTTTAATGGATCATTATGGACCCCCAAGATCACTCATGTCAGGTTTCAAGCCTTGGATCACACTTTTGCTCAGTCAATTGAGCAATTGACCTAAAAATCATCTGTATTGGGGGAAAAGTCAACTAGGGCCATTTTACAGTCAAGCCTCATAATTTTTTACCCACATCAACATTATAAACTCATATGTATCATTTGATCAAGTTTGGACTACAATTCCTCAAGAAATTTGATCAAATCTCCAAAAGGGCATAATGGTCAAAATTAGGGTTTTGACTGGGAAAGGGCAATTTATAATTTTTTACTTAGAAAATGGTCAATTGGTTTAAGGAATGATCTCAAGATTCCAATTTCATCATTTTGACCTAATGACATGGCTCAAACATTGCTCAAGTTCAAAGGATTGATAGATGAATTTTTAGTCAACTGATTAAAAGTCAACTGTATACTGAAAAGTCAAAGTTTGACTTTTTGGTCAAATTCAAATACCAAAGATCATAATTCATCAAAATATGTCAAAATATAAAACTTATTCATCAGGAAATCAAAAAGTCAAGATTTCATTTTGAAAAGTCTTTGAGAAAAAGTTTCACCATGATGCAAGATGATTCAAGAGAAACTTCCAACAAGAAAGTTGTATATCTCCATGAAATCTACAACTTTGCATCACAAAACTTCTTCCAAAAGTGATTGGATATAAAGTTATAATTTTAAGAACACGTGGTCATGAAAATAAACACTTAGTGAAATTTTGCCTTAATTTGGTCAGGACTTTGACCCAACTTCATGGTACATTTTCTTATATTTCCAAGGGGAATCTTCAAAAGTAATTCAAATAGAGCACATTACAAGCTTTCCAGAATCACCCAAAACTCCTTGAGATCATTTTTGAGTAGGGAGAATCGAAGAGATGAAGTTAGGGTTTTATCACTTGAATTACAAGTCATTTTTGTGATGAACCAAATTCAAAATTCAAACTATGCTGCACAAACACTACTTTGCAGGCCTCAAACTTGTTAGGCACTCCATAATTAATGGTTCACACAGCTGTTAGAGGTCTCACATCAAGCATTCAATGCATGGACATGCTTTATATCCATTTTTTAAAGAAAGTGTACATTGCCATTTTGATAAAGTGACTTTTTGCATAAAACTTGTTCTTGAGCCTTGCACTTGTTCTCTTCTGATCACACAAGTCCTATAACTCATGAGAAATTTTTTAGACACTTACAATCACCCAGCCCATGCTTGTACCTCACATTGAAACTTGGTTTCCCTCTTTTCTTAAAAATCAAGTAACCTAGCCAAAAGCTTGTAACTTGTACTTCTGATTATCAAAACTACTCCAATCCTTTTTCTTATACAAAGACAAACTATTTTCCACAAATACATGAATGCTTAAGCCTTGAAAAAGACCTAGATCTAAGAATCATATCTCGCACTTCCTTTTTCACATAAACTGACCAAAAACTTGAAACTCATAACTCCCTCGTGTGTTTTCAAGCCTTTTGGTACCTAAAGCTTCTAAACATCATTTAGAACTGATCCCACACCCTGTTATAGAACTTTAACACCATTAACACCATCCTCCATTTTCAAAAATAGAGCTTTGTACTTGGACTTGTCCAGAACTCCTCAAGTACTTTTAGCTCAAACTAAGCATTCCATTAGCTTCCTGGGAACTTGAGGAAGCTAACCCAACCATTGGAACTCCTTGAAAGCTGCTCAAACTTCAAACCCAATACCCTCTTGCAAGGTAAGTTTTATAACTTTGGAACTTTTCATACATGCATCATCAATGATTTATTTGTGAATAAAACATGTAGGTATCATTACCCTAAAACTAACCATGTTCATAGTTTCCATTAATTTTGCTTGAGCTTAGAGAATTTTAAGTTTGAACTTTTTGAGATTTTTAGGGTTCAGAATAGGGCCATTAAAATTCATGTTTATATTTGAGCTATAGTTTTAACGCTTTACATTTCTGAAACTGTGAGGAAATTTTCTACAAGTTTCATGTTTACAGTTTTCATTTTTGTTGAGAAATGAAAAAGTTACAGTTGGTCTGGCTGGAGGTTGAAGATGAAGTGTAACTCATGACGCATTTTGAATCATATAGTTATTGTTTTGCTTATGTTAACGGATGTAACCCCAGTGGTAGAAGCGTGCGCCTGTAACCTTTGGGACATGTGTTCGAGCCCCAGTGGTACCCTTTTGTTTTTTTCCTCATATTTTTGCATTCTGACTTTTTTTTTTTTTGGACAGGCGCTGGGCCTCTTTGGGCTTGTTTTTTTTTTTTTTTTTGCTAGCTAACCCCCTGTTTCATATATGCACCCCTGGACAAACTTTATTTTATTTTTCTTATTTTCCTTTTATTTGATTTTATTAATTATTTTTCTAATATTAAAATCATAAAAAATACAAAAATATTAGATTTTCATTTTGACATAGTTTATTCATTTTTTTCTCATAAAAATTATTTTTATTTAATAAATACTTTATCCATTTCACTAAATATCTTGTAAATTTAATTAAAATAGTAGGTTTTTATTTATTTTCATTTACACCAATTTAAATATATTAATTTAACATTAAAAAGGTTAAACGTATTTTATAACACTATAATTATTTTCAAGACAAAAATACCAAAAATACTTTTCTTACAAACTTATTTCATTTTAATCAATTAATTGATTTAGGGTTTTATTTAAAATATTTTGTTAATAAATTTAGGTTTAATTAATTATTTTCTTTTAATTAATTAGGTTAAAACAAATCCCTTTTCTCTAAAAAATCCAAATAAAAATACCCATTTTTCTTCATATTTATATTCTTGCATATTTATTCATCTTGTACATTATTTATTTCAATACTTGTACAAATTCAATTTGGTTGTAATAGATTAATTAGGTTTATATTCTTTCAATCCCCATTTACAATTTGTACACCCCCTCCCACAAATATTGTAATAGCGTAGTAACTTTAAATTCTGCAATTTATCGCTTTATACATAACATGCTAGTAATTAGGGTTTGTATGGAAAGACTAAAACCAATACTTAGAAAACCCTAATCCAAGACAAAATAAGCATGCAAATAATAAACTTTCACACAAGCACCCCCTAGGGTAAATCCACTTGGTTGCCTTTACAACATGGTCATATTATGCATGCGATGTATCTTAGCAAAAACAAACAAAAATACAAGATCACAGTCCCTCGATGATGCTATCTAAGTTGCCTTTCAAATGATCTTAGTCCCTAAAAAAGAATGCTAAGATACCTTGCAACATTGCTAATCATGTTATACGATGACCCACGCCCGTCCCGTTTACATCCAAAGATAGGGTTACTTATCAAATCAATGGTAAAATAACAATATCAAAAGGAAAGAAAATGAACAAGAAAGACTTTTGAGTAGGTAGAATGCTCCTAATTATTTGCTCGATTTCAAAAAAAACATCCTTGCTATTTTCAAAACAAACACCTACACTTTCAAATATCTTATAAACTTGAAAACACTTTCAAAAGATCAAACACTTTGTATACATTCTTACCAACGAGAATCATTACAAAGTTTACCTAAACAACGGCCTCTTTACAAAATACTTTCAAAAACCACACAAAGCACAATTTCAAACAAAAAACAAGTGATATAGAAAGTAACTAAGAGCTCATGGAAAACCATGGATGAAAAGGGTGCTAATACCTTCCCTTTTTATAATCTAACCCCCGAACTCAAGAAATAATCTCAAAGGTCTTTCCTGTGCTTTTACACCTTTCCTTTTGGATAAAAGAAAAGTCGGTGGCGACTCTTGCTAACTGCAACATTTGCAATCAAACGCAAAACCTTCAAGTCATTTCTCCAACCGTATCACAGAACTGGCGACTCTGCTGGGGAAAATTCTAAAAGTGGGGTTACCTTAGGGTTATATCACTTTTACTTGCTTTCATTGTTTGATTTGTTTGCTTTACATTATGGTTCTTTGTTTGGGTTTGAATCCTCTACCCGGATTGGGGACACCTTATAGCTAAGTAGCAATACATTGTGGAAACTGTGCGGGGTATACCGACATGGACTAAGCAATAACTACGTTAGTGTGATATATTTGTGGATACCGGTAGCCCTTGAGTTAATCAAGGAGAATACGGGGCCGCTGAGTGATTTCATGAAGCACTAATGAACTTTTAGAACCTTTACTTGACCAACTTGGCCTTTAGGACGTAGTGAGATGACCGGCTTTGGTGCAGTCTGAAGTTGGTAGATACTCGATACTACACTCATTGAAGTTTGGTTTTTTGAGATATTCCGGTCGCCATTAAAGAGGCTTGTGCTAAGACAATGCTCAAAGAAACAAACTAGTGATATTGATCTCCTTAGAACCCGGTTACTATTACTAGGACAAGTTGAGCCAACTAAACTTCAAGAGGGTACTTACCTATGAAACCCCATGCAAGCCTAAACCTAAGGACTTGTTTGCTTTGTTTGTGTATATTTACTTGTACATAACATCATGAACATCATAACATCATACTTATTCACTAACCATTTAAAGGATTTTGGGTTTATCTTTGTTCTTGTTTTGTAGGACATGGATTCTCTTTGCAGGAAAACTATTCAAGTCAATCTTGTAAGGATCCCTCCACAACTTAAGGAGCTAGCTTCAAGGATTCCAGAAAATTCTCCATTCACCGAGAGACATGGTCGCCTACTCAACTTGGTCACTTCTAACACTGGTGAAGACATGATGGAGGTGATCTTCAAGTTCTTTGATCCCTTACACCATTGCTTCACATTTCCCGATTATCAACTTGTGTCAACTTTGGAAGAATTCTCCCAACTCTTGAGGATTCCAATTCTCAATCAACTACCTTTCAACGGTACAGAAAGAGACCTAAACCCGGAAGAGATTGCTCAAGCTCTACACTTGCAGTCATCTAATGTTAGAACTAATTGGGAAACAAGGAGTAGTGTCAAATGTTTCCTAGCAAAGTTCTTGTTTGAGAAACCCAAAACTGTTGGAACTCCTTGGGTTTGCAAGCCTTTGAGGAAATTATGGATCTCCTCATATATGGGATGGTTTTGTTCCCAAATCCTGACCAACTCATAGATGTGAACACTTTCAAAATCTTCATGTCTCGTAACCCGGTGCCTACTTTGCTAGGGGACATCCTACATTCCTTTCACACTCGCACTTTGAGGAAAAGAGATATCCTTATGTGTTGTACTCCTCTTTATGCAATATGGATTATTTCGCATCTTCCCCAATCTGTAGTGAAGAGCGAGCAAGGTTCAAGGTGGTCCCATAGGTTTATGATGCTCAGATATTCAGATATTCATTGGTGTTCCCGCTCTTTGGAGAATGTTACTATCGTCGACCATTATGGAGAATTCCTTAATGTCCCTTTGCTTGGCATTAGAGGAGGTATCACCTACAACCCCTGCTTAGCCTTAAGACAGTTTGGTTACGCCCGGAGGGATGGTCCACACGTGATGCTTATTCAAGGTTTGGTATTCGACTACGAGAATGACAATCATGGTAACCGTCAAAGATTTATCCGAGCTTGGAGGATGTTGAACAAGGTGGATAACAAGACGCTATGACACAAGAATTCCATTCCCCTCGAGCCTTACCTTAAATGGGTATGAGCTCGTGCCCAGAAACTTGGGATTCCTGATCCCTCTATCCTACCAGTCATCATGGAGCCTGTGGTTGAAGGAGATATTCCCTACACTATCCTCCATCCCGACATGCCTACCTCTCTTGAAAACTTACAAAAAGGTTGGATCCAGCTGAAGAAAGAACGAGATACTTTTGAGGCTCAATTATATGCTAGGTAAAAGAGGGTGTTGTACCCCCAAAATGTTCCCTCTCACTTATCAAGAGTTTTCTCACAAGATCTCCTTAACTCAAGACTGCACTAGGGTTTGATCAGCTTAATACACCTCCTTAGGCACTGATAACCAAAATTAGGGTTTGAGATTGCACAAGGATATTTGAAATTTCAATGCTCCATATGACTTTCATGTATCATTATGGACCCCCAAGATCACTCATGTCAGGTTTCAAGCCTTGGATCACACTTTTCCTCAATCAATTGAGTAGTTGACCTAAAAATCAGTTGTATTGGGGAAAAAGTCAACTAGGGTCAATTCAGTCAAACCTCATAATTTTTGATCCACATCAACATTTTAAACTCATATGTATCATTTGATCAAGTTTGGACCATAATTCCTTAAGAAATTTGATCAAATCTCCAAAAGGGCAAAATGGTTAAAACTAGGGTTTTGACTAGGAAAGGGCAATTTCTGATTTTTTGACTTAGCAAATGGTCAATTGGTTTAAGGAATGATCTCAATAGTCCAATTGCATCATTTTTACCTAATGAAATGGCTCAAAACATTTCTCAAGTTCAAAGGATTGACAGATGAATTTTCAGTCAACTAATCAAAAGTCAATTATATACTGAAAAGTCAAACTTTGACTTTTTGTTCAAATTCAAATACCAAAGATCATAATTCATCAAAACATGTCAAAATATGAAACTTATTCATCAATAAATCAAAAATTCAAGATTTCATTTTGAAAAGTCAAAATTTCTAAATTAGAAATTTTTCTAAGTGTTGAAAATTTCATGTTTTTCCATAACTTTGAGCAATATTTTCACCACGATGAAAGATGATTCAAGAGAAACTTACAACATGAAAGTTGTAGATCTCCATGAAATATATGACTTTTATTCACACAACTTCTTCCAAAAATGCTTTGATCTCAAGGTATAATTTTAAGAACATGTGGTCATGAAACTAAACACTTAGTGAAATTTTGCCTTAATTTGGTCAGGATTTTGACCCAACTTCATGGCACGTTTTATTATAGGTCAAAGGGGAATCTTAAAAATAAATTCAAATATGGGTTGTATAGAACATTACAAGCTTTCCAAAATGTCCAAGAACTCCTTGAGATCATTTTTGAGTAGGGAGAATCGAAGAGATGAAGTTAGGGTTTTATCACTTAAATTACAAGTCATTTTTGTGTTGAACCAAATTCAAAATTCAAACTATGCTGCACAAACACTACTTTGCAGGCCTCAAACTTGTTAGGAACTCCATAATTAATGGTTCACACAGCTGTTAGAGGTCTCACTTCAAGCATTCAATGCATGGACATGCTTTATATCCATTTTTTGAAGAAAGTGTACATTGCCATTTTGATAAAGTGACTTTTTGCACAAAACTTGTTCTTGAGCCTTGCACTTGTTCTCTTCTGATCCCACAAGTCCTATAACTCATTAGAAATGTTTTATACACTTATAATCATCCAGCCCATACTTGTACCTCACATTGAAACTTGATTTCCCTCTTTTCTTGAAAATCAAGTAACCTAGCCAAAAGCTTGTAACTTGTACTTCTGATTGTCAAAAATACTCTAATCCTTTTGCTTATACATAGAAAAACTATTTCCACATATACACGAATGCTTAAGCCCTGAAAAAGACCTAGATCTCAGAATCATATCTCACACTTCCATTTTCACATAAAATGACCAAAAAATTGAAACTCATAACTCCCTCGTGCGTTTTCAAGCCTATTGGTTCCTAAAGCTTCTAAACATCATTTAGAACTAATCCCACACCCTGTTACAGAACTGTAACACCATTAACACCATCCTCCATTTTCAAAAATAGAGCTTTGTACTTGGACTTCTCCAGAATTCCTCAAGTACTTTCAGCTCAAACTAAGCATTCCATTAGCTTCCTGGGAACTTGAGGAAGCTAACCCAAACATTGGAACTCCTTGAAAGCTGCTCAAACTTCAAACCCAATACCCTCTTGCAAGGTAAGTTTTCTAACTTTGTAACTTTTCATACAAACATCATCAATGATTTATTTGTGAACAAAACATGTAGATATCATTGCACTAAAACTAACCATGTTCATGGTTTCCATTAATTTTGCTTGAGCTTAGAGAATTTTAAGTTTGAACTTTATGAGATTTTTATGATTCAGAATAGGGCCATTAAAATTCATGTTTATCTTTGAGCTATAGTTTTAATGCTTTAAATTTCTGAAACCGTGAGGAAATTTCCTACAAGTTTCATGTTTACAGTTTTCATTTTTGTTGAGAAATGAACAAGTTACAGTTGGTCTGGCTGGAGGTTGAAGATGAAGTGTAACTCAGGGTGCATTTTGTATCATATAGTTATTTTTTTTGCTTATGCTAACGGATATATAGCCACCCCAGTGGTAGAACCACTGGCCTGTAACCTTTGGGACCTGGGTTCGAGCCCAGTGATACCCTTTTGTTTTTTTTCCATATTTTTGCATTCTGACTTGGTTTTTTTTGGACAGGCGCTGGGCCTCTTTGGGCTTGTTTTGTTTTTGTTTTTGCTAGCTAACCCCATGTTTCATATATGCACCCCTGGCCCAACTTTATTTTATTTTTCTTATTTTCCTTTTATTTGATTTTCTTAATTATTTTTCTAATATTAAAAATCATAAAAAATACAAAAATATTAGATTTTCATTTTGACATAGTTTATTCATTTTTTTCTCATAAATTTTTTTTTATTTAATAAATACTTTATCCATTTCACTAAATATCTTGTAAATTTAATTAAAACAGTAGGTTTTTATTTATTTTCTTTTACACCAATTTAAATATATTATTTTAACATTAAAAAGGTTAAAAATATTTTATAACACTATAATTATTTTCAAGACAAAAATACCAAAAATACTTTTCTTACAAACTTATTTTCTTTTAATCAATTAATAGATTTAGGGTGTTATTTAAAATATTTTCTTAATAAATTTAGGTTTAATTAATTATTTTCTTTTAATTAATAAGGTTAAAACAAATCCCTTTTCTCTAAAAAATCCAAATAAAAATACCCATTTTTCTTCATATTTATATTCTTGCATATTTATTCATCTTGTACATTATTTATTTCAATACTTGTACAAATTCAATTTGTTTGTAATAGATTAATTAGGTTTATATTCTTGCAATCCCCATTTACAATTTGTACACCCCCTCCCACAAATATTGTAATAGCGTAGTAACTTTAAATTCCGCAATTTATCGCTTTATACATAACATGCTAGTAATTAGGGTTTGTATGGAAAGACTAAAACCAATACTTAGAAAACCCTAATCCAAGACAAAATCAAGCATGAAAACAATACACTTTCACACAAGCACCCCCTAGGGTAAATCCACTTGGTTGCCTTTACAAAATGGTCATATTATGCATGCGAGGTATCTTAGCAAAAACAAATAAAAATACAAGATCATAGTCCCTCGATGACGCTATCTAAGTTTCCTTTCAAATGATCTTAGTCCCAAAAAAAGAATGCTAAGATACCTTGCAACATTGCTAATAATAGTTATACGATGACCCACGCTCGTCCCATTTACATCCAAAAATATGGTTACTTACCAAATCAATGGTAAGATAACAATATCAAAAGGAAAGAAATGAACAAGAAATACTTTTGAGTAGGTAGAATGCTCCTAATTACTTGCTCAATTTAAAAAAAAACATCCTTGCTATTTTCAAAACAAACACCTACACTTTCAAATATCTTATAAACTTGAAAACATTTTCAAAAGATCAAACACTTTGTATACATTCTTATTGTTGTACCGCAAAATTTTCCCTCCCATATTCCTCAAAACATTTCAAGAAAGATCCTCAAGTTGCTCAAGGTAGTCCAAGGGTTGGCCAAACAAGCTCTCTCCTAAGGCAGTCTACCTCAAATTAGGGTTTCATATTGCATCAAGATACTTGATTCCAAGGGATCCCAAATGCTAAACATTGTCCTAATATGTTCTCAAGATCATCCATGTCAATTTTCAAGCCTTGCAGAGAAAGTTTACTCAGTCAATTGCTCAAAGGCCTGAAAATTAACTATGCTAGGGCAAAAGTCAACTGAGGCCCACATACAGTCAAACTTCAAGATTTTTGGTCAACATTATCATTTTGAAGTATATTTAATCATTTGATCAAGGATTGATCATGATTCATCAAAGAATGATCATAATTCATCAAGACTCAAAAGTTGCTAAATTAGGGTTTTGTAGGAAAAGTCAACTCAACTTTGACCAAGCATAACTTTTTCATACTTTATGAGAAATGACCCATCAAAAGCTAATTTTTAATAGGATGCAATTCCCTATAATCCATCTTCAGCTCCCAAGTTCAAAATATGCACTAACAAGAAGTTATCAATTTGGACATTATAGGTCATTTTGAAAAGTCAACAAAAACACCTTTTTTTGTCAAAGCTTCATACATGAGCATGGAATATCAAATTGAGATGAGACCAAAAGGGTTGATTATAGGAAATCTCAAGATTTCTAAAAAGTCAAAGAATACCTCCAAAGAGTCAAAATTTAGGAAGTTATGCATTGGTGAAGTTGACCTTTTTTGCAAAATTGCCAAAAGTCAACTATGCCTAAAACTTCAAATTTTGCCAAATGGGACCAATCGTTTTCACTTGTTTTGAGTTGGTAACATATTCCACGAGCTCTAGCCCTTGCCACTTGTCATTATCATGTTTTGATTTTTATTTTATTTAAATCAATTTTAATCAAAACAAATCATATAAAATCCAAAATATTGAAAACAAAAGATTTTGTGCTTGTTTTAGGTTTTAAATTACAACTAGAATCAAATCAAAATCGTGCAAGGCATTGGGGTAGACAAATAGATTTATTTTAGGCCAATTTTGGAATGATATTCAAGAGAATCAAATCACAATCAAATTCAATAATGGAAGAAGATTGAGTACATTCTATCAACCCTAATCCATTCCTTAATACATATAGAGGACGTGCAGACCCAAAACAAGGTGAGAGAGAGGCGTATGATCAAGAACACAAACTTGAAAAATCAAGAAAACGTGCAAACACGAATTCACACTTGGAGGCTAATTCATGACCTTTGAACCATCCCAATCGTTTCCTGAGGTCATCAGCAAGCCAAAGTCATCCAAAGCAAGTGTTTCCAACCCTCATATCGCACTGTAAGTCACCCACGGCATAGCTCTTTTTTTGAAATCGAATAGAGTTATTCTTGCACTTATAGCATAAAATAATTGTACATTCTTAATCACAATCATGTTTGCAAGCTCTTTGTATTCTTTAATTGTGTTTTCATGGCTTGTATGAAGTTTCACCATTATTAGGGTTTACAAGCTCAATTTGGGATTTCTGTGTACAAGCAAAATTGGACCATGAAAGGGCCACCACTGTGCTCATCAAAACCAGACGAGTCCATTCATGGCCTTGGTGGTCATTTATATCACTTGTATTTGATTTTGAGAAATTGCAGGGCTATAGCGACGGACGTTGTCCGTAGGTAAAGGTTTCCAAAACTTTTAGCCACGGAGAGAGGAAGGAGACGAAGACGTGGCAAGTCGTCACTCGTCCATTTGAATTTCGCGCTAAATATTTTATTATTTCATTTGTTTTGCATATTATTATTATTATTATTATTATTATTTATCTTATGTACAAACCAGAACAAGTGGTGCAGTGGTGAGTGTAGTGTTGGTAATTGCTTCAGGACCTGGGTTCGAATCCCAGGTCCCCCACTTTTCTCAATATTATTTTCTTTCAGGCAATCACATGCGTATGCAAAGCCAAGATCCACCATACGTCCTCATAATACAGGTTGCCAAGTGGCTTAAGATCCAGATCCAAGAGCCAGACATGGAGGAGCACCATGAAGCCTCAGTCAAAGCAACGCACTAGATTCACAAAGTCAAACAAACCTCCTTATTTTTTTCACACTTACACTCCTTTACAAACAAAGTTTTCAAAACACTTCATTACACTCTTGAAGACAGAAGCAAGAGTTAAATCGAAGTCAAAACAAAAGCTTTTCAAATCACACAAACACAAAGAAAACAATTTTGAAAATGATAAGCAAGTATTTAAGAGCCCGTAGATAACTACAGATAGAAAGGGTGCCAATACCTTCCCTTTCTATAATCTACCCCCCGTACTCAAAAATATCTCGAAAAAGGAATTTTTATGTGCTTTTTTCATTTCCTTGTTGGATAAAATAAAAGTCGGTGGCGACTCTTGCTTACCGCGACATTTTGCAAAAATAAACGCAAAACGCAAACCAGCAATTCCTTAAAAAAATAGGGAAACACGTCCCAGTTTTGGCCACCGTATCACACTTACGACGAGAATCATTACAAAGTTTGCCTAAACAATGGCCTCTTTACAAAATACTTTCAAAAACCACACAAAGCATAATTTCAAACAAAAAGTAAGTGATCTAACAAGTAACTAAGAGCCCATGGAAAACCATGGATGAAAAGGGTGTTAATACCTTCCCTTTTCATAATCTACCCCCTGAACTCAAGAAATAATCTCAAAGGTCTTTCCTGTGCTTTTTCATATTTCCTTTTGGATAAAAGAAAAGTCGGTGACGACTCTTGCTAACTGCAACATTTATGATCAAACACAAAACCTTCAAGCCAGTTCTCCCACCGTATCACAGAGGGTATTGGAGCTTATAAAATGGCTAAAAGAAGAGCAAAGTGTGAACGCTTATCTCGCACCAAAGAGGATGCGTTCAGTCTTTTTATCTTAGAAAGTCATTTTATAAGCCCAAGAGGCATGATGTAATCTTTTTTGTTTTGTCTAATGAAAATTAACGTTTGTTCATTCTTTTGTCTATATAAATTTAAATTTCATTAATCCCTGAAATCATTTGCATGTACATATCCCATGTGTGATACGGTGGGAGAACTGACTTGAGGTTTTGCGTTTGTTTTCGCACTTGTTCGGTTTAGCAAGAGTCGCCACCGACTTTTTATTTTATCATAAGGAAAGGTTAAAAAGCACAGGAAAAACCTTTGAGATGTTTTCTTGGGTTCGGGGAGTAGATTATAGAAAGGGAAGGTATTAGCACCCTTTCTATCCATGGTTATCCATGGGCTCTTAGTTACTTGCTTAGATCACTTGCCTTTGTTTTTCAATTGTTTGAAATGGTGCTTTGTGTGTGGTTTTGAAAATGTTTTGAAAAAGATGCCTTGTCTAGGCAACCATTGTAACAATTCTTTACTCGAATGTTTTACAAAGGTGTTTGTCTTTTTGAAAAGATGTTTCAATGTTTTGAAAGTTGTTTGGAAATTGTGTTTGTGAAGTGTGTTTGAAAATGGAAAGTGTGTTTTGCAAGTTTGATCAAGTAACTAAGAGCTATCTACTCTAAATTTCTCAAAGATCTTTCTCATGTTTTAACCCTTTTAACAGTGTTGTTTCACCATTGTATTTGGTGAACAACCTTGTGTTAGGATGTTAACGGGACGGGCGCGGGTCATCGTTTAGACCATGAATGCAATAATGTCAAGTATTTTGGCAATTATCTTGAGGGACTATGATCATTTTGTTTAGGCAACAAGATAGCGTCATCGAGGGACTATGATCATTTTGTTTGTTTTTGTTTTGTTTTGTTTTGCCAAAGTACTTGACATGAAAACATGGCCCATTTTTGAAGGCAACAAGTGGATGTAACCCTAGGGGTTCAAGTGTACATTGTTTGTTTTTCATGCATTTATCTTTAATTAGGTCAAGCTATTTGTTGATTGATTTTGCATACAAACCCTAGGTCTATCATGGCATAATTTGGAAACTTTTAAATGTGCGAGAATTTAAAGTCCTAAATTATTACAACATGATTATGCGGATGGGGATACAAGTTTGAATTGGGGGATATTTGACAAGGAAATAAATGCTAAAATTATTACAACCATATCGAATATACAAATTAATATTTGGCATTTAAATAAATACAATTAAATAAATATCAAAATGCAATGTATTATGCAAAAAAGATTTGTTTATGTATGTGAAAAAGGTTTTCATGTTTGAAGTATAAACAAAATAAAAAAAGTCATTTTTTTGGTTATTTTTGTTGTTTAGGGCAAAACCCTGATTTTTGAATAAATAGTATTATTTATTAACTATGTACAATATATATTAATTTATACAAGAATATAAAAAGTATATTGTTAAAAAAGTATTTTAGTGTCATATATTAATAAAAATAAAAATGTATTATTTCTATATTTTTATCCTAAGTATTCTAATAAATATAATATACAAGTATATATATATATATATATATATATATATATATATATATATATATATATATATATATATATATATATATAATATATATATATATATATATATATATATATATATATATATATATATATATATATATATATATATATATATATATATATATATATATATATATATATATATATATATATATATTTACAAAAACCTATTAAATATAAAAGAGAAGATTAATTATTTATGTATATAAAAAAATGTATATTTGATAAAATATTTTCAAGATGTAAATAAAAATAGTAACTAAGAAATAAATATATTTTTGAGGCTATTATAAAAAAAGTATTTATATTTATTTACATACATAAGCTATTAAAATGGAACAGATATCAAATAAATATAAAAAAAAAATTGGAAAAATATTTTTGGTGTTTTTTATGTTTAAGCAAAAAATATGAAATCAGAATAAAAAATAAAAAGTCAAAAATAACAAGTATTTAATTATTTGGGCCAGGGGGGTGAAAAATGAGAAAAGGGGTGCAAAAAGTAAGGATGGCTCAGGCTCAGCCCAAGCCATCATCTTCAACCTTCAGCTTCTTGTTCAAACAGGAAAAAAAACGCGCGCCTCTCCTTGTCCAACACAAACTCCTGATTCCTTGATTTTTATGCAAAACTCATAACACAAACATTATAGAGCATCAAATCACGAGTTCAAACATGTAAAAAACTTGGATTAACACTCAAAGGCCAGAGAGAATTTCTCTGGCCCTAAATTTTAACCTAATTTTTCCCTCATGTTCATGGCTAAAATTCTCACAGCACGCTTAACATAAATGAAAAGTAATCATATATATGGCTTCAGGGTTATGAGTAGGACATGTTTCATTCACAAACCTAAGCTTAACTCTTCCTAGATTGAGAGATAGAAGTCCATGGATTACCTGTTTCAGCTTGAATCGTGTACAACAATGTGGCCAACTTCAATGGAGTTTGAGCTTCTGTATAGCTTGCCCGAGGTCCAAGGAATCTTTTCCCACACCTAGCTTGCTTCGAATCAACCTGTATCGTGCTATAGAAGTCCACCTCCAAAACTGAAAAGTGAAAATGGCAAGTGAGGTTAGGGGTGTTACAGCTTGTGTTTAGGGCTTGGAATAGTTTAGGTAGATGGAAAGGAATGTGTTGGAACTTCTTTTGGCCAAAACACACGAGTGAATGATGCTATGCAAGTCAAACTGCAGGGATACCCTGTTTTTGCAGCAAAATAGTGTTTTTGTGTTTTGGGAGGTATGAGGGATGGTTGAATCGTGCCTTAGGTCTGTTTAGGTGTATGGAAGATGTTTACAAGGTTTGTTCTTGGCTGTGTTGACAGGAAATGGAAGTTGGAGTGTTTTTGCAAAGTTGCTTCAAATGTAAGTAAGAGGTGTGTTTTTGATACAAGCAAGTACAATGCCTAATGTATGCAGCAAAACAAAGCTCTTGGTAACTGGAATGTGTAGATTTGATTTGGCTCTCAGATTTGGCCCCATGCCTCAAGGATTTGGTATTTGACATAAAGCAATTTTAAGCAAAAATGGCAATTCACCTTTTACTACTTAAGGCTTAATTTTGTGTGCAATGTCCAAATGAACAAAATAAAACCTTGACATAATGGTTAGGCATTAAATTATGGAGTGTAAATTGGTTTTGAGGCCTGCAAGCTAGCATAAACCAAGCTTATTTGAAAATGCCATTTGCTATGAACATGTATGGAAAATGAACAAAAGTGAGTTTTGGCCAACTTTGTGAATTCGATTCTCTCTAACCACAAGGGTGTTTGAGGAGTTCTTGGAAAATTTGGAAAGCTTGGAACATGTACTACAATCCATCTTTGTAATGCATCTAGAAATTCCTCTTGGAACTATGTGAAAAGTTGCCATGAAGTTAGGTCAAAATCCTGCCAAAAATAGGGCAAAATTTCACTAAGTTAAAAAGTTTATGGACCCTTATTCCAAAAATCATAACTTGAGATACAAGCTTCTTTTGAGGAAACTTTGTGAATCAAAGTTGTAGATTTTGCAAAGGACTACAAATTTTATATTGCAAGTTTTGTTTGAATCCATTTGCATCTTGGTGAAAAAATGGGACAAAGTTAGGAAAAAATAAGAAAATTTCATAACTTAGAAAATTTCTAAGTTATGAAATTTTTCATTTTAAACCCTAATTTGCAATTTTGGGTTTCTTGATGAACAAGTTTCATAATTTGACATGTCTTGATGAAAAATGAATCTTGGCACTTGATCTTGACCAAAAAGTCAAAGTTTGACTTTTCAGTATACAGTCAAATTTTGATCAGTTGACTGAAAAATTCATCTGTCAATCCTATGCATTTGAGATCTTTTGAACTTGTTGAATGGGTCAAGACAATGCCATTGAGTCCTTGAGTCCATATATGAGCTTGGTTTGCCATTGTTTAGGTCAAACAGTCAAAAATTGCCTTTGTGCAGTCAAAACCCTAAAAATGACCATTTTGCCCTTTTGGTGATCTGATCAAATTTCTTGGGGAGTTGTGATCCAAACTTGATCAAATGATTCATATGAGTTAATAATATTGATGTGGGTCAAAAATCATGAGGTTTGACTGTCAATTGGCCACAATTGACTTTTTCCCTAATATAGCTGATTTCTAGGTCAACTGTCCAATTGATTGGGCAAAGATTTGAATCAAGGCTTGAAACTTGGTATGGATAAACTTGTGAGTCCAACATGAAGCATGAAAGTCACTTTGGATATTTTAGGTCAAAACATCCTTGTGCAAACTCAAACCCTAATTTGGGTCAACAGTGCAAGGAGGGATCTTGACCAGAGCAAACCCTAACTTGATCTTGAGTTCCAAGAGTCTTGTGGTGAGAAAATGTTGATGAAATGAGAGGGAAAATTTTGGGGTACAACACCATGCATCATAACATGACATGTTTTTTGCATAACAGGTTTCCTTATCTTTCTGCTGTTTATTTCAGCAAGATAGATCTAGAGAAAACTGTGACGGATCTTCAAGCCCAGAATTATCAGTTTTAGGAAGCTCTACTAGCCCTAGCCAAGGGGCAGCAAGATATGATGGCTTTGCTGGCTGTTAAGAAGAAACCAAAGAAGAAAGCTCTACTCAACATGGGTAGAAGGTTCAAGGAGAAGATCCGTCAAATCCTAGTAGGAGGAGACTCGTCTAAAAAGGACGAGAACCAGGTCGGTGAGGTCAAAAGTACTCAGGCTGAAAGTGCCAATGATCAAGAATCTGATGATGATTATTTCAACGAGCAGTATCCACCCACTGATATCAAATACAAGCAGTTAGAAGACCGATTGAAAGCCGTTGATGTCCAAGCCGTCCCCGGTTTAGATTTTGATGATTTGGGTTTGATCTTTGGGGTAGTAATTCCCCACAAATTCAAATTACCAATCTTTGCAAAGTACGACGGGGTTTCTTGTCCAAAGCTCCATTTGAAATCTTATGTGCGCAAGATACAGTTGCACACTGCCGATAAGAAGCTATGGGTTCACTTTTTCCAGGAGATCTTGGCTGGAACAAAACTTGAATGGTTTTATTAGTTAGATGGTTCTCGTATCAATACTTGGGAGGATATAGCTATTACCTTCTACCATCAGTATCAGTACAACACCGATTTGGCACCAACGAGGGTTCAATTGCAAGATATGACTATGGGAAAGAATGAAGGATTTAAGGAATATGCACAAAAGTGGAGAGACCTTTCTAGTAGGGTCCAACCTCCTTTGACTGATAGGGAGCACATCGACATGTTCATGGGCACTTTATCTGGTCCTTCCTTTAATTTGTTGGTTGGCTGCTCTTCTTCTGGTTTCACCGAATTGATCTTAACTGGCGAAAGAGTTGAAAGTGGCATCAAAAGTGGGAAGATATTTGTGGTATCTACCTCCACCACCAATCCTATCAAGAAATCTTTTGCTGCAAAGAAGGAAGTTAATGTTATGTATGGGGCAAGGGCCCATACCAAGAAGAATGATCATTCGTCTGTCAATGTTGCCTGAATCTCCAATCTAACTCCTACTCCAAGACCATCTGCAAATCATCAATGTTTTGAAACTCCAAGAAGACAATTCACGAGGTTAGGAATGTCACTGTCTCAAGCCCTTCAACATTTTCTCAAGGATAATTTAGTGACATTGCGCGATCCTCCCACCAACCCTGACACCTCGTCACCAAAGTATAATCCGAACGCTAAGTGTGCTTACTATTCAAGCAGCCCCGGGCACGAGACTGACCAATGTTGGGCCTTGAAGAACAAAATCCAGGATTTGATTGACAACAATACTATTGAGTTTGATCCTCCTCCAATGCCAAATGTAATTATGGCTCCGATGCCAAAGCATGACAAGAGTGTTAATGCTATTGAAGATACAATTTTTGTTGCCTCTGTTGAAGAATTAACTACTACGCTGAATGTAATCAAGAACAATCTCTTGAAAGATGGAATCTTCCCTGGTTGTGAAAAAGACTGTATGTGTTGTACAAGGCAACTCAATGGATGTGAAGGGCTAAAAAAAGGCATACAACGCCTGATGGATAACCACGAAATTCTGTTTGAAAAGACTCCACCTGACAAGATTTTGATGAACAAATGTGAAGACCTCTCCATTATTACCATCTCCAAAAAGCCTTATAGGATCACCTCCAAAGTTCCTATTAGGATTTCAAATGAACCCATTGTTGCTCCCTTAATAATTACCAATCCCTGACCGATTCCTTATTCTTCAAATAAAGTAGTACCATGGAATTACGGTGCTGAAGTGTTCTATCATATGATTAAACAAGATGCCTAGATCGAAGAAGGAAAAGATGAGAATGTTGGAAATATATCTGGATCAAAAAAAGTAACTAGAACTGGGAGAATATTTTCACCCAATATCTCACCACCAGTGGTTACAAAGACTCCCATCCGCATTACTGCCGCCAAGCCAAATACCGATACCAAAGGGAAGGGGATGGTTGTTGAGCCAAATATGATCGAAGTACCCTCCAAGGATGTAGCTAATGAAGAACCCTCTGCCCGTGAGATGGACGAGATCTTTAAGATCATAAAAAGG
This sequence comes from Vicia faba, assembly GCA_948472305.1. NCBI lineage: Eukaryota > Viridiplantae > Streptophyta > Magnoliopsida > Fabales > Fabaceae > Vicia > Vicia faba. The sequence continues at coordinate 73,869,199 of OX451737.1, read as the reverse complement.
AGCGACTTTAAGATTGTAGAACAGTTGGGGAAAACCCTTCTAAGATTTCAATGTTGTCATTGCTGCTTTGTTCTGATGCTCATGCTCGGACATTAATCAAGTTCCTAAAAAAGGCTCATGTCCCACATGAGACAACAATAGACCAATTTGAGAATTGCGTGGCTAGCCTGACAACTGATAATGGCTTGGGATTTTCAGATGCTGACTTAACACCTCTCGGGAAGAACCATAATAAAGCTTTACATGTTTCTGTCGAGTGAAAAGGAACTATATTAGCACATGTGCTAGTCAACACTGGTTCTTCTATGAATGTATTACCCAAGGGGGCATTAGACCATCTTGACTGTGAAGATTTAGTCTTGAAGCCAAGCGACATCATTGTAAGAGTATTTGACGGATCAAAGAGGACTGTTCATGGGGAGGTGGATCTTCCAATCAAAGTGGGCTCCCAAATATTCAACTCCACCTTCTATGTTATGGATATTCGTCCGACCTATTATTGTCTGTTAGGTCGCCCGTGAATCCATAAAGCTGGGGCGATAACCTCAACCCTCCACCAGAAACTCAAATATCCAGTCAAGGGCAGAATAGTCACCGTCTGTGGGGAAGAAGAGTTTATGGTAAGACACCTTAACTCGTTCAAATACGTAGAGATGGATGAAGAATTCATTGAAACCCCTTGTCAAGCCTTTGAGGTCGTACCACCGATGATTGCTGCTACTAAATGTTCTTCTGATGAGTCTAAAGCTGTTAAGGCCACACCAAAAATGATTTCAGTCAAGGATGCCTGCGCGGAAATTGAAGAAGGAAACTGTGATACTTGGGGGCAACTCCTTGGTATCCCATTTAAAGTGGACAAATTTGGTTTGGGCTTCACCGTTAAAGCTCAGAAGGAAGTGAGGCATGCTCGTGCTGGAAAGCCACCTCTCTACATTAGAAACCACGAAGTCAACGCCGTGGGTCATTCTGAAGAAGGAGCTGCATTTGAAGACTGGGTATATCCAACTACAACAGAGTTGAAGAATTGGAATACAAAGTACTTTGTGCCCATCTCCTTCATTGAGGAGTAATCTACTTGTTTTTTCTTTACTTTCAATTCAAGAACATGTTGTCTGTAATATTTTAAACAATGACTTTTTAACCATTTGCATGGCCCGGGGAACTTTGGTCCATTTGTCAGGGGTTTTATTTATATTCATCTAATCATATGATCATTAAGTACATTGGACTCTTTTGCATTCAAATATTTATGTTCATTGTCTTTCCTTAAAATACATTTTCAAAAATAGCCATGTATCTTACATGCACACGCACACACTCTTGCAGGTCCACATCCACTCTGGATCCTTTTTCCAATAACTCTATTATTACCGACTATGACTTTGAATGTCCTATCAACCAAGCCGAAGACGAAGGCGAGGAAGATTTTGATATACCGGGAGAACTAGCCCAACTTCTATTACAAGAGGAAAAATCTATTCAACCGCATGAAGAGACAGTTGGAGTTATCAACCTGGGTACTGAGTCAGTTAAGAAAGAAATCAGGATCGGCGCTAACTTGGAAAGCGGTGTTAAGAGCGGGTTGGTTCAAATGTTGCATGATTATGTGGGCGTATTTGCTTGGTCTTATGAAGATATGCCAGGGTTGGATACCGACATCATAGTCCATCGTCTGCCGACAAGAGAAGACTGCCCTCCTGTTAAACAAAAGGTTTGTCGCATGAGGCCCGATATGTCTGAAAAGATCAAAACCGAAGTGATGAAACAATTTGATGCGGAAATCCTAGCTGTGACATCCTATACTAAATGGGTTTCTAATGTGGTTTCGGTGCCAAAGAAAGACAGGAAAGTTCGCATGTGCGTAGTCTATAGGGATCTGAATAGGGCAAGCCCCAAGGATGACTTCCCTCTACCATACATTGACGTCTTAGTTGATAATACTGCTCAGCATAAAGTCTTATCTTTCATAGATGGCTTCCCAGGCTATAATAAAATAAGGATGGCTCCTGAAGACAGGGAGAAGACTACTTTCATTACGCAATGGGGCACCTTCTGCTACAAGGTCATGCCGTTCGGATTAAAGAATGCAGGGGAAACATATCAAAGGGCTATGATAGCATTATTTCATGACATGATTCATCATGAGATAGAGGTATATGTGGATGATATGATTGACAGATCACAAATCTAAGAAGAACATCTCAATCATATGCACAAATTATTCGAGAGGCTGAAGAAGTACAAGCTAAGATTAAACCCTAACAAGTTCACGTTTGGAGTACGATCTGGAAAGCTTCTAGGTTTTGTCGTCAACAACAAAGGCATTGAAGTTGATCCTGCCAAGGTAAAGGCCATCCAGGAAATGCCAGTCCCACATTCTGAAAATAAAGTTAGGGGATTCTTGGGTCGTATAAATTACATTGCTCGCTTCATATCACACTTGACTGCTACTTGTGAGCCAATTTTCAAACTCTTTAAGAAAGATCAGGTAGTCAGATGGAACAATGAATGCCAAACTGCTTTCGACAAAATTAAAGAATACCTACAAGAACCTCCTATTTTCATGCCTCCAGTTGAAGGGAGACCCTTGATCATGTACTTGACAGTATTAGAGAACTCTATGGTGTGTGGTTTGGGCCAACATAACGAGTCTGGTCGAAAAGAGCATGCTATTTATTACCTGAGCAAAAAGGTTACCGAATGTGAAACCAGATATTCACTGCTCAAGAAAACTTGTTGCGCTCTGGCATAGGCTGCTCGCCGGCTAAGACAGTATATGTTGACTCATACCACTTTGTTGATTTCTAAGATGGACCCAATCAAGTACATCTTCGAGAAACCTACCCTTTCCGGACGGATAGCCAGATGGCAAATGATCTTGACTGAGTACGACATTCAGTATATGACCCAAAATTCCATCAAAGGAAGTGTACTAAAAGATCATTTGGCCCATCAAGCCGTGGATGATTATCAGACAATGAACTTCAACTTCCCTGATGAGAACATCATGCTGGTAACCGACTGCACGAAACCTGGACCGTATGACGGACCTGAACAAGGATCCCGATGGACTATGCTATTCGATGGGGCTTCCAACGCCTTAGGTAACGAAATTGGTATTGTGATCATATCTCCTGAAGGATTCCCCACTCCTTTCACTTCCATATTGTCAAACCCCAAATTTTGACCTAAGATACCACCTCTCATCTGCATCATTACATAACAAGCATTCACAAGCGTTTCAACCTTTTTTTGCCAATTCTTAGGTTAGATTTCAAAAATTCATAACTTCTTCGAATTTCGACATTTTAGTGGTTCTTTCACATACGATTCTCCTCTGCAACAACTACAACTTTTCTTTACAAGTCAAGAGATGATTATGCTTTGAAAATCCACGAAAAATAGAACGTTAGAAATTGTCGTGAATTTAGTGAAATTTAACTGGTTTCTGTCTGACTTTATTAAATCATGTTTTTTTCATTTTTTTTATCATCTTTCTTTTATTCTTATTTTCATAAAAAAAAGAAAATCCATAAAAATATTTAGTTCATGCTATTTTAAATTTATTTACGTTTTTATTCAAAATATAAAAAAATTAGTTTCCTTAAGTTTCATTTAGTTTTTTGTTCTTGTATCATTTAAATTAAAATTATAGTCTTTTAGATTTAATTTAGTAAAAAATCTCAAAAAATAGTAATTTCACATTTCTTTTATTTTATTTTGCAAGTTCTTTATGTTAATTTAAAATTATCAAAAAATCTTAGTTACATATAATTTATATATTTTGCATCACTTTATTTGAAAAAAAACCAAAAAAATTTAATATCTTTTATTTCACTTTTACATTTTCAGTTTAGTTTTACTAACAGTTATTCTATTATTATTGTCATTGTTGTTTATTATTAATATTATGATTATTATTAATATTGTTATGCTATGAGTTTATCTTTATGTTGTGCAACATCTGCCCAATTCTGTTGGTCCCTACTGCCCAACTAACGGTCACCACTGCTGCCTCCACCACCAACCAAAACTGTTAAACTCCAGTCCAAAAACCTGTGCACATCAGTCTAGGAATTACCTCAAATGGCACATACCAAAACTGCATCAGAAAAGCGTCAAAAACAGATTATCACCTTTGTTCAAATTCATCAAAATTCCCTCCCAAAACCTCACGTTTATTCACTATAAAAGCAGGCAGTTATGCAATCATTTTAGAGGGAGGAGAGCGTGAAAAAAATATAGTTCACAAAAGAGAAAAAACACAAAACCTGCAAGTTTATCAAACCTGCATAACTCAAAGCTGTTTCGAACTTGCAGAAGCACAAATCTGTATCGAAACCTCCTCACACTTGCAAAACCTGTTTCGAACCAAGCACTAACCTGCATAAACCAAAGCCTGTCTTCCTTACCAAAACCATAAACTGTAAACAGAGGCTCCTCCAACCTGCCTAAAACCAGTAAAAAAAAAAAAAACCTCCACAACCACAAACTTAAAGCCTATTTCTAACCAAGCTCCAATCATAACAGCAAACTCAACAACACCAATATTTTCGAGTCAGTTTCTGGAAGCAGGAGGAATTAAAAAAGCATATTACCTCATCTCTGGATTTCTTTATTATTTTATTGTCAATCGAAACCATCAGACTTGCTCTGATCTTGTAAGTCTCCCTACTTTTTTTTCTCAAAAAAATATGTTGCCATGCTTGTCATAATGATATATGCTGTGAACTAGTTGTCATTTTTGTTGTTGTTGATGTTTCAATAAATCAGAACCCCTTGAGTTTGTTATTGTTGTTTCTCTTGCCATGAATATTTGTTGCCTTGTTCATTTGATGTTTAACTGCATGAAAAACCAGTATCAGTGGTGTTATTCGATTTCGATTCAGGGAGGGAAGGAGTTCGAAGCTAGGAACAGTGGTGTTGTTCGTTTTTGACTTAGGAAGAGTTCGAAACCAGTAGCGGTGGTGTTGTTCGTTCTGACTTAGGAAGAATTCGAAACCAGTAGCAGTGGTGTTGTTCGTTCTGACTTAGGAAGAGTTCGAAACCAGTAGCAGTGGTGTTGTTCGTTCTGACTTAGGAGGAGTTTGAAACCAGTAGCAGTGGTGTTGTTCATTCTAATTTAGGAAGAATTTGAAACCAGTAGCAGTGGTGTTGTTTGTTTTTGACTTAGGAAGAGTTCGAAACCAGTAGCAGTGGTGTTGTTTGTTCTGACTTAGGAAGAATTCGAAACCAATAGCAGTGTTTTTGTTCGTTTTTGATTTAGGGAGCAGAGTTGTTCGATTTCGATTTAGAGAGTGAGAAGAGTTCGAATTGATGGATCAGGATTCATTGTTGGTGTTGTTCGATTTCGTTTTAGAAGAGTTCGAAAGAGGGAGTTCGAAGAGAGAAAAGCAGAGTTCGAAAGAGGGAGTTTGAAGAGAGAAAAGTAGAGTTCGAAAGAGAGAGTTCGAAGAGAGAAAAGCAGAGTTCAAAAGAGGGAGTTCGAAGAGTGAAAAGCAGAGTTCGAAAGAGGGAGTTCGAAGAGTGAAAAGCAGAGTTCGAAAGAGGGAGTTCGAAGAGAGAAAATAGAGAGTTCGAAAGAGGGAGTTCGAAGAGAGAAAAGCAGAGTTTGAAAGAGGGAGTTCGAAGAAAGAAAAGCAGAGTTCGAAAGAGGGAGTTCGAAAGAGAGAAAAGAGAGAGTTCGAAAGAGGGAGTTCGAAGAGATAAAAGCAGAGTTCGAAAGAGGGAGTTTGAAGAGATAAAAGCAGAGTTCGAAAGAGGGAGTTCGAAGAGAGAAAAGCAGAGTTCGAAAGAGTGAGTTTGAAGAGAGAAAAGCAGAGTTCGAAAGAGGGAGTTCGAAGAGAGAAAAAAGAGAGTTCGAAACCAGGAGTGTTGTTCGATTTCGATTTTAATCCCATGCTGGACCTTTTTATTTCGTTTTCAGCTCATTTCCCAAATATCTTGTTAATTGTAAATCTGGAGCTGGCTGTAACCAAAACAAAACCTTGGGTCCCATTTCATTTAGGCTTTAGCGCCCAGTACTTCATGCTTACCATATATTTTAATTTAACCTCTTATTCTTTTGATTTCCTTAGCTCTTTTGGTTTAAAAAAAATTAAATAATCACATAGTTTTAGATATAACCCAATTAATTGGTTTAGTTTTTATAATTTATTTCGTTTGGTTAGTATGTTAGTTAAATTTGTTAGTTTTTTTAACTAGTCTTTTATTGATAAATTTGTAAGTTATCTCTTTGAATTTATTCCCCCTTATGATGTTCCTCCCATGATACATGTTGGTTGAGTTTGTGATAATTTCGATTCCATGGATTCTCTTTTGGTTTTCTTTTAAAATCTTGGAGTGTTTATACTTTTAGTTTTAATTTTCATGTTGCTTGCAAAATCCAAGGGAATTGTTTAATTTTTGTCGACTTCATGTCATCAAAAAACATTGTGCGAATACCCTCATTTCATTAAAAACTTAAGATAATTTTCCCAAAATATCCAATTTCTTCAAAACTCACACATTTTAAGTCAAAACTTCGACATTAGGTCGTCGTATCTTCAAAAACTCGTCCATACCCATTTTTGGCCAAAACAATTTATTTTTAATCAAACAAACATTTTAATAAACAGATATTTCAAAAGGTTCCTATAGAGTACTATAGATACATTGGGTGCTAATACCTTCCCATTGTATAACCAACCCCCGAACCTTAGATCTCTTTTCAAAAACGCCTTGTATTTTCATTACTTTTAAAGTATTATTTTACATTGCATATTTTAGGGTTTTATTTCGCTCTTTTCCCTTTTCCCTTGGAAATAATAAAGCGCGATGGCGACTCTTGCTTTTTGTGAGACAAATTAATTAATAGTTCGATCTCCGAGTTACCCCGCTACATTTTTTATCGCTACAGAATTGGCGACTCTGCTGGGGAGAGATTGACCTCTTGCTGGTCCATCCCTAAGTGGGTTAAGCCTAGTTTGTTTTATCTGTTTTATTATTATTTGATTTGTTTGATTATGTGTTTATATTGGGGTTGTTTGGTTTTTTTTGCAAAGGACGAATCCTATACCCGGATTAAGTTACACTTAAGGATAGGACGGGCGGTATACTCATGTTAACTTTAAGGGAGTAATCCCGAAGAAGGAGGCATGAAATCCCCCACTCAATGGAAGGCCCTTTTGAACGTAATATTTATTTACCGAGTAATCGGGAAGACATTATTATTTTCGACCTGGGAGCCAGAGAAATTGAGAATCGTAGAACTCTAACCCAACTTGGCCTTTTAGGTGTAGCGCGAAAATTATAACGGAGTAATCCGGAAATAATTATTACGCGATGCTACGCTCGGATGAGTTTCTCTTGAGAATATTGCTAATTATTGAGTAATCAAGACGTTGGTAATATCCGAAGGAGGAATGTAGACTCCGGGAACTCTTAGAACCTTGTCTTACAGGTGTGATTAAACTGTTAGTACATACCTTGGGGTGGGCTTTACCCTTGACTCCATGCACGAAACGTTGAACCTTTGAACCCCATGTTTGTGAACTTGTGTGTAACTGTTGCATTATCATTCATCCATGCATCCATCAACATTTTTTGTAAAAAACTGGTTTTTCAAGGAACTTAAGAATGATTTTTGCAGACATCTCAGGTATTATGGAGTTTGGAAGAAGAAACACTCGAAGTTGATTCTGAATGATCTTCAGTTCTTAGTTTTATTTTACTGTTGTCATTTTGTAAAACTATGTAAAAGGGATTTATGTTCCGAAGTTGTAATTTACTGCTTTTATTATGGGCTTCATGTTCCAAAGTTATAATTTACTGCTTTTTATTGGGTTGTTGTCCCAAAGTTGTAATTTATTATTTTGTTGTTCCAAAGTTGTAAGTTGTAATTTACCGCTTTTGATTAATGAAATGAGTTTTTGTTGTTCCAAATTCCTCTACCATTGATGTGTGAAAAATTATTGAAGTTCCTTGAAAAACTATCAAAATGAACGATCATTTGCATCGCATATCATGCATCATCCAACATTCCACTTCACATGTTTTCTCGAGTCTTATCTTTGTTTCTTTTTCCACTCTGGTAGATTACCAAGCTGTCTCATCAATACGATACTCGAGCCAACCGTCAGAGGAAGATGGAAGATATAGAACAGGAAAACCACGAGCTTCGTGAGGAGGTCGCTACCCTTCGTGTTGGTATGGAGAAACTAACTGCGCAGGTGGAAAGTTTGATGGCTGCTCAGAATCAGCCATCGACTGTAGCTGCTGAGATTCAGACTTCGACTACTGTGGTTTCTGAGATTGTCATCGTTCCAACATCTGTGACTCAAATCAACTCTCCGCTTCAACATCAGATGCCAAAAGGTTTTCCGTGGGGAATGCCTTATAACTTTGTGCCAGAAGGGTATCAACCTATCGTATAGCCTTTGGTTCAGCCTACCGTGTCTCTTCCTCAACCTAAGACAACTGCCATGCCGCTTGTAATCCCGTCTGTGGCACCTTTTCCTCAACCAGTGATGACAACTGTCGCTCTTGTGATTCATTCTATGCCATACATGAATGAACCTGCTTATCATGCTGAGCTTGCTGAAAGTCTGGGTCTTGTCGATAGAATGGAAGAATTTCAAGACCAGTTTCAAGAGATGCAGAGGGAGATCAGAGCGTTAAAGGGGAAGGATTTGTTTGGAAAGAATGCTCATGACCTGTGCTTAGTTCCAAATGTAAAGATTCCAGCCAAATTCAAAGTTCCGGACTTTGAAAGGTATAAAGGTGATTCGTGTCCTCGGAGTCATTTGACTATGTACGTGAGAAAGATGTCTACATATTCTGATGATCATGACTTATTAATTCACTATTTTCAAGACAGCTTGACTGGTGCTGCTCTCAAGTGGTATATGGGTTTGGACAGCACTCGGATCCGTAATTTCAACGATCTTAGTGAAGCTTTTGTTCACCAGTATAAGTACAACGTCGACATGGCGCCGGACAGAGATCAACTCCGGGCGATGTCCCAGAGAGACAGAGAGTCCTTTAAGGAATACGCCCAGAGGTGGCGCAAAATTGTTGCTCAGATCTATCCCCCTCTTGAGGAGAAATAAATGACGAAGATATTCTTGAAGACTCTAGGTTCCTTTTATTATGAAAGAATGATTGCTAGCGCACCCAGTGACTTTACCGAGATGGTAAGTATGGGTATGCGGTTGGAAGAAGGGATTCGTGTAGGACGTTTGGTTAAGGAAGGAAGTCCGTCTAGCAGTAGCAAGAAGTTTGGAAGTGCTTTCCCTAAAAGGAAAGAACAAGAGGTCAGTGTAATTTTCCCTGGGAGACCAAGGAGAGGTTACTCACATGTTGCGGCAGTCACTCCGGCTGTCCGCCCAACAATGGTGACCCCAACTCATCAAACCCCACCAATTCAGCAACGACCATTTCAACAGCAGCCTCGACAACAGGCTTATCAGTTTAATAACCAGAATCGTTCACCAAGGAGACCGCACTTTGATGCCATTCCTATGACTTATACTGAATTGTTCCCTGCTCTTATCAGAAAGAACATCATAACGACGAAGCCTCCTCTTGTCGCACTGAATAGTACTTCTCCGTGGTACAAGGCGGACTAGTTTTGTGAATATCATCAAGGGTCGTCGGGGCACAACCTTGAAAATTGCTTTGCTCTAAAGGCGGACGTACAGAGGTTGATTAAGAACGGTATCTTGTCTTTCAAGGATGTTAACCCGAATGTTAGAGATAATCCTTTGCCTCGACATGGGGCAGCATCAGTGAATATGGTGGAAGGTTGTCCGGGAAAGTTTTGAGTTTTTCAAGTTGAACACATAAGAGATTCATTGATCAGGTTACATAAGAGTTTAAGAAGACTTGCCTTTTTTAGGCATCAACACGATTATGATATTTGTGAATTTTGTTCAAGAGAAGTTGTTTGCCCTATTGTGAAGGAGGACATTCAAAAATTGTTAGACCAGAGGGTTATCACTATTACACATGACAGAGATCCGGTGGATGAAGTGAATGTTATAATACCACAATTCAATTTGCCTGAACCAGTTGAGATCGTTTACAAAAGTCAGACTGCACCTGTTGCTCCTTTGATCATTTATCCACCTGGCCCTGTGCCTTACAGCTCAGACCAAGCTATACCGTATAAGTATAATGCCACAATGATTGAGAATGGGGTAGAAGTCCCTATACCAACAAGGACATCTTTTGTTAACATCGCTGATGTGAGTAGAGTTACGAGAAGCAGACGTGTCTTTGCAGCAGTACCTTTGAAAAGACCAGAAGTTCAAGTCAGGAGGCCCACACCGGCAGAAATTCCAGCGAGAAATGTTGAACCCAGGGTTGAGGTAGGCCGATCCAATGAACCTATGCCACATCCTGATGATGATGAGATTCTGAAGCTTATCAAGAGAAGTGAATACAAGATTGTGGACCAACTTTTGCAAACTCCTTCCAAGATTTCTTTGCTTGCTTTACTGAGAGATTCTGGTGCCCATAGAGAAGCTTTGATGAAAGTCTTGGACCAGGCATTCGTAGATCATGATGACGGTTGACCAATTTGATGGAATTGTGGGAAATATTACTTCGTGTAACAATCTTGGTTTCAGTGATGAAGAACTTCCGGAGGAGGGAAGGAACCATAATATGGATTTGCATATCTCAATCAATTGTGGAAATTATACTTTATCAAGTGTGCTGGTAGATACAGGTTCGTCGTTAAATGTAATGCCCAAAACTACATTATCTCGACTCTCATATCAAGGTGCTCCCATGAGACCCAGTGGAGTAATTGTCAAAGTGTTTGATGGTTCTAGGAAGACTGTCATTGGTGAAGTGGATCTTCCTATAGTAATTGGTCCTTTTACTTTTCAGATCACTTTTCAAGTAATGGATATTCGTGCCGCTTACAGTTTCCTATTGGGTCGTCCATGGATCCATGATGCAGGGGCAGTCACTTCCACGCTCCATCAGAGATTGAAGTTTGTGAGGCATGGAAAGCTAGTAATGATTGGTGGAGAGCAGGCTATGGTGGTAAGCCATTTGTCATCTTTCTCTTTTATTGATGCTGATGAGGATGTTGGAACCTAATTTAAAGCTCTATCTGTTGCTAATAATGAGGTGAAGAAGCAAGGGACATATATTTCTTCTTTTGAAGATGCGCGACGAGTGGTTGAAAGTGGTTCGGCTGAAGGTTGGGGCCAGGTGTTGACTTTGCCTGAGAACAAGTCTGGAGAAGGTCTTGGTTTTCATCCTGTGTCTACAAGAGTCAAGCAGGAAACAGTTACCCGTCCGATGCAAGAGGTTTTCCGAAGCGCAGGTTTTATCCACCCAACACCTCATGAAGTTGATGTCATAATAGAAGACGATTCTGAAGAGGATTTACCCGATTTTGTAACGCATGGAGTGGTTTGCCAGAACTGGATTGCTGTTGATGTTCCTGTTGTGATGCACATTTCTGAGTAATGTTTTGTTTTATTTTTGAAAAAAAAACTTTCGCTTTGCCCAAGGCGAAGAGTATTTGTGTCGGGCTATGTTGAAAATAAATCCTTTTGCTCTGCCCAAGCCAAAAGAGAAAATGTCTGGGCTCTTTGTTTCAAGTATTGCCAATCATGAATAAAAATGTTATTTTGTCCACTACTGTTTTATTTTTCACTTTTTCTGGGAAATAGTAATGAAAATTAATTGGTAGTAAAAGGAAAGTATAATAATCTTTTGTTTCATTTGTACAACATTCATATTAATCAATTTCTAAAATAAAACATAATCATATGTGCAGATTAATCCATGACTTAACCATTGAAAACAATGATCCTATGCCCCCTCCCAACTTTGAATTCCCTGTGTTCGGAGCCGAGGAGGAAGATAGTGAAGAGATCCCTGATGAAATTTCCCGTTTTCTTGAGCACGATGAAAAAACTTTTCAGCCGTTTGAAGAGCCTATAGAGATGATCAATTTGGGTAATAAGGAAGATAAAAAGGAAGTTAAGGTTGGAGCATTGCTTATCCCAGAGGTCAAAGAGAAAATGTTGGAGCTTCTCAGAGAGTATGTTGACGTGTTTGCTTGGTCCTACCAAAAAATGCCAGGTTTGGATAACAATATTGTGGAGCATCGTTTGTCGTTGAGACCTGAATGTCCGCCGATTAAGCAGAAGTTGAGAAGGACTCGTCCCGATATGGCTGACAAGATCAAAGAAGAAGTTCAAAAGCAAATTAATCCAGGTTTCCTTGTTACACCGGTCTATCCTCAATGGTTAGCCAATATAGTGCTTGTTGCTAAGATGGATGGCAAAGTTCGGATGTGTGTAGACTACCGAGATCTGAATAGAGCTAGCCCAAAGGATGATTTTCCTTTACCACACATTGATGTATTGGTCGACAGTACCGCAAAGGTCAAAGTCTTTTCTTTCATGGATGGTTTCTCTGGTTATAATAAAATCAAGATGGCACCAGAAGATATGGAGAAGACAGCTTTCATTACACCTTGGGGAACATTTTGTTATCGGGTAATGCCGTTTGGTTTGAAGAATGCTGGTGCAATGTACCAAAGGGCCATGACTGCTTTGTTCCATGATATGATGCATAAGGAGATAGAAGTGTATGTAGATGACATGATTGCCAAATCGCAAACTGAAGAAGATCATTTGGAACATTTATTGAAGTTATTCCAGCGTTTGAGAAAGTATAAACTCCGTCTGAATCCCAACAAGTGCACTTTTGGTGTTCGTTCTGGAAGACTTATGGGTTTCATTGTCAGTCAGAAAGGTATTGAGGTAGATCCTGATAAAGTCAAAGCTATTCAGGAAATGCCCGCACACAAGACGGAAAAACAAGTAAGAGGATTCCTTGGGAGACTGAACTATATTTCTAGATTTATATCTCATATGACTGCTACCTGTGGGCCGATTTTCAAGCTTCTCCGAAAGAACCAAGGATGTGTGTGGACAGAAGATTGTCAGAAAGCTTTTGATAGCATAAAAGAATATTTACTTGAACCTCCCATTTTGATTCCTCCAGTGGAAGGAAGACCTTTGATTATGTACCTGACTATATTGGAAGATTCCATTGGATGTGTGCTTGGTCAACAAGATGAGACTGGAAGAAAGGAACATGCCATATATTACCTGAGTAAGAAATTCACAGACTGTGAGTCTCGATACTCAATGCTTGAGAAGACCTGTTGTGCTTTAGCTTGGGCTGCTCGCCGTCTGCGCCAGTATATGATTAATCATACCACTTGGTTGATCTCCAAAATGGATCCGATCAAGTATATCTTTGAGAAGCCCGCCTTATCTGGAAGAATAGCCCGTTGGTAGATGTTGTTATATGAATATGACATTGAGTATCACACTCAGAAAGCAATCAAAGGGAGTATTTTAGCCGATCATTTGGCTCACCAACCAATTGAAGATTATCAATCCATCAAGTTTGACTTCCCAGATGAAGATGTTATGTACTTGAAAGCTAAAGATTGTGAAGAGCCGTTACCCGAGGAAGGTCCTGATCCTGAATCCCGTTGGGGTTTGATATTTGACGGTGCTGTGAACTCTCATGGAAATGGAATTGGGGCAATCATCGTCACTCCTCGAGGTACTCATATCCCGTTCACGGCAAGATTGAAGTTCGACTGTACGAATAACATGGCTGAATATGAGGCATGTATTATGGGTCTCAAAGAAGCAGTGGATCTAAGAATTAAGATTCTTGATATTTACGGAGACTCGGCATTGGTAATTAATCAAATCAAAGGATAATGGGAGACTCGTCATCCTGGTTTGATCCCTTACAGAGACTATGCTAGAAGATTGTTAACCTTCTTCAACAAAGTGGAGTTACATCATATCCCTAGAGATGAAAACCAAATGGTTGATGCTTTGGCTACTTTGTCTTCAATGTTTCAAGTGAATGGTTGGAACGATGTGCCTACAATCAGAGTTATGCGCCTCGACAGACCTGCTCATGTGTTCTCAGTAGAAGAGGTCACCGACGACAAACCGTGGTTCTATAACATTAAACGTGTCCTTCAGACTCAAGAGTACCCGCCTGGGGCATCCAATAAAGATAGGAAGACGTTGAGGAGATTAGCAAGCAGTTTCTTCCTCAATGAAGAAGTGTTGTACAAGAGGAATTACGACATGGTCTTGCTCAGATGTGTAGACAGACATGAAGCAGACATGTTGATGCAAGAAGTACATGAAGGATCCTTTGGCACCCATGCCAACGGACATGCAATGGCTAAAAGGATGTTAAGAGCTGGTTACTATTGGATGACAATGGAATCTGATTGCTGCAAATATGTGAAGAAATGTCATAAATGCCATATTTATGTGGACAAGATACATGTGCCACCGACCCTCCTCAATGTTATCTCTTCACCTTGGCCTTTCTCTATGTGGGGCATTGACATGATTGGAATGATTGAACCCAAGGCTTCAAATGGTCATCGTTTCATCTTGGTAGCGATCGATTATTTTACTAAATGGGTGGAAGCAACATCTTATGCTAATGTAACCAGACAGGTGGTAGTCAGATTTATCAAGAATCAGATCATTTGTCAATACGGCATCCCGAGCAAGATCATCACTGATAATGGTTCAAATTTGAATAACAAGATGATGAGAGAGCTTTGTGAAGAGTTCAAGATTGAACATCATAATTCATCTCCTTACAGGCCGACGATGAATGGGGCAGTTGAAGCTGCTAACAAGAACATCAAAAAGATTATCCAGAAGATGGTGGTAACTTATAAAGATTGGCATGAAATGCTTCCGTTTGCTTTACATGGATATCGTACTTCAGTTCGAACTTCAACAGGTGCAACCCCATTTTCCCTAGTTTATGGTATGGAAGCAGTACTCCCTGTGGAGGTTGAGATTTCGTCTATGAGAGTGTTGATGGAAGCTAAACTTTCTGAGGCTGAATGGTGTCAAAGTAGATATGATCAGTTGAATTTAATTAAAGAGAAGAGATTGACAGCGTTGTGTCACGGTCAATTATATCAGCAGAGAATGAAGAAGGCTTTTGATAAGAAGGTTCGACCACGCGAGTTCAGAGAAGGTGACCTTGTACTCAAAAAGATATTATCTTTCCAACCTGATTCTAGGGGCAAGTGGGCTCCAAATTATGAAGGACCGTATGTCATTAAGAAAGTTTTCTCTGGAGGTTCCATGATTCTCACAAATATGGACGGTGAAGAGCTCCCACGCTCTGTGAACTCCGATGCAGTCAAGAAGTATTTCGCCTAGTTTTGAGTTGACAGTTTGCTAAGTTGAAAACTCGAAGGGGCGGCTTAGGCAGGTTTTTGGTCAGACCGGCTGTGGCATTTGAGCATATTTCGGAATTCGAAGTTATTAGGGAGAATGGTGATCATTGTTTTTGTGTAACCCTTTCTTTCATGTACTATTTCCCAAACTTTTGTAAACCGTTGGAGTCGCGTTGTTAGCGAACTACCATCTTATTAATGAAATTTGAGCATTTACCTTTTGTGGGCAAAATTTTAATTTTAGGGCAATATTTGAAACAAAGTTATTTAAAATATTCTTATTTTAAAAAAATGTGTCGTGAATACTGAAGGGAATATTAACAGTTGTTCTGAGGTTGGTCAAGCCATGAAATGCAAAACAATACAGTAATTTGTCCTTGCATGATGTACATGTTTTCTTTCAAAATCGTCACGAGGTGTTGGTTGTGTAAACTTTTGTTCCTAGTGGTACTAAGTTTGGTGACTTCCCAGCTTTTCCAGTTAAGCGTTGCTTTGGTTATCTTTTTTGAGCAGATTTCTGAAGTGTGGTACGCTTCATCTCATGCCAGTGGTCTATTGGTGTTAGAAGATTGGATTCGTTACTTTTCACCCCAGAAGATTTGAACCTTGTAGCGTGATACGCTCTAACGTTGCTTGTTGGTTCCAGTTCCAGTTATTTTCCGTCTCTTCAAGATTGGCCGAGTATCTATTATTTTGGAATATCTTATCATCTTCAAGATATTCCGTCTGCCTGTCTCGTCAGCATAACATTCATTCATTCATTTACACTTATATCACGCATGCATATTCACATTTGCCGTTGATTTTTGGGTCGTATACCTTGTTTATATTTATTAAGACAATGTACATGTTCTTTCCAAGTGGAATGTTAGCCTAGGCAGAAAATGTGCTTCCTTTCTAAATTCCCCAACTGAGCTAATCCTCGTGGATGATTTTTTTTGATTTAGTCTTCCTTGTCCATTTTTGGATAGGATGAATCCCCAATCAAGTTATTTTCTCATTGGTTGGAGTCTTGTTTGACTGTTTTCTCTCTGGTTTATTCCTGGAGGGAGTTGTTGTCTCTTGCATAGGCTATCTCGTGATTTTCTCCAAGATAGACAAACTAGACGAATGGTGCATTTATTTTGCACATTTAAGTATTTGATCTCCTCGGGAAGGATCAACTCATGGTTCCCTTTGACGAAGATTTTATTCTCTGGTAGTGTTATCGCAATTTTCTGCTGAATTATTCGTCGGAAAATGACAAGTGACAGCTCTTCATGAGCAGCTTGCACGTTATTTTTTCTTCGGAAAACGACAAGTGGCAGCTCTTCATGAGTAGCTTGTGCGTTATTTTTTTTCGGAAAACAACAAGTGGCAGCTCTTCATGAGCAGCTTGTGCTTTATTTTTTCTTCGGAAAACGACAAGTGACAGCTTTTCATGAGCAGGTTGTGCGTTATTATCTTTGGAAAACGACAAGTGGCAGCTCTTCATGAGCAGCTTGTACGTTATCTTTTGGAAAACGACAAGTGGAAGCTCTTCATGAGCAACTTGTACGTTATTTTTCTTCGGAAAACGACAAGTGGCAGCTTTTCATGAGCAGCTTGTGCGTTATTATTTGTGGAAAACGACAAGTGGCAGCTCTTCATGAGCAACTTGTACGTTATTTTTCTTCGGAAAACGAGAAGTGGCAGCTTTTCATGAGCAGCTTGTGCGTTATTTTTTTTGGAAAATGACAGGTGGCAGCTCTTCATGAGCAGCTTGTACGTTACTTTTCTTTGGAAGACAGCAAGTGGCAGCTTCTTTATTTGAGCAACTTGTATGTCATAGTTTTTGGAAGACAGCAAGTGGCAGCTTCTTTATTTGAGCAGCTTGTATGTTATAGTTTTTGGAAGACATCAAGTGGCAACTTCTTTATTTGAGCAGCTTGTATGTCATAGTTTTTAGAAGACAGCAAGTGGCAGCTTCTTTATTTGAGCAGCTTGTATGTCATAGTTTTTGGAAGACAACAAGTGGCAGCTTCTTTATTTGAGCAGCTTGTATGTCATAGTTTTTGGAAGACAGCAAGTGGCAGCTTCTTTATTTGAGCAGCTTGTATGTCATAGTTTTTGGAAGACAGCAAGTGGCAGCTTCTTTATTTGAGCAGCTTGTATGTCATAGTCTTTTGGAAGACAGCAAGTGGCAGCTTCTTTATTTGAGCAGCTTGTATGTCATAGCATCTTTGAAGATAGCAAGTGGTAGCTTCTTTATTTGAGCAGCTTGTGTATCTATAACCCTATTATTATTTCAGCATTAATTGGTATCTCTCCGGAAATCTCGCAGAGAAGTCTGTTATGAATCTTTACCTTCAGAAGTCGGTAATCCATTATCAGCAAATTTGATACATCTTTTGTCTATCTTTGACCTTGAGTTGGGAACTCACTGTTATTTTTGGGTCAATAATCTGTTTTGTGGCCTATGCAAGATGCCTTCTTTGTTAGGGTCAGAGGTCGTATTTTCTCAAAATTTTATTCGCCGTCAAGAGTCTATCATTTGAAGTCGATGGCTCATTTCCCCAGTAGTGTATAATCTATGTTCCTGTGTTTTGTTGGTGTTTGGTTTCTTCAGCATTATCTTGTCTCATACAATATCATTCTCTGTGAATTTAAATACTACATTCATATCACAAACATAATGGCGGAATCTTAGGGCAAAATTTGCGTATTATGTATTTAAGTACCTTCAATGTCGTCGAGACGAAGATTTTAATCTTCATATCTCCGGATAGAAGAAACTTAAATAGGGGTAGCTTCCATACCCCAAATTTTGACCTAAGATACCACCTCCCATCTGCATCATTACATAACAAGCATTCACAAGCGTTTCAACCTTTTTTTTGCCAATTCTCAGGTTAGATTTCAAAAATTCATAACTTCTTCAAATTTCGACATTTTAGTGGTTCTTTCACATACGATTCTCCTCTGCAACAACTACAACTTTTCTTTACAAGTCAAGAGATGATTATGCTTTGAAAATCCATGAAAAATAGAATGTTAGAAATTGTTGTGAATTTAGTGAAATTTAACTGGTTTCTGTCTGACTTTATTAAATCATGTTTTTTTCATTTTTTTTATCATCGTTCTTTTATTCTTATTTTCATAAAAAAAGAAAATCCATAAAAATATTTAGTTCATGCTATTTTAATTTTATTTACGTTTTTATTCAAAATATAAAAAAAATTAGTTTCCTTAAGTTTCATTTAGTTTTTTGTTCTTGTATCATTTAAGTTAAAATTATAGTCTTTTAGATTTAATTTAGTAAAAAATCTCAAAAAATAGTAATTTCACATTTCTTTTATTTTATTTTGCAAGTTCTTTATGTTAATTAAAAATTATCAAAAAATCTTAGTTACATATAATTTATATATTTTGCATCACTTTATTTGAAAAAAAACCAAAAAAATTTAATATCTTTTATTTCACTTTTACATTTTCAGTTTAGTTTTAATAACAGTTATTCTATTATTATTGTCGTTGTTGTTTATTATTAATATTATGATTATTATTAATATTGTTATGCTATGAGTTTGTCTTTATGCTATGCAACATCTGCCCAATTCTGCTGGTCCCAACTGCCCAACTATCGGTCAGCACTACTGCCTCCACCACCAACCAAAACTGTTAAACTCCAGTCCAAAAACCTGTGCACATCAGTCCAGGAATTACCTCAAATGGCACATACCAAAACTGCATCAGAAAAGCGTCAAAAATAGATTATCACCTTTGTTCAAATTCATCAAAATTCCCTCCCAAAACCTCACGTTTATTCACTATAAAAGCAGGCACTTATGCAATCATTTTAGAGGGAGGATAGCATGGAAAAAAGATAGTTCACAAAAGAGAAAAAACACAAAACCTGCAAGTTTATCAAACCTGCATAACTCAAAGCTGTTTCGAACTTGCAGAAGCAGAAATCTGTATCGAAACCTCCTCACACTTGCAAAACCTGTTTCGAACCAAGCACTAACCTGCATAAACCAAAGCCTGCCTTCCTTACAAAAACCACAAACTGTAAACAGAGGCTCCTCCAACCTGCCTAAAACCAGTAAAAAAAAAAAAAACCTCCACAACCACAAACTTAAAGCCTATTTCGAACCAAGCTCCAATCATAACAGCAAACTCAACAACACTAATATTTTCGAGTCAGTTTCTGGAAGCAGGAGGAATTAAAAAAGCATATTACCTCATCTCTGGATTTCTTTATTATTTCATTGTCAATCGAAACCATCAGACTTGCTCTGATCTTGTAAGTCTCCCTACTTTTTTTTCTCAAAAAAATCTGTTGCCATGCTTGTCATAACGATATATGCTGTGAACTAGTTGTCATTTTTTTGTTGTCGATGTTTCAATAAATCAGAACCCCTTGAGTTTGTTATTGTTGTTTCTCTTGCCATGAATATTTGTTGCCTTGTTGATTTGATGTTTAACTGCATGAAAAACCAGTATCAGTGGTGTTATTCGATTTCGATTCAGGGAGGGAAGGAGTTCGAAGCTAGGAACAGTGGTGTTGTTCGTTTTTGACTTAGGAAGAGTTCGAAACCAGTAGCAGTGGTGTTGTTCGTTCTGACTTAGGAAGAATTTGAAACCAGTAGCAGTTGTGTTGTTCGTCCTGACTTAGGAAGAGTTCGAAACCAGTAGCAGTGGTGTTGTTCGTTCTGACTTAGGAGGAGTTCGAAACCAGTAGCGGTGGTGTTGTTCGTTCTGATTTAGGAAGAATTTGAAACCAGTATCAGTGTTATTGTTCGTTTTTTACTTAGGAAGAGTTCTAAACCAGTAGCAGTGGTGTTGTTCGTTCTGACTTAGGAAGAATTTGAAACCAGTAGCAGTGTTTTTGTTCGTTTTTGATTTAGGGAGCAGAGTTGTTCGATTTCGATTTAGAGAGTGAGAAGAGTTCGAATTGATGGAGCAGGATTCATTGTTGGTGTTGTTCGATTTTGTTTTAGAAGAGTTCGAAAGAGGGAGTTCGAAGAGAGAAAAAAAGAGTTCGAAAGAGGGAGTTCAAAGAGAGAAAAGCAGAGTTCGAAAGAGAGTGTTCGAAGAAAGAAAAGCAGAGTTCGAAAGATGGAGTTCGAAGAGTGAAAAGCAGAGTTCGAAAGAGGGAGTTCGAAGAGTGAAAAGCAGAGTTCGAAAGAGGGAGTTCGAAGAGAGAAAATAGAGAGTTCTAAAGAGGGAGTTCGAAGAGAGAAAATCAGAGTTCGAAAGAGGGAGTTCGAAGAAAGAAAAGCAGAGTTCGAAAGAGGGAGTTCGAAAGAGAGAAAAGAGAGAGTTCGAAAGAGGTAGTTTGAAAAGAGAAAAGCAGAGTTCGAAAGAGGGAGTTCGAAGAGAGAAAAGCAGAGTTCGAAAGAGGGAGTTCGAAGAGAGAAAAGCAGAGTTCGAAAGAGGGAGTTCGAAGAGAGAAAAAAGAGAGTTCGAAACCAGGAGTGTTGTTCGATTTCGATTTTAATCCCATGCTGGACCTTTTTATTTCGTTTTCAGCTCATTTCCCAAATATCTTGTTAATTGTAAATCTGGAGCTGGCTGTAACCAAAACAAAACCTTGGGTCCCATTTCATTTAGGCTTTAGCGCCCAGTACTTCATGCTTACCATATATTTTAATTTACCCTCTTATTCTTTTGATTTCCTTAGCTCTTTTAGTTTTAAAAAAAATTAAATAATCACATAGTTTTAGATATAACCCAATTAATTGGTTTAGTTTTTATAATTTATTTCGTTTGGTTAGTATGTTAGTTAAATTTGTTAGTTTTTTTAACTAGTCTTTTATTGATAAATTTGTAAGTTATCTCTTTGAATTTATTCCCCCTTATGATGTTCCTCCCATGATACATGTTGGTTGAGTTTGTGATAATTTCGATTCCATGGCTTCTCTTTTTGTTTTCTTTTAAAATCTTGGAGTGTTTATACTTTTAGTTTTAATTTTCATGTTGCTTGCAAAATCCAAGGGAATTGTTTAATTTTTGTCGACTTCATGTCATCAAAAAACATTGTGTGAATACCCTCATTTCATTAAAAACTTAAGATAGTTTTCCCAAAATATCCAATTTCTTCAAAACTCGCACCTTTTAAGTCAAAACTTCGACATTAGGTCGTCGTATCTTCAAAAACTCGTCCATACCCATTTTTGGCCAAAACAATTTATTTTTAATCAAACAAACATTTTAATAAACAGATATTTCAAAAGGTTCCTATAGAGTACTATAGATACATTGGGTGCTAATACCTTCCCATTGTATAACCAACCCCCGAACCTTAGACCTCTTTTCAAAAACGCCTTGTATTTTCATTACTTTTAAAGTATTATTTTACATTGCATATTTTAGGGTTTTATTTCGCTCTTTTCCCTTTTCCCTTGGAAATAATAAAGCACGGTGGCGACTCTTGCTTTTTGCGAGACGAATTAATTAATAGTTCGATCTCCGATTTACCCCGCTACATTTTTTATCGCTACACATACTATGCTTAGATTGCACAAACAATATGGCCGAGTATGATGCATGCATCTTAGGTCTAAAAGCTTCTATTGACTTAAGGATCAAGCATTTGGATGTGTTTGGGGATTCCTCTCTAGTGATCAGCCAAGTAAAAGGAGATTGGGACACTAAACACCCTAATCTTATCCCTTATAAGGAACTTGTGCTATCCCTAATTCCTTACTTCGAAGAGATCACTTTCGAGCACTTCCCTAGGGAAGAAAACCAGTTGGCAGGCGCTTTGGCAACAATGTCTTCAATGTTCAAGGTCAGATGGGACAACGAAGCCCCTATGATAACAATTGAAAGATTCGATGAACCTGCACATTGCTATGAGCTTGACACCGATGTGGAAAAGCCATGGTACCATGAGGTGATGAGATACCTTAGAGCACAAGAGTATCCAGAGGGGACATCTATCAATGACAAAAAGTTCTTGCAAAGATTTGCATCCAAATTCTTCCTAAGTAACGGGATATTGTACCAGCGCAACCATGATTCAACTCTACTCCGATGTGTGGATAAGAAGGAGGCGGAGGAAATCATGGAAGACATGCACAATGGTCTCTTCGGTACTCACTCAAGTGGGCATACGATGGCTAAGAAAATATTAAGAGCAGGTTACTATTGGTCAACGATGGAGACTGATTGCCATCAACATTCAAGAATTTGTCACAAATGCCAAATTCACGCTGACAAGGTCCATGTGCCTCATATTCCTCTGAATGTCATGACCGCTCTGTGGCCATTTGCAATGGGAATTGACATGATCAGAGAGATCAAGCCCACAACTTCCAACGGACATCGCTTCATTCTTGTTGCTATCGACTATTTTACCAAATAGATTGAATCCGCCTTGTTTGCCTCAGTCACCAAGAATATGGTAGCCAGATTCATCAGACACAACCTCATCTGCCGTTATAGTATCCCTGAAAGGATCATCACTGACAATGGGACTAACCTCAACAATGCTATGATCACTGAGCTTTCCACTCAGTTTAAGATCAAGCGTCACAATTCTTCTTCGTATAATCCAAAAATGAATGGCGTAGTCGAAACGGCCAACAAAGATATCAAGAAGATTATGCAGAAAATAGTAGTAACCTATAAGGATTGGCATGAGATGTTGTCGTTTTCTCTACATGGCTACCGTACTTCATCTAGAACATCAACCGGGGCAACTCCCTTTTCTCTAGTCTATGGCATGGAAGCTGTTTTTCCAGTGGAAGTTCAGATTCCCTCGCTAAGAATTATGAATAAGGTAGGCCTAGGTGAAGACGATTGGATTCAAACGATATTGGATCAGCTGAACTTGATCAATGAAACACGATTAGCTGTTGTTTGTCATGGTCAGACGTACCAAAAACGTATGATCAAGGCTTTCAACAAAAAGATTAAGCCTCGAGTATATCAAGCTGGTGACTTTGTGATAAAACGCATCATTCTACCACAAGGAGACCCAAGAGGCAAATGGACTCCCACCTATGAAGGGCCATTTTTTGTCAAGAGAGTTTTCTCTGGCGGTGCCATGATGCTGACTACCATGGATGGTGAAGATTTCCCACATCCTATAAATGCGGACATATTTAAAAAATACCATACATAAGAGACCCGCTAGGTTGACACACCTAGGCAAAATAAGGGCATCCCGGCAAACCAAAAGGTTTGAGCAAAAATTATGGATATATGCAAAATATTGTACACCCGGCAAGTTGAAAACCCGAAAAGGAGACTTGGGCAAAAAAGGGTATCCTGGTGGGTTGAAAACTCGAATGGGCGGTCCAGGAAAAAGTTAAGGATTAAAAGCGTATGACTATGTCCCGTGGAATCAACGCGGTCAATTTTATCACAAGGTCCAAGTTCAAACGGTCCAGGATCAATCCAATCAACTTTTATCAACGGCAAGGGGAATTCAAAGACATTTGGGAAATAGTAGAGTTGGAAGGCAATGAGATCATTTCACATGGCTATTTATTTTCATTCTGAATTTTTGTTTTCCTTTCGACGATTTCCTCTTACTAGGATCTCCGTCTCTCTGTACAAAAACTCCTATTCATGGGCAAAATATCAATACAAATATACTTTGAAGTGCAAAATTTCTGTCTTTGAATGAAAATTTGTCCAATGACTAAAATTGAATGAACATATGCATATGAACATAATTAAAACTATTTGGCACATGTGTCCTGCTAAGCAACAGCAAGCATCTCTTTAATGTATATGAAATATCCCCCACAGAGTTATCTCATTATAATTATCCCCACAAGGACGACTGCAATAAACCTTTCCCCAACAGGTTTTATTTCCCCAACAATAATCGAGGAACCACAAAACTCCCCAGCCGAGTTCAAATTTCCTCAACATACAATAATCAAGACACCGCGAAGTTCTCCAGCTGAGCTTGTCTTCCTCAGCTGAGTATATCTTCCCCAGCCAAGGCTATTATCCCCAAATGGAGTCTATTCTCCCCAGTTGAGTGTATCCTCCCCAAGTTGAGTTTGTCCTACCCAACTGAGTCGACACTCTCCAATTTGAATTTTGCTTTTAGATTAATGCGAATTATAGGGCCACAACCCCTGATCCCCGATAAAGCCGTCAACAAAGCCTTTAATATTTCCAAAAAGATATTATGAAGCCTGGAACCGACCAGATATTAGCATAATTTTAAAGTTATTACTGAAGCCTGGACCCGACCAAATAATAGTTTGACTTCTTCAATTACTGAAACCTGGACCCGACCAGATAACAGTTTGAGTATCTGAAACCTGGACCCGACCAAATAATAGTTGATCTTAATTTCAAGATACTATGAAGCCTAAACTCGACCAGATAATAGTCTAACTCTTCAAAGATATAGAAAAACCTGGACTCGACCCGACCAAGGTTTAACTTCTTTTCCCCAATAGAGTTTTGCCTCTGCCCCAACAAATTACTGTGAAACCTGGATCCGACCAGATATCAGTTTTCAATTTCATCTTTTCAAGCAAGTTTTGTGAAGCCTGGATCCCACTAGATAGCAATTACCCTCAGATATTTATTGTGAAACCTGGAAACCGACCAGATAACAACTAAATCCCCAAACAGTTTATTGTGAAGCCTGGACCCGACCATATAGCAATTGACCTCATCAACCTCAGAAATCTACAAAGCCTGGACCTGACTAGACAACTATTTTCCAAACAGTTTATTATGAAACCTGGAGCCCGACCAGATAACAATTAACTATGATTCCCAGAGAGACACTATGAAGCCTGGACTCGACCAGATAATAATACAACTTTCCAAAAACCGTGAAACCTGGAACCGATCAGATAATAGTTACCACTTCAAGTTACTGCAAAGCCTGGATCTGACCAGATAATAGTTAAACTTCTGTATCCCTAGTAAGTTGTTGAGAATCCTGGATCCGACCAAATAACTATTCAATTTCAAGAAAATTTTCTGCAAAGCCTGGAATCTGACCGGATAACAGTTAATTTGTTTCTTCCCCCAGAAAGTTGCCGTGAAGCCTGGATCCGACCAGATAGCAGTTGACTACTTCATCCTCAACAAATTGTGAAGCCTGTATCCGACCAGATAACAACTAACATTCAAGTGATATTCTCCAGTAAAGGCATCCTTTCAACAAAGTTTGAAGATATGCATATTCTTCATCACCAACAGCAATCAAGGACTCAACCACCCAGAATTTCCTCAACAGCAGTCAGGGATTTATTTTCCCGGACAAAAACATACATCTCACATTCATACATCATAACATGCACATACCATATGCATTTAATATAATCTAGTGAACATCATGCAGGCATCGGCATTTTACTAACTCTTTTTCTCACAGGTAAAACATCAAGTTTTGTATAAATCAATAAGAGATTTGTGCTGATACTTCTTCCAGTGTTTACCAACATTGCTCCAAATGGCATCTATAAGCCCATGCACCATACATCTTCGAGTGCAAATTTCTGGGCACTAGTGTTCAATCATCTTTCACCTTCAAGTCACGAATGGCGGATCCGCCAATCTAACACTTCAGGTTTAAGAAGATTGAAGAGTGGCAACTGTTGTACCTAAATTTTTCCCTCTCATTTATCAAACATTTTCTCACAAAGATCTCTCTTGGTTCAAGATTGCACTAAGGTTGATCAGCTCAAGACACCTCCTTAAGCACTGATAACAAAAATTAGGGTTTGAGATTGCACAAGGATAATTGAAATTTCAATGCTTCATATGAATTTAATGGATCATTATGGACCCCCAAGATTACTCATGTCAAGTTTCAAGCCTTGGATCACACTTTTGCTCAGTCAATGGAGCAGTTAACCTAAAAATCAGTTGTATTGGGGAAAAAGTCAACTATGGCCAATTTACAGCCAAACTTCATAATTTTTTATCCACATCAACATTATAAACTCATATGTATAATTTGATCAAGTTTGGACCACAATTCCTCAAAAATTGATCAAATCATCAAAAGGGCAAAATGGTCAAAATTAGGGTTTTGACTGAGAAAGGGCAATTTCTGATTTTTTGACCTAGCAAATGGTCAATTGGTTTGAAGCATGATTTCAAGAGTTGAATTGCATAATTTTGACCTAATATCATGACCTAAAACATTGCTCAAGATCAATTGGATTGATAGTGAATTTTCAGTCAACTGATCAAAAGTCAATTGTACACTGAAAAGTCAAACTTTGACTTTTTAGTCAAAATTCAATGTCAAAGATCACAATTCATCAAAACATGTCAAAATATGAAACTTATTCATTAAGAAATCAAAAATTCAAGATTTCATTTTGAAAAGTCAAAGTTTTCTAACTTAGAAATTTTTCTAAGTGTTTAAATCTTCATGTTTTTTCACAACTTTGAGCCAATTTTTCACCATGATACAAGAGGATTGAGAAGAAACTTTCAACATGAAAGTTGTAGATCTCCGTGATATCTACAACATTGCTTTACACAACTTCTCCTAAAAATTCTTGTATCTTAAGTTATTAATTCATAAAGTCATGGTCTTGAAATTGGACACTTAGTGAAATTTTGGTCAGGATTTTGACCTAACTTCATGGCACTTTTTCATATAGTTCCAAGGGTAATTTTCAAAAGTGCTTCAAAGAGGGGTTGTAGAGAACATTACAAGCTTTCTAAAATGTCTAAGAAATCCTTGAGATCATTCTTGAGCAGGGAGAATCGAAGAGATGAAGTTAGGGTTTTCACACTTGAATTACAAGTCATTTTATGATGAACAAGAATTCAATTTCAAACCTATGCTGCAAAATCTTGCTTTGCAGGACTCTAAACCTCAAGATATATCCATAATCAGAATATTACACTTTCTTTTAAGCTATTATCCACTTGATTAAAGCTTTATCCAAGCAAACTTTCCATTTATGGCACAAAGTAACCATTCCATTCTTGTAAAGAGGCTTTAATCACAAAGTCAATGCATAGAGATCCTAACATGTTCCTTCTGATCACAAGCAATGTCAAAGGAAAAAGAAACATATCTAGAGCCTTCCATAAACTCAGGCCATGCTTGTACTTCATCTTGGAACCATATTGTCACTTTTCTTCAAAATCAAGTAACATAACCATAAGTCTATATCTTACTTTTCTGACCTCCTCAAGTTCTCTAATCTTTTTCATATAACCATACAAGTGTATTGCAAGCAAGGACATGAATTAACAAGCCCTCAAACTCCCCAAAACCAGAAATTTCCATACAAGCACAAAAACTTGTCATTTTTTATTTTTGAACCCAATCTCCAAATCCCCTTGTGCGTTTCTTGGCCAAACCATACACAAACTTCTAATACACATATAGAAGTTATCCCAACCCCTGTTTTCAAACTATAATACCATTTGCACCATCCTCCATTTTCAAGAACAGGGCATTGCACACTGACTTCTTCAACTTGATTCAAGAACTCTCTGTATAAAGTAAGCTTTACAATAGCTTCCTGGAGGTTCAAGGAAGCTAACCCAATCATCAAAACACTTTGAAAACAACTCTAATTCAAAACATGATATCCAGCTGCAAGGTGAGTTTTCTGACTTTTCATCTCATTATTTAGGCACTGTTAGGTCTTGATTTGTGAAGATAAAATGTAGATACCATTGCCACGAAGCTGTACATATCCATAATTTGCATTTATATGGCCTGAGCTTAGAGAATTTTAGAGTTGAAGTTTTCTGAAATTTTTAGGTTTTGAATTAGGGCCAGAGAAGTTCTCATTCATCTTTGATTGTTAGCTTAAGTTATTTACATGGTTGAATTCATGGGAAGAAATGCCACAACTTTCATGTTTGAACTTTACATTTTTGTTGAGAGATGAAGAAGATACAAGTCCTTTGGCTGGAGGTTGAAGATGAAGTGTAATCAGGGCGCGTTTTTATATCATATATTTATTGTTTTGCTTATATCAACGGATGTATAGCCACCCCAGTGATAAAGCGCGCGCCTGTTCACCCTTAGGTCCTGGGTTCAAGCCCCAACGTGACCTTTTGTAATTTTTCACAATTTTCTGACTTTCTTTTGTTTTTTTTGCCAGCGCTTGGACTCTCATTGGGCCTAGTCTTTTTTTTTTCTCATACTACTCCTTGGGTTACTGATTCACCCCCCCTGACTTTTCTTTATATTTTTTATTTTTATTTTATTTTTCTTTCTTCATTATTATTATTATTATTATTATTATTATTATTATTATTATTATTATTATTATTATTATTATTATCACTACTATTATTTTCATAAAATCACAAAAAATCCAAAAAAGTATTTTCTATTTATAAATCATACTTATATATTTATTTTCTCCATAAAACAAAAGATTAAAAAAAATTTATTAAAGACAAATTAATTTCTTTTCTCCTTAAAAAAATTCTTAGACTTAGGATAAATTAATATATTATTTTATTTTTAGTTTAAAATTAATTTAGAATTTTGGTTATTTTTATAATTAATCTTCATTTTATTTTCATTAATTTAAAATCTTTTTCATAAAAAAACCCTAAAAATCCTTTTCAAATTAATTTCTTTTCTTAATTAGTTTAATTTAATTTTATTTAACTTTAATTAATATTTTTCTTTAATTAGGGCAAGACAAAAAACTCTTTCATAAAAAACAACAAAAATCATTTCTTTTTACATTTATATTCTTGCATTTTAATTTTAATTTTTTGTACAATATTCAATATGGTTGTAATAGATAATTAGGTTTAATTTTCTCGCAATCCCCATTTGTAAATTCGTACACCCCCTCCCCTAATGATGTAATAGTGTAGTAATTTTACTTTTCGCAATTTATCGCTTTATATAAATGCTAGTAATTAGGGTTTGTATGAGAAGATAAAATCAACAAATAGCAAACCCTAATCAAAGACTAAACAAAGCATGGAAATTAATCCACTTGCACACAAGCACCCCTAGGGTAAGATCCACTTAGTTGCCTTATAAAAATGGCCATATTATGCATGTGAGGTATCTTAGCAAAAACAAGCAAAATACAAGATCATAGTCCCTCGATGACGCTATCTATGTTACATTTTCAAAATGATCTTAGTCCCTTAGGAAAAATGCTAAGATACCTTGCAACATTGATAATTATGGTTATACGATGACCCACGCCCGTCCCGTTTACATCCCAAGATAGGGTTACTTACCAAATCAAAGGTAAGATAACAATGTCAAAGGAGAAAGGAAATGAACATGAAAGACTTTTGAGTAGGTAGATTATTCCTAGTTACTTTCTCAATTTCAAAACAAAAACATCCTTTTTATTTTCAAAACAAACACCCACACTTTCAAAAACATCTTTCAAACTTGAAAATATTTTCAAAAGATCAACACTTTGTATACATTCTTACGAACGAGAATCATTACAAAGTTTGCTTAAACGATGGAGCCTTTTCAAAATACTTTCAAAAACCACACAAAGCACATTTTCAAACAAAAGCAAGTGATCTAGCAAGTAACTAAGAGATGGATGAAAAGGGTGCTAATACCTTCCCTTTTCATAATCTACCCTCCGAACTCAAGAAATAATCTTAAAGGTCATTCCTGTGCTTTTTCACCTTTCCTTTTGGATAAAAGAAAAGTCGGCGGTGACTCTTGCTAACCGCAACATTTGCGATAAAACACAAAACAACTAAGTCAGTTCTCTCACCACATCACAGCCGCAAAATTATTCCTCAGTAATGGAATCCTCTACAAGCGCAACCATGACTCTACCTTACTGCAGTGTGTAGACAAGAGCGAAGCAGAGAGGATTATGACAGATCTACATGAAGGTACCTTCGGAACCCATTCAAGTGGACATACTATGGCTAAGAAGATCCTATGGCCGGGATACTATTGGTCCACTACGGAAGCATATTATTACCAGTACTCCCGAACTTGTCATAAATGTCAGATCTATACTGATAAGGTGTATGTGCCTCCGGTTCCTTTGAATATCTTGATGGCTCATTGGCCCTTTGCAATGTGGGGAATTGACATGATCAGAGAAATTAGACCTACCGCTTCCAATGGGGATTGCTTCATCCTGGTGGCCATTGATTACATCACGAAGTGAGTTAAAGCTTTCTCCTTTGCTACCGTTACCAAGAATGTTGTGGCGCAGTTTATCAAGCATAACCTGGTTTGTCGTTACGGTATGCCAGAGAGAATCATCACAGAAAATGGCACTAATCTCAACAACACGATGATCACTAAACTCTGTAAGCAATTCAAGATACAACATCATAACTCTTCTCCCTACCAGCCGAAGATGAATGGCGTTGTCGAAGCTGCTAACAAGAACGTCAAAAAGATCACATAGAAGATGACGTTGACATACAAAGACTGGAATAAGATGTTACCATTTACTCTTCATGGGTACCGTACCTCAGCACGGACATCAACAGGGGCGACCCCCTACTCTCTGGTATATGGCATGGAGGCAGTCCTACCTATTGAGGTCCAAATCCCTTCTCTAAGGATTATGAAGGATGCGGGTTTGAACGAAAACGACTGGATCCAGACTCCACTTGATCAACTGAATCTGATCGATGAGAAGAGACTTACTGATGTCTGTCATGGTCAAATGTATCAAAAACGGATGATCAAGGCTTTCAACAAAAAAGTTAGACGCCAAGAGTATCAAGTCGGGGATCTAGTGATCAAGCGCATCATATTGCCGCAAGGTGATCGTAGGGGAAAATGGACTCCCACATACAAAGGGCCATTTGTGATCAAAAACATTTTTTCGGGTGGAGCCATGATTCTGACCACCATGGACGGTGACGATCTTCCGCACCCTATCAATGTGAACATAGTGAAAAGATATTACGCATGATTAAAGACCCACTAGGTTGACTGGCCTAGGAAAAAATAAGGGCTTCCCGGTGAACCAAAAGGGTTCGGGAAAAAATTAGGGATGAAAACTAAAAAATCTGTACACCCGACATGTCGAAAACCTGAAAAGGCAGCTTCGACAAAAAAGGGTATCCCGGTGGACTGAAAATACAAATAAAGCAAATATATGAAATTTTGTAATGTTAAAACCGATATGACATGTATGAATGCTTCTACACCCTTTTGATCATGGAGATCAAAATAGCCTTACCCTTACTGAAGAAGTAGTGAGATGTGGGTTTGTAACAAGGATAGCTTGTTTGTAGTGAGATGGGGGTTTGTAACAAGGATTTTAAGGTTTTTAGGATTTTTGAAGGAATTTGATATTTTGACAGGGTTGTGGCAAATGTTTTTTTTGTTCAGTTCTTTGTGTGAAAAGAATGAGATTATATAATGGAAATTAGAGCAAAGATATAGGCTTTGAATGTGCAATTGGGCCTCTAATGTTCACTTGAGTCCGTCATGTTCCAGGCTAAATCGCAGGGGCTTAAATGTAATTTTTGAAGCTGAAATGTGAAACAAAAATGTAGCCGACATCGAGAACTAACTCCTGTACGAAAATAGGCTCAATCAGATAAACGGTGAATTAGTTAT
Source organism: Vicia faba (assembly GCA_948472305.1). Taxonomy (NCBI): domain Eukaryota; kingdom Viridiplantae; phylum Streptophyta; class Magnoliopsida; order Fabales; family Fabaceae; genus Vicia; species Vicia faba. The sequence goes on along the minus strand of OX451737.1, from coordinate 73,837,466 downwards.
GAATTTTTGAAGTTTTGGCTCAGATAAACTTATTTTGGACTCCGGTGTCAACTCTGACACGTTCTTCAATAAAAAACTGGTATTGATCGGAGCATAACCCGGTCTCGACTTTGGAAGAAAAGTTATAGATCTCTGAGTCAGTAACCTTGTGTAAGAAGATGGGCCCGATCCGATAAAAATTGACCGAGTTATCAATTTTCGAAGTTTCGGCCCAGATGAAATAATATTCAACATTCAGGATTTTCGGCGTGTCACACACACTATGAGCAAAAAACTAAGGCCTTTTGGATACCGTTCGAACTCAATACCTCCTGTGAAAACTTAGTCAACTCAATTTTTGAAATTGTGGCGCCGAAACCAGCTCGATATGATGATAATTCACCAAGTTATGATTTTATGAACATGACGTAAATAAACTTCTGTCACAATTTTTTTGTACGAAATACTTGATAAATCCGTATTTTTAAGGACCTTTTGATCGAAATTGGCTTCCATCCGTGAGAGATGAATACGTAGATGACGTCAAGAAGGAATTTTGGCTACTGGAACAGGTTCAAAACAAGCCACGATCTTCAAGTTATGAATTTTTGTGTGCGTAAAAACTGCACTTTCAACACACTTTTTCACCATATTTCTTCGAGAAAACTCACACATTCAGAGACCTTCTTTATAGAATTGACTCTTAAGCCGAACCTGAATTTGAGAATACATTATCAGAGATATCTTGGCGAAAGAACACCTGAATAAGACGCGCCGGGTTGGACTTGTGAATCTCTGAACCTCGAATCGTTGCAAAACAGAGAACCGATTTTCAGCACGGAAAATACTCTGAGAACATCCATTGGCGAAATAAATGTCACTTGTAACCTAACAAATCTTGATAAATATACCTTTATTCCATAACCATAAAACCAATAATATGCGTGTATGAAAAAAGGGTAAATTTTGGGGTACAACAATAACCTATACCCAACTGGATTTGTGCCTTCAAATCTCAACTTTGTGGCTGTTACAAATCTGCAGAAAATTCTGCTACAAAATAGGTCTTCAATCAAATCCTTCCTAAATTAATTCCATATTTAGAAAGTCAATAATCTTAAATATTCTTCTTGACCTACAAATCAGCGCCACAAAAAATTGCATAATATTCCCAAAATATTCTACATCTGTTAAATCATAACAGAATCCAACAGTTCAGCTTAGCTCAGGCGTGATGTCGTATGACCCTGCACAGGACATTTTATTCGACATGTTGCTCCAAATGTTGAAACACTTGAACTCAACATGTCCCAACATAAAATAGGACTTCTTGCTTAACCTGTTATTCTTAGCAAGTAATCACATCCTATTTAACATATTGTTGCTATATTTGTTTTACAAAATAATGCCAATGAACTTACAATCTCCTTCTTTGGCAAATTTTGGCTAAAACAAATAATATGAAATTACAACCCAAATTACAGCAATAAACAAACCAAACATTAACAGTAGTCTTCAGAGCCTAATGAACACAACAACATGGAGTTAGTCTTCAGTCAAGATGTCAGGACATCTTTGTTCAACATCTTCAGTAGATATTTCCATTTCAGCCCCCTCTACCATGACGAATAGACTAATATGAAGTCCACACACTCTTCATATTCATCTGAACCAATCAACTACGGCCAAAAACATTTCTCACAGGACTAAATATACCCCTCTTTAATCAAGAAATATTCCTCCCAAAGCACATTTGTAATACGGTGAGATAACTAACTTTTGGGTTTGTATTAATCGCAAATGTTACAGATAGCAAGAGTCGCCACCGACTTTTCTTTTATCCAATAAAGGAAAGGGTGAAAAGAACAGGAAAGACCTTTTTGAGAATTTTCTAAGTAAGGGGGGTAAGTTATGTTAAGGGAAGGTGATGACACCCTTTTCATACGTAGTTAGATACGGGCTCTTAATCGCTAGCTCACTTTGAAATGCTTTGTGTATGTTTGAAAATATTTTGAAAATGCCTAAGTACGGAAATTTTGTAATGATTCTCGTATTGTTTAGAATGTATACAAAATGTTTATTTTGAAAATATTTATTGAAAGAAAGTGTTATTTTTTTGTGAGAAGATGTTTTGTTTTGAAAAGTTTGTGAGCAAGCGACTACGAGCGTTCTACCTACTCAATGGTATTTCTTTCTTTTCCTCCTCCTTTAAATAGCGCTATCCTACAATTAGTTAGTAGGAAGCCCTATCATTGGATGTTTTCAGGGACAGTCGCGGGTAATCGTACAGTCATAAAAGGCAACTTGTAGGATGCTTTTAGAAATTGTCGTAAGGGACTAAGATCGTTTACCGAAGGCAACATCTAAGGGTGATCGAGGGAATACGATCTTTTAACCGAGGGTCTTTGCTAAAGCATCCCACATTCGAGGGACATGAATGTTTTCATTCTGAAGGCAACAAGAGAGGTTACCCTAGAGGTGCGTGTGTGCAAAGTATTTTGATTTCAATTAATTTATCTTGGATTTATGGTTATCTGACGTTTTATTTAAATCTTGCCATGCACACCTAATTATTATACAATGCTAAGTAAAAGCGGTAAAGTGCAGAAATAAAATGGCCCATGTTATTACAACGCTTCGGGAATGGGGGTATAAATTTATGAATGGGGATGACATAAGAAATAAACACTGAAGCTATTAAATCACACAATACAAGCCTAAAATATTAAATAATTATTAAAGTTAAAACTCTTTTCATTTGATAGAATTAAAGAATAATTTAATTAATAGTGTCAAACAAAAATTATTTTAAAATTAATAATTATTTAAAACAATATTGATCTCTTTTTTTGCATTTTATATTATATAAAATAAAACTAAATTAATATAAACGATAAATCATACAATACAAGTCCAAATTATTAAATAATTATTTAAGTTAAAACTCTTCTCATTTGATAAAATTAATTAATAATTTAATTAATAGTATCAAATAAAAATTATTTTAAAATTAATAATTATTTAAAACAATATTGTAAAATATAAAACAAAAGGAACTAATTCCTTATGTATTACTACCAAGAACCAGAATCAAAAGCGCACTTTCACAATCTATTTCTCCCCGATTGCAAACAATGCAAGATGGCGATGATGGATGCAGAACAACAGGATTCAGGAGGTCTGGTGGTGTTGGTGAGCGTGTGAGGGTTGTTCGTCGGCGTCTGAGGCTTCGTCCGACGACTTCGCGGTGGTTCGGATGATAATAAAAGTGATTGAAGTTGTTGTTTGAATGATGATGAGGATCGAAAGATGAATATTAGAATGTAGAGGTTCGGTTCAGAGATGGCAGAGATAAATTCGAGATTTGGGTGAGTTCTTTCTGATTTTTCCTTGCGTGGGTATTGATTCTCTCTTGCGATTCTACTTCTCTTTTATTTTTGATAATTTATAAAGGGTTTGTGTTCTTGGGAAAATGATGATACAAAATTAGGGCTAGGGTTTTTATTATTGCTGCTACGTAGCTTTTGAGATTTGTGAACCGTGTCCCCTCCTCGATTCCTATGCCTTGAATTTTTTTATATTGTGAGATTAGGGTTTTCCTTGTGTTCTTCGGATCTGTTTAAGAGGCATGTGTATCAAATTCTTGTATTGGGCTTTACAATTGATATCTTTCATTGTGATTTATGTGATATGAAAATTTTACTGTGGTAATTATCGTTGTTGGCTGAAGTTGCTATTTGTATTGCCCTATCTATTTTGTTACTGTAGTGTGAATTCTTGGCTGAGCTGTGATATTTTATTCTCCCGTGACTGTGTTTCTTTTCTGAGTTACTTTTACTGTGAACCAAACAAGTCCTCTTTGTGCATTTGTTTGATATTTGTAGTAAATATAATAGGCCCATGGTTATTGCTTGAAATATGATTTTTTGTTGTTGTTGTGAACAAAACAAATATGGGGCTTTTGTTGGGCTTGGTACATGATTGAAAAATCACCCTTTATCTGATTCCTTCAAACAACCCCTAATAATGAATTGCGAAATATTTTCTTGGAAGCTTCCCTATTCACGCTTCATTGATTGAACTTGTACTAACCATTTCGTTGTTGGTTATCATGTGATGTTGATGGGTGAGCTTGCAAGACCATAGAGGAAGACCTGAAGAATAAGTTATGGCAAGGTGTGAGAACAAGACGCTTGAAGATGGAGAAAGAAGATTGAAGAAGAATTATCTTTTCTTTGTATATTTTTTTAACATATAAGAAACTTGTAGCTTATGTTTCAACTTTGTAATTGAACTTGTAAGACTTGAAGACTTAGAACTTTAGGCTATGAAACTTGCATTCTTCTTGTAAATTGAGCGAAATAATCTTGAGAATTTTATGCCATGGTCATTTTGGAAACTCTTGTAAATTAGTGAAGTACTTGGCCTTTAGAACTTCAATTCTATTTTGTAACTTGAAACCTCTTGAATGTTGAATTGGTAATCATGATGTTGAAAGAAAATCCAAAAGTTCTATCTTGTTTGGAACAATAACGATGACTTGAAAAAATGAGAAACTTGGGCATTTTTGCATTTTCCATGATAAAACTTGGAATTTAGGCCATAGAGACATGAATCATACTTGCATCTTGAAAACAAAATCTTGGAACAACAACTTGCCAAATTATGAAATTAAATTCTAATTGAAGCTTCCTGAGTGAAGATTGAATGAAAATCAAAGTTTGAATCATCATGATGCCTCATAGTTCTTTAAAAATTCAATGATGAAAACAAACTCGAAAATCAAAAGAAATAACACCTATTTGTCTCTAAATAGAACTTTTGAAAGAGAATGAATATCAAGACTCGAAAACTTGAACTCTTAAATTCCCAAAAATGATGCACTATAAAAGCCCAAATATCTTCAACAACTGTTGCATAATAGACTTCAATATTCATCCTCAAAAGATGAACCAACAAGTAATCTAAAAATCACTTGATCATAGAAACCCAATCTTGATGAAAATGAAGCTAACAACTTGAAAGGGGACAAAACCCTAATTTCTGACTGAACAACTTTGAAGATGGTAACTGAGGAGCATACCCTGATTTCCCAGAGATTCCTGAGATATTCAAGAAGCCAATGAACTTGAATCAATAAGAAGCTCACAAATATGAGGTCCCACACAACTTTCCTTGAGAAACTCAATCTTGCCCGATGGATAATCTTGATCCAGAAGAAACCCTAAAACCTTGATCCCATGTGTAATACCGTGGGAGAGACACGATTCAAGATCAAAATACCTGTAGTTCTAGTTTCCTGATGAAACAAAAGAATCAGTGATATATCTTGAGGCCTAGAAAGCCTGGGTAGCATAAAGCGATTGAAAACCTAGAAGCATGAGGGGATCTTTTTGAATGGAAGGAGAGGGAAAATTTTGGGGTACAACAACTGCCCCTTTTCAATCTTCTTAAACCTGAAAAATTTAGATTGGTGTGTCCTATATTCGTGACTTGAAGGTAGAAGATGATTGAACACTTAAGTGCCCGAAAATTTCCACTCGCCTGTGCAAGAAGTATCACTGTTGGTTGATTATACCAGGAATGGGCTTAAAGATTCCATTTGGAGAGTGACATAATATTTTCAGAGATGGGCTTATAGATTCCATTAGACGTGATGGAGAATCGTCATAGATGGGCTTATAGATGCCATCCAGAAATGATGGAGAGTCGTCGAAGATGGGATTATAGATGCTAGAGGATAATTGTTGATAAGAGAATTAGACTAAGTCTACGTCCGACTTTGTTTTTAGAAGATACATTGGAATGAGTCTATGTTGTTCATCTGAATGATGCACTAGAAGATGTCTACGCCCGACTTCAACTAGAGGGTATGTTGAAAGAAGTCTACGACCAACTTTTCCAAAAGAGTATGAGAATAAATCTACGCTCGATTTAATCTGAGCAAGAAGATATCTATGTCGGACTTCAACTGGAAGATGATGTTGGAAGGAGTCTACGCTCGACTTTTCCAAAAGAGTAACCAGAATAAATCTATGCTTGATTTAATCTGAAACAGAAGATGTATATGCCCGACATAAACTGAAGAAGTGTTGGAGTGAGTTTACGCTCAACTTTTTCCAAAAGAATTTCAGAAGAAACCTATGCTCGATTTCGTCTGAATGATGCACTAGAAGATGTCTACGCCTGATTTCAACTAGAGAAGGTATTAGAAAGACTTTACGCCCAACTTTTCTGAAGAGTATCAAAATAAATCTACGCTCAATTTAATCTGAACCAGAAGATGTCTACACCTGACTTCAACTAGAAGAAGATGTTGGAAGGAGTCTACGCCCAACTTTTCTAAAAGAGTATCAGAAGGAATCAACGCTCGATTTAATCTGAGCCAGATGATGTCTACGCCCGACTTCACTGGAAGAAGATGTTGGAAAGAGTCTACGCCCGACTTTTCCAAAATAATTTCAGAAGGAATAAAAGCTTGATTTCATCTGAATGATGTACTAGAATATGTCTATGCCCGACTTCAACTAGAAAAATTTAAGAAAGAGTCTACGCCCGACATTTTCAAAGGAGTATCAGAATAAATCTACGCTCGATTTAATCTGAGCCAAAATATGTCTACGCCCGACTTCAATTGGAAGAAGATGTTAGAAGGAGTTTACGCCCGAATTTTCCAAAGATACTTCAGAAGGAATCTACGCTCGATTTCATCTGAGTGATGCACTAGAAGATGTCTACACCCCACTTCAAATAGAGAAGATGTTGGAAGGAGTCTACACCCGACTTTTCCAAAAGAGTATCTGAAGGAATCAACGCTTGATTTCATCTGAATGATATTCTAGAAGATGTCTACGTCCGACTTCGAATAAAAAAGGTGTTGGAAAGAGTTTACGCCTGACTTTTCTGAAGTAATATCAGAATAAATCTCGCTCGATTTAATCTGAGTGATGTACTAGAAGATGTCTACACCCGACTTCAACTAGAAAAGATGTTGGAAAGAGTCTACGCCCGAATTTTCCAAAGGAGTATTAGAATAAATCTGCGCTCGACTTAATTTGAGCCAGAAGAGGTCTATGCTTGTCTTTAACTGGAAGAAGTATCAAAATAAATCTATGCTCGATTTAATCTGATCCAGAAAATGTCTACTGGAAGAAGTATCAGAATAAATCTACGCTTGATTTAATCTGAGCCAGAAGATGCCTACTAGAAGAAGTATCAGAATAAATCTAAAATTGATTTAATCCGATCCAGAAGAGGTCTACGCTTAAGTATATCCAAATATATACCAGAATAAATATCAAAATGAATCTTCGTCTTAATCGTATCTGAATTGTATCTGGAATATGTACTAGAATGATCATCAGAATAGATCTATGTTTTGATCGTATTTGAACTGTATCTAGAGGAGGATCAGAGTGAGTCTTCGCCTGACCGTGTCTGAAATCTATGTTATAATAAGTCACGCCTGACTGTATCTAAAGAAATACCAAAATGAATATCAGAATGGACCTTCGTCTTGATCGTATCTGAATTGTATCTGGAAGAGAATCTGGAATGAGTTCCAGAATGAATCTATATCTAGATGGTATATGAAATGTATCTAGAAGAGAATATAGAATGAGTGCTAGAATGAATCTATATCTAGATCGTATCTGAAATGTATCTAGAAGAGAATCTGGAATAAGTGTCAGAATGAATCTATATCTATATTGTATCTGAACATTATCTAGAAGAGAATCTGGAATAAGTGTCAGAATGAATCTATATCTTGATCGTATCTGAACTGTATCTAGAGTGAATCTTTGAATTATTGTATTTGAAAGATGTGTTTATTAGAATGAATCATTATCTGATTGTATCTAAAAGAGGATAAACTATTGGCAATATCTATATGTTCGAGAACCGACTTGAAAAGACAAAGTTAGTTTCATGTAATGGCATGATGTATGTAATGTATTGCGTAATGATGCTCTCAAAATAAATTAGAATGCTATATGCGTTTTGTATGCATATGTTATGATATTTTGTAAATGATGTATGGATGCAATATATCATTGAAGGGTATCGGTAGCTCCTTGTAACGACGTCTTACTGGGGAAAATAAATCCCCGACTGTTGTTGGGGATGAAGAAAGTAATGCTCCCATTTCTGTTTAGAATGTTTCCGCTGGGGATTGTTGCTTCCTATTTGGGGAAACTCCACTGGGGGATATTGACTTCTGCTTGGGGAGAAGAGCTCAGGAACATTAGTCGTTTGTTACTCTATTGGGGAACCTAATTCTTATATACCCTGAATAGGGATAAAAGAGACGGATAACCTTTTAAGGTGTTGTCTAACCGAGTTTCTGATATGGATTCTGACTTGTCTGGGGAGGATAAGGTTGAATGATATCTACTCTGGTTTCAGATTCCATGGCAACTATCTGGGGATGGCAATTTGGACCGTCCTCTGTTGGAGATGAGAATCTTGTCGGTATTTAGAGAAAGAGACTCAGACTGGGGAGACTGAACTTTGCTAGGGAAATAAACCCTGTTGGGGAAATAAACTTTAAATTTGATGGAGAAATATTCGGTTGAGGAAATACTCTTGCTTAAGAAATGAGCTCTGCTGGAGAAAAGAAATTTGCATGGGTTTTTTTATAATTTTGGAGGAATAAACTCAGTTGGGAAGAGAATTTCCATAAACTGTACTAATGTCATAATCTCTAATGAGGATTGGGACTCCGTAGGTTAGCAACATTGTCGGGGAAAAGATCATACTCCTTTATCTGCTAGGGAGATATGCTGGTGAGTATGATTAGGTTAATTCAGCCTTGCGGGGAATGTATCTCCGTTGAAGATGAGCTTGTGAAGATGACTCTATGGGGACAATCCTATGGTAGAGGTGGATGAATTGACAATTATCTCAGCTTCTAGAGACCTCGGTAAATGCTGATCAAAGTGATAAGTCTTCTTCTGATTGACAAGTATTGAGATAAAGGGACATAGTTGTACGCTTTAATCCCTAACTTTTGCCTGGACCGTCTTTTTAGATTTTTAGTCCACCAGGATACCCTTTGTAATACGCTTGGAGAAATGATTTGAGTGTTTTGCGTTTTATTGCAATTGTTGCAGATAGCAAGAGTCACCACAGGATTTTCTTTTATCCAATAAGGAAGGGGTGAAAAGAACAGGAAATACCTTTGAGATATTTTCTTAAGTTCAGGGGGTAGGTTATGAAAATGGAATGTGTTAGCACCCTTTTCATCCATAGTTATGTATGGGCTCTTAGTTTCTTGCTAGATCACTTTTGAAATTGCTTTGGTTTAAATGTGTTTGTGGTGTGTTTTGAAAGTATTTTTGAAAAGCGCATTCGTTTAGGCAAACTTTGTAATGATTTTAGTCTCTATAAGAATGCATATAAAATGTTGGACTTTTTGAAAATATTTCATGTTTTGAAAGTGTTTGGTGTGTTTGAAAATATGTTTGTTTTTTAAGATGGATTATGAGCAAGCAACTAAAAATGTTCTACCTACTCAAAAGTCTTCTGTTCATTTCTCTCTTCCTTTGAAATTGCTATCTTACCATTGATTGATAAGAAGCCATATCATTGAATGTGAAGGGACGGGCGTGGGTCATCGTATAGTCATAAGATACAATGTTGTGAGATACCTTAGCATTTTTCTTATGGGAATAAGATCACTTGTAAGGCAACATTCGTATCGTCATCGAGGGACTATGATCTTGTATTTTTGATTGTTTTTACTAAGACGTCTCACATGCATAACATGACCATTTTCTTAAAGCAACATGTGGAGTTAACCCTAGAGTTGCAAGTGTTCAAGTATTTTTTATTTCATGCATTGTTTTGTCTTGAATTAATGTCTGCTAAGCATTGATTTTATTTTTCCATACAAACCCTAACTTACTAGCATTTATATGAAAGCGATAAATTGTGGAAAGTAAACTTCTACGCTATTACATCTATTTTGGTGATGGAGTATACAAATTTACAAATGGGGATTGCAAGAAATTAAATTCTAATTATTTATTACAACCATATTGAATTTGAACAAATGTACAAGAAATGAAATGAATATATTGTACGAGTATAAAAGGATAAGGAATGGATTTTGTTTGTTTTTTTGTTAAAAAAATAATTTTGACCTAATTGACTTAAGAGAAAATAATTACCTAAAAATAATAAAATTAAAATTAAGTTAACAAAAGAAATTAATTTATTAAAGAAAACAAGTTTTATTTTTTAGGGTTTTATAGGAAAAGAGTTTTAATATTAATTAAACTAGCATAAAAAATAATTGAAAGCCCTAAGTTCTAAATCAATTTTTAAAGAAAATAAATCCTAAGTCTGAATTAATTTATTTAAGAAAAGAATGGAATTTGTTTTAGAAAGTATTTTCTGTCTTTTTGTTTTGATAAAAGTATATTAATATATAAATAATAAATAAAAACATTTTTTGGATTTTATTAATAATAATAATAATAATAATAATAATAATAATAATAATAATGATAAAAAAAGAATAAGAAAATAAAGTAAAAATAAGAAAAGTTTGGTCAAGGGGATGAAAATGTGATTTAGGGTGGTTTTGTAGTAAAAATATTTTTGTTTGAAACCTGGCCCAATAAGGTGTTTGAAATCAGAATAAAAAAGAAATAAAAAGAAAAGATGGGCCTGCACTGAAACAAGTAAATGGGGGGTTGTTGTACCCCAAAATTTTCCCTCCCATATTCTTCAAGATTTGGCAAGATCATGGTTCAAAATCCCTCAAGGGTTGCACAGTCCAATTGCCTCCTAACACAGTAAAATTAGGGTTTTGGTTCCTGCAAAGAAAATGAGGTTTTCAAGGGTCCAATCAAGTCCCATATTCCCACATACATTGTCAAGCATCCATATGTCAAGTTTTAAGACTCACAGCATCAAGTTGCCCAGTCAAAAACCCTAATTGCTCCACAGTCAACTGCAGGGGCAAAATGGTCATTTGACAGTCAAAAGTCAAGATTTTTGGTCAACATCTTATTTTGAAGCCACAATCATCATTTGATCAATTATTGATCATGATTCTCAAAGCATGGCTCAAAAAGTCTCATGATGCAAAAGTTTCTATTTTTGGACAGTTGAAAAAGTCAACTGCAAATTGACCAAGGCATAACTTCTTCCTGGTTCATCAGAAAAATCCCATACAAAGCTTATTTTGAAGAGAATGACATTTCCTACAACTCATCTTCACACTCTAAGTCCAAGAAATGCTCTCACAAAAAGTTATCAATTTCAACATTATAAGTCATTTTCAAAAGTCAACAAAAAGGCACTTTAAGTCAAAGACCATAACTTGAGATTGGTAAATCAAAAAGACATGGGACCAAAGGCATTGGTTAGAGGACTTCAAGACCTTTCCAAAATGTCCAAGAACATGTTCATAGCTTCAAAATTGAGCAAGATATGCATTGGAGAAGTTGGGAAATTTTTGGGAAATTTCAAAAGTCAACTTTGCCTAAAACACTTCAAAATTGCTAATGGGCCTCAATTTCTTTCTTGAATCATTACCCAAAGCCTATGCACGACCCATTGAGCTCAAAATAATTTATTTTCTTATTTTTGATTAATTAATTAAATTTATATTTATATTAATTCATTTAATTAGATTTAATTATGGGAAAATTCAAAGATATGATTTTGTAGATCTTTTTGTGCAGCAAATCAAACTAGGGCAAGATGGCAAGGTCGTTTCTCATCCAAGGGGACAAGATCTCCCATAATTGGCAAGGTTTCATTGAAACAAAAGATTGAAATTTCATGATTGAAAATAAAATATTAAAATCATAAATTCATGGATCCATGGGCTTGTTTTTGACCTAATTCTAATCACGTACTTATGCACAACCTAACCTTATTCCACAAGACACGAAAAAGCTGCTGAAGCTGCATAACCAAGTTGCCAAAATTCCAAAGAAATTGTGAAACTGATTTCTCACTTGCAGGACAGTTCAAGGCCTGAAATTGCTTCTAATACATTACTGGACCTTCCAGGAATCTATTAGCATCAAGAACCAATCCAAACGCGCAAAGAACTGAAGAACATAGGCCACACGGTTTATCTTGTTTTTTAAAATTGCATAACATGATTCATGAGCTTTTAACCATTTTTCTTGTTTGATTTGCACTAATAGAGACCTTCTGAAGCGATTGGTACAACTCAATTGAATTAATGTTTCCTGAATCAAGATTCACCATGGACGAAAATTAGGTTTTCAGAAGCTTCAAATTAGGGCTTTCCTTGTATGGAAAAATTAGACCTTTAGACCTATATAGCTGAATTCAGAAGCTCAAAACGAAGCAAATGATACCCTCGTGCCCTTTTTATATTTCCTCCTCTTCTAATCGCTATTTTCACAGTTTCAGTTTAGTGGGGGTTTAAAACCCCCGCTACTTGTTTTATATTTTGCAGGAAGAACGAAGAAGAAGCATGCGTGTCCAGGCGTGGTTGGGTGATTCAAATATCTGGCGCGTTTTTTTTTGTTTTATACCATTAACTTTTGTTTTATTATATATTACTTGTTTTCCATTGTATATACAAACGCGCGCAACAGCTCAGTTGGTGGATGACATGCTTGGCAAGCATAGGGACCTGGGTTCGATTCCCAGACCCCCCATATACTTAATGAATTTTGTTTTAACATGCTCACATGTAGCGCTTCTCCAATGTCTCAGCATACAGCCTCACGCATGACTTGCCAAGTGGCTTCAAAGTCCAATCCAGTGGCTTCAGAAATAATTCCGTGGTGTACCTCAGTCAGCCAACACGCACGTGATCCCTAAAAGTCAATGAGGCCTTGTGCTAATGGGCCAGAATTCTTCAATCTTACCTCCATTTTGGGCCTGATACCCATTTGGTTTGCATCTTTTTCAATTTTATTTTCTTTTCTCTTCTAATTCTTTTTAATTGTTTTAATTGTTTTTTTACCATAAAATATTTTTTCATAATAAAAAATCAGAAACAAAAAAAATGTTTTATATTTAATTGTTATTAATTTCACCACTAACCTATTTTTTATAAATAAATAATTAACAATTAATATAGTTTAAATTAGGTTTTAATTCAATATTTTCTTAATAAATAAAATACATAGAATTAGGTTTTGACATTTGTATCTTTTTTCTTAATTAATTATTTTTATTTATTATTATTAATTACTATTATTTTTGTAAATAACATGTAATTAAATTAATTAACTAGTAAATTTGGTTAACTTTAATATTTTCTTTAATAACTTAAAATAATTTAGAACTAGGGTTTCCTTCTAATTTTAATTTTCTTTATTTTCTTAAATATAAAAAACACAAAAAGACACCTTTCTTTAATTAAATAATAATTAGGTTTTAATTTCATTTAATTTCAAGCAAAGGGTCAAAATCCTCGGACGTTCAATTTTAATCTATTTCGCGCATTTATTTTCTCATTGATTATTATGTAATTGCTCAAGGATGTAATAGTAATTAGGTTTATCGCTTTTCTTTTACTTTCCGCACTTTTATCAAAAAACGGGTCTTTGTATTTTGGCGATGTATAGACCCGCGCCTTGTAATAGCGTAGCTTTTATCTTTCCGCTTTTTAATTTTTCGCACTCTTAAATTCTAACTTTGTATGAAAGAATGTATGCTAATTAAAAACAAGCGTAGCTCACAATGCCATGATCAAAGATAACTGCTAAACTGAAAACAACACACAAATACACACACCACTTCTAGGGTACGCCTCACCTGTTGCCTTCGAAACGTGGTCGTCAAGTATAGGACGTTTTAGTAAGTCCTTATGTCCATGATTCAGTTGCCTCGAAACAGTTGCCTCGAAACAGTTGCCTCAAAACAGTTGCCTAGAAACGGTTGCCTCGGATTAAAAATGTATCAAAGACATAAGGGTAGCTTCTAAGGTGTCCTAACTGTTGCTTCGGTGACCACACTGTCCCTACACTCGAATTGACCCGAACACCTCCAACGGTGGTGCTACCTACCTCTCAATGGTGGGAGGGCACTACCTTAAGGACTTTTACACAGCCTAATTCCTTAGGGTAGGTAGATGACTCATGGATACTTGCTCTCTAAAAAACAAAACAAAATCTTTTCACACTGACACTTTCAAAAAGCTTTCAAAACAATTTTTCAAACACTCTTGAGGACAAATACAAGAGTTATTCAGAAATCTTTCAATGAAACTCTTTCAAACCCACTCACATTTGAAAAGCAAACAACATTTTGAAAACATAAGAGCAAGTATCTAAGAGCCCATGGATAACCATGGATAGAAAGGGTGCTAACACCTTCCTTTTCTATAAATCTACCTCCCGAACCGAGTGACAATCTCATAAGGAATTTTGCTGTGCTTTTGTCCTGTCCATGTTGGAGAAAATAAAAGACGGTGGCGACTCTTGCTTCCGCGACATTTCGCGAACCAGCGTTAAACAGTCAGTTCTAAATCCACCGATCACAGAACTGGCGACTCTGCTGGGGACACTTAAAGTGAGGTGTACCTTAGGATAGCTCATACTTGTGTTTTCAATTATCTGAATTGTTTGCTTTATTATTGTGGGTACTGTCTCGGGAGTTCTATAGATCCTAACCCGGATCTGGGGGATACCTTCTTAGAAAGTAGCAACAAGACTGTGAGGGAACTGTGCGGGGTATACCGACACGTTTGAAGCAGTCTGCTACGTTGATGTGGCACTTTGGTGAGTACCAGTAACCCTTGAGTCAAGTCAAGGAGAGTACGGGGCCGCCGCGTGGTATCGTGAAGCATCAACTGACCTTAGGAACCTTAATCGAACCATCTTGGCCTCTTTAGGGTAGTGAGATAACTGACTTTGGTGCAGTCCGAAGTTGGTTGATACTCGATGCTACACTCATTGAGGGTTGTTTTCTTGGAATATTTCGGTCGCCAGTTCAGTGGCTAAATCGAAATGATGAACACAGAAAACAATCCAATGATATTGAGACCCTTAGAACCCGGTTACTTCTGATAGGATAGGTTTGAGCCCACCAACTTCAAGAGGGTAATACCCAGACCCCATGCTGGCCTAAACTCTAAGGGTTGTGGTGTGACTTGTATGCTTTACCATGTTTGCTTTTGTGAATACTTGTGGTGTGCTTTATCATAGCATCATAACATCATACAGCATCATATGCATTGACTAACCATTTCAGGGGTTCGAATCTTCATCTTTGTTCTTGTTTTGTAGGACATGGAAACTATTCGCAGAAAGACAATTCAGATCAGCCTTGTAAGGATCCCTCTTCAGCTTAAGGAACTTATATCCAGGATTCCCGAGAGCTCTTCTTTCAGTGAGAAACATGGAAGACTCATCAGCTTGGTCAACACCAACATTGAGGAAGATATGATAAAGGTCCTCTTCCAGTTCTTTGATCCTCTGCACCACTGCTTTACTTTCCTGGATTATCAACTGGTGCCTACATTGGAAGAGTTCTCCCGGCTTCTGAAGATCCCTATCCTTAGTCAACTACCCTACAACGGTACGAAAAAGGAACCCAAACTTGAAGAGATTGCTAAAGCCTTACGCCTACAACCATCTGACATCAAGGGACATTGGAAAGTTAGAAGCGGTATCAAAGGGTTCTTGGCCAGGATTCTATTTGAGAAGGCCCAAGAATGTTGGAATTCCCTTGACCTACAAGCCTTTGAAGAAGTTGTGGCCCTCCTTGTCTATGGGTTGGTGTTGTTCCCGAATCCCGATCAGCTTATATATATCAATGCTGTCAAGATCTTCATGTCCAGGAATCCTATACCTACGTTGCTTGGGGACATCCTTCACTCATGTTACACTCGAACCATGAGAAAAAGAGGTGTTCTCATGTGCTGCACTCCTCTCCTGGGAAGGTGGTTTATTTCGCACCTTCCACAATCAGTTTTGAAGAACGAGCGGGGTTTGAGATGGTCACAATGATTAATGACTCTTACACATGCAGATATACATTGGTTCTCTCGGTCCAGATAGGATGTCACTATCATTGATCGTTGCGGGGAGTTTCCTAATGTTCCTTTACTTGGAATCAGAGGAGGTATTACTTACAACCCACGCTTGGCTTTGAGACAGTTTGGTTATGCTCGGAGGGATGGCCCTCATGACATGTTAATTCCTGACATAGTTTTTGACTTCGACAACGATGCACAAGGACTTCGCCAGAGATTTATCAGATCTTGGAGGATGCCCAACAGGGTAGACAGCAAGACACTGGGGCACAAGAACTCCATCCCGTTGGAGGCTTATCTCAAGTGGGCACGAGCTCGCTCCCAGAAGTTAGTGATGCCATATCCTCATGTTCTCCCTGTGATCAAAGAGCCAGTATTGGAAGGAGAGGTGTCCTACACCATTCAACATCCTGACATGCCTACCTCCTGGGAAGAAATGCAGAAGAGCTGGATCCAGCTTAAGGAAGAACGGAATTCTCTTGAGTCCAGTCTACATGCTAGTGAGAAGAAGGTCTTGGAGCTCACCCGCCTACTGCACGAGGAAAAGACTCTCAATACTTACATAGCTCCAAAGAGGATGCGCAATGTCTTTTGGGATTGATTTACTTTGTAATGTTTGCCCATGAGGCCTTGATGTACTGAACAATTATTTCTTAATGATAACGTGTGTTCCCTTTTGTCTACAACAAATTTGAACTTTAGAACCCTTGAATGCATTGCATAAACACATATCATGCATCATGTGCATAGCAGGTACTCTTTTTTACAGGTGGTTTAATCTTCTTCGCTGTTTATTTCAGCTCGCCATCATGAATCCTGAATCATCTACTGAGCAATCCATCAAGGCCCTTCAGGCTCAGAACGCCCAGTTCCAAGAGCTGATCATGAGTTTGGCCCAAGGTCAAGAGGAATTGAAAGCTCTGCTGGTCAAGAAGAAGAAGAAGAGAACTGTACTATTCAACACTGGCCGGAGGTTTGGTAACACACTGCAGAATAAGGTTGATCAAGCTGGTTCTTCTATGGGAAAAAGCAGTCCCCAAGGGGGAAGGGTCCCTAGTCTGGTGGTCTCTGACAACGAGACTGATTTCAATGAGGAGCAGTATCCTCCAGCTGAAGACAAGTACAAGCAGTTAGAGGATCGTCTGAATGCCATGGAAATTCAACAAGTGCCTGGGTTGGATTTTGGAGACTTGGGTCTATCTTCTGGTGTGGTGATCCCACACAAGTTCAAAGCACCATCTTTCGCAAAGTATGACGGGGCGTCCTGCCCTAAGCTACATCTCAGATCTTATGTGCGGAAGATCCAACCATACATTGTGGACAAGAACTTATGGATCCATTTCTTCCAGGAGAGTCTTTCAGGGACTCATCTCGAATGGTTCGATCAGGTGGATGGAGCCAAGGTTCGTAACTGGAAGGATTTGGCTACTGCTTTTTACAAGCAGTATCAGTATAATGCCGACCTCGCTCTTACACGTACCCAACTCCAGGGTATGTCGCTAGGATCGGGAGAAGGTTTTAAAGAGTATGTGCAGAAGTGGAGGGACCTGGCTAGCAGGGTGCAGCCACCGTTAACTGACCGTGAGCTTGTGGACATGTTCTTGGGTACCCTATTCGGGCCGTTCTTCAATCATCTCATTGGTAATTCGTCTGCAGGGTTTACAGATCTCATTCTGACTGGGGAGAGGATAGAAGCTCGTATGAAGTCAGGGAAAATACAGAAAGGGGCGTCCTCAAGCTCTGAGAAAAAGCCTTTTAAAAAGGAAGCCAGTGCTGTGTATGGGCCTAGAAGGCAAAACAAACCAGAACGCCGCCAAGCTGTCAACGCGGTGGTAATTGCAAAGCCTACTGCCGCTCCTCGGCAACCTAACCAACCAAGGGGTGAGAGACCCAGAAGAGAATATACTCGGCTTAGTATGACCTTGTCACAGATCTTGCCGCAACTGCTATCGACCAACTTGGTAACCGTCAGAGAAGCTCTGAAGGTGGTAAACACAACATCTCCGAAGTGTAATCCCAATGCCCGATGTGCTTATCACTCTGATAGCCCGTGGCATTCTACTGATGATTGTTGGGCCCTAAGAAATAAGGTTCAGGACCTTATCGATGCCAAAGAAGTTCAGTTCGAGGCGCCCGAGAAGCCTAATGTGGTGACAACTCCCCTACCTGGCCATGGAGTGAATGCTATCAGGGATGGTGACGAAGTGGAAGAATCTGAGTTCAACAGCTGGACCTGCCCGACAACCGACAGTGGACTAAACAATTGGACTGCAAAAGACCACATACCTGTTACTTTTGTTACGCAGTAATGAATCCCTTTGTGTTTTATTTGTAATGAACAATAAATTGAAACTTTATGGCCCGGTGTCTTACCCGGGGCACCGTGGCTTCATTTGTGAGGGCTTATTACTCATCATTTCCATATATCATGAATAAAGACATTGGACGTTTTTCACATTTCAAATCTTGTGCTCCCTTTCTTTCTTTCTTTTATATATTTCAAAACAGCTATATTTACACACACTCACTTATACAGGTTCCAATCCACTCTGGATCTCACTGGTAATGACTCTGCTACCGCCAGTTATGACTTCGAAAATCCGATCAACTTAGCCGAAGACGAAGGTGAAGATGATTGCGAAGTGCCTGGTGAGCTTGCAAGACTGTTACTCCAGGAAGAGAGGGCCATTCAGCCACATGAAGAGCCAGTGGAAACGGTAAATCTGGGTACTGAGACAGATAGAAAGGAAGTTAAGATTGGTGCCAATCTGGAGCTCAGCGTAAAACAACGGTTGATTCAGATGTTGCATGATTATGTGGAAATCTTCGCCTGGTCTTACGAAGACATGCCTGGGCTGGATACCGACATTGTGGTTCATCACCTACCTACCAAAGAAGATTGCCCTCCGGTTAAGCAAAAGGTCCGCCGTATGCGTCCAGAGATGTCCGAAAAGATCAAAGCTGAGGTTATGAAACAATTTGATGTCGGGTTTCTAGCAGTGACTTCTTACCCTCAATGGGTTGCCAACGTGGTTCCAGTGCCGAAGAAAGATGGTAAGGTCAGAATGTGTGTCGATTACAGGGATTTGAACAGGGTCAGCCCTAAGGATGATTTCCCTCTGCCTCACATCGACGTTCTGGTTCACAATACTGCTCAGCACAAGGTGTTCTCCTTCATGGACGGGTTTTCGGGTTATAATCAGATCAAGATGGCTCCTGTAGACATGGAAAAGACTACCTTTGTTACTCAGTGGGGCACCTTCTGCTACAAGGTCATGCCATTCGGGTTGAAAAATGCTGGGGCAACCTACCAACGTGCCATGGTTGCTTTATTTCATGACATGATCCACCATGAGATTGAAGTGTATGTCGACGATATGATTGCAAGGTCCCAAACTGAGGAGGAACACCTTGACCATCTACAGAAGCTGTTTGACCGTTTAAAGTTGTACAAGCTGAGGTTGAATCCGAACAAATGCACCTTTGGGGTAAGATCTGGGAAGTTGCTAGGCTTCATCGTGAGCGACAAAGGTATTCAAGTGGACCCTGTCAAGGTTAAAGCCATACAAGAAATGCCAGTTCCCAAGACAGAGAAAGAAGTCAAAGGCTTTCTAGGACGTCTGAATTACATTGCCCGATTCATCTCGCATCTAACTGCTACCTGTGAACCGATCTTCAAGCTGCTGAAGAAAGATCAAGTAGTACATTAGAATGATGAATGTCATGCCGCTTTCGACAGAATCAAAGAGTATCTCCAAGAGCCACCCATTCTTATGCCACCGGTTGAAGGGAGACCTCTAATACTATACTTGACGGTACTTGACAACTCAATGGGGTGTGTGCTGGGGCAGCATGACGAGTCTGGCCGAAAAGAGCACGCCATTTATTACCTTAGCAAAAAGTTTACCGACTGTGAGACCCGATACTCACTGCTCGAGAAAACTTGCTGCGCTTTGGTATGGGCTGCTCGCCGGCTGAGACAGTATATGCTGACTCACACTACTCTGTTGATTTCAAAAATGGATCCAATAAAGTACATATTCAAAAAGCCTGCTCTGTCTGGAAGAATAGCAAGATGGCAGATGATCTTGACAGAATACGACATCCAGTACACGACTCAGAAAGAAATCAAGGGAAGTGTATTGGCAGACCATTTGGCACACCAGGCAGTGGACGACTACCAGTCAATAAACTTTGAATTTCCTGACGAGAGCATCATGGTAGTGACTGATTGTGAAGTACCTGGACCAGATGAAGGACCTGAGGAAGGATCCCAATGGTCTATGCACTTTGACGGAGCCTCGAACGCTTTGGGTAATGGCATTGGCGCTGTGATCATATCCCCTCAAGGCACTCATACTCCACTCACTGCCCGGCTATGTTTCAACTGCACCAACAACATGGCGGAGTATGAGGCATGCATCATGGGTCTTCAAGCTGCGATTGACTTAAGGATCAAGTTTCTGAGTGTCTTCGGAGATTCCGCTCTCGTGATCAATCAGATCAAAGGCGAGTGGGATACGAAACACCCAAATCTTATTCCTTACAAAGAATGTGTGTTGACATTGATCCCCCATTTCACGGAGATAACTTTTGAACATTTCCCAAGAGAGGAGAATCAGTTGGCGGACGCGTTGGCTACGATGTCTTCTATGTTCAAAGTCAAATGGGACAATGAGGCTCCACGGATCATTATCTGGAAATTGGACGAACCTGCATATTGCTGTGATCTCGAGGCTGAAGAGGTAACTGAAAAACCCTGGTACCATGAGGTGAAGAGGTATCTGGAAGCTCAAGAATACCCTGAAGGGGCATCCATCAATGACAAGAAGTTCCTGAGAAGGTTCGCTGCAAAGTTCTTCCTCAGCAACGGCATTCTCTACAAGCGAAACCATGATTCAACCTTACTGCGTTGTGTGGATAAGACTGAAGCAGAAAAGATCATGGCAGAGCTACATGAAGGTACCTTCGGAATGCATTCTAGTGGACATACTATGGCAAAGAAAATCCTTCGGGCAGGATATTTCTGGTCCACAATGGAAGCTGATTGTTACCAACATTCTCGGACGTGTCATAAGTGTCAGATCTATGCAGATAAGGTGCACGTTCCTCTAGTCCCTCTGAATGTCTTGACAGCACCTTGGCCTTTTGCAATGTGGGGCATTAATATGATCAGCGAGATTAAACCTACGGCATCCAACGGGCACCGCTTCATCCTAGTGGCGATCAATTACTTTACAAAGTGGGTTGAAGCAGCTTCCTATGCTACTGTGACCAAGAATGTCGTGGCACGGTTCATTCGGCATAACCTGATCTGTCGATACGGTGTACCAGAGAGGATCATTACGGACAACGGTACCAATTTTAACAACAAGATGATCACTGAGCTCTGCGAGCAGTTCAAGATACAACACCACAACTCTTCTCCTTACCGGCCGAAGATGAACGGGGTTGTCGAAGCGGCAAATAAGAATATCAAGAAGATTGTGCAGAAGATGACAGTGACCTATAAAGATTGGCACGAGATGTTACCGTTTTCTCTTCATGGGTACCGTACCTCAGCAAGGACGTCAACCGGGGCGACTCCCTTTTCCTTGGTCTACGGCATGGAGGCAGTCTTGCCGATTGAAGTCCAGATACCCTCTCTCCGAATAATGAAGGATGCAGATCTGAGCGAAGATGACTGGATCCAGACTCGACTTGATCAATTAAACCTAATTGAAGAAAAGAGACTCATTGCTATTTGTCATGGTCAAACGTATCAGAAACGGATGATCAGAGCATTTAATAAGAAAGTCAGACCACAAGAGTATCAAGTTGGGGACCTGGTAATCAAACACATCATTCTTCCTCAAAGTGATCTCAGGGGCAAATGGACCCCTACATACGAAGGGCCATTTGTGGTTAAACATGTCTTCTCAAGAGGAGCCATGATTCTAACCACCATGGATGGTGACGACCTTCCTCACCCCGCCAATGCAGACATAGTAAAAAGATACTACGCATGATAAAAAGACCCGCTAGGTTGACATACCTAGGCAAAAATTAGGGCTTCCTGGCGAACCAAAAGGGTTCGGGCAAAATAAGGGATGAAATAAAAAAAATTTGTACACCCGACAAGTCGAAAACCTGAAAAGGCGGCTTGGGCAAAAATGGGTATCCCGGTGGACTGAAAACCCGAAAGGGCG
The DNA here is from genome assembly GCA_948472305.1 of Vicia faba. Taxonomy (NCBI): domain Eukaryota; kingdom Viridiplantae; phylum Streptophyta; class Magnoliopsida; order Fabales; family Fabaceae; genus Vicia; species Vicia faba. The sequence goes on along the minus strand of OX451737.1, from coordinate 73,815,317 downwards.
GTCCATGCAAAAGTTAGGGATTAAAGCGTAATACTATGTCTCATTGAATCACCTTGCATCCAGAATCCGGTATCAACATCAAGTTCAGACGGCATCGATCAATCAGTTTCATCTTCAACTAAGCAGCCAAGTGATGAGACGCTCGAAGATATAAAGGCAATAGCAGAGTTGGAACCCAGTGGGATTATCTTTTCACATAGATGTTTTGTTTTCTTTGTACAAATTGTATAAACTCTGTTGTTCGGCGGCGTTCTCTTACTAGGACATCAGCTTCTTGTACATAAGTGCCTATTTACAGGCCAATTCAAAATCAATACAAATTCACTTTTCAGACCAATTGCCAATTGTTTTTCGTTTTCTGTTTTGTTTTGTAAAGAACGTCCAATGTTCAATGGTGATATATGCATTTGACACTAATTGCTAACTCACAAATATTTGCATACGAAACAAAGGATTAATTACAGGTAACATCAGAAACAGGGGCAATAACGAGTTGTCTAAGCAATCTAATTTCTCTGTCCACCAAGGTACCAAGGTAAGTTTGGCTGAAGAATGTAACCCATATACCTTCACTCCTCGCCGAGTAAGACAAGATGCAATAATTCTCCCCAAGCAGTTAGTCTCCCATCAGCCCTAACAAGGCACAATACCTCCAGCAATTCAGCAACACTCTTCCCAAGTAGAGTTAGCATATTGCCAAGCCTTAAGGAATATGGATTATCCCCAGCAGATCTCAATATTCCCCAACGGAGTATACAGACATTCCTAACAAGCATCCCCGGCAGTATTGATCTAAGATTGTTCCCCGGCGGAATACCGGAAATCCAGTGGAGCCATTCCCCAGTCCAATCTGAAAAGTTTCCCCAGGAAAGTGGAATCCATACCCCCAGCAGGTCTTGAAGCTTATCCCCAGTAGATTCTGGAAGCTTGTTACCCGCATAGCACGAACGCTCTCCCCCAACTATATTCAAAGGTTATTTCCCCACCAGGATATAACTGGGTTATCCTCAGCCAATTGCCACGGAAAGATCGCCCTCGGCGAAGTCTTCCTATCCCCAGCAGAGTTCATCAATTCCCTCAACAAAGCTTATAAATGGTATCCCCAGCGGAGTTAACATCAGCATCTCAGCAAAGTGCCTCTTTCCCCACAGAGCATTCCCCGCAGAGTAATCTATTCGCCAAGTTTATTCCCCAACGGAGTCATCTTCTCCTACCGGTATTCTTGCAACCATCATCCCCAACGGAGACGAAGCTATACTCTTCCACATCAGCCCAGGATTTGATTTCCCAGTATTCGTCAAGGATTTATTTTCCTAGACAAAAACACATTTCATAAACATCACATCTTCATACATTATAGCATGCACATACGCATCACGAACATACAATCTCATTTATTTTGAGAACATCACGCATCTCATACATCATGATATCACATACAACTAACGTTTTGTCTTTTCAGGACAAAGGTCAGTACAAAGATGATTACTATCAACTGTCGCAACTAAAGATTCGATTCCTGTATCTTGGCAGGGTGTATCTGTTGACGACTAATTCCAGACTCGATTCCTGTATCCTGCCAGGGCACGTCTGAAGAGTTTGAAGATCCGATTCCTGTATCTTGCCAGGGTGTATCTGTTGACGACTAATTCCAGACTCGATTCCTGTATCTTGCTAGGGAACGTCTGAAGAGTTTGAAGATCTGACTCCTGTATCTTGCCAGGGTGTATCTGTTGACGACTAATTCCAGACTCGATTCCTATATCCTGCCAGGGCACGTCTGAAGAGTTTGAGGATCCGATTCCTGTATCTTGCCAGGGTGTATCTGTTGACCACTAATTCCAGACTCGATTCTTGTATCCTGCCAGGGCACGTCTGAAGAGTTTGAAGATCCGATTCCTGTATCTTTCCAGGGTGTATCTGTTGACGACTAATTCCATACTCGATTCTTGTATCCTGCCAGGGAACGTCTGAAGAGTTTGAAGATCCGATTCCTGTATCTTGCCAGGGTGTATCTGTTGACGACTAATTCTAGACTCGATTCCTGTATCTTGCCAGGGCACGTCTGAAGAGTTCGAAGATCCGATTCCTGTATCTTGCCAGGGTGTATCTGTTGACGACTAATTCCAGAATCGATTCCTATATCTTGCCAGGGCACGTCTGAAGAGTTTGAAGATCCGATTCCTGTATGTTGCCAGGGTATATCTGTTGACGAATAATTCCAGACTCGATTCCTGTATCTTGCCAGGGCACGTCTGAAGAGTTCGAAGATCCGATTCCTATATCTTGCCAGGGTGTATCTGTTGACGATTAATTCCGGATTCGATTCCTGTATCTGGCCAGGGCACATCTGTGAGTAACCGATTGAAGATTCGATACCTGTATCCAGCCAGGGCACATCTACATAAAGAGTTTGAAGATCAACCCCTGTAACAGGCCAGGTATCTATTTTTCTCAGGTACGCAAGTTCTCGCTAAGGAATCTCTTACGCGATCGACACCTAGATGGCATCTATAAGCCCATCCACATACCGACAGTCTCCAAATGGCATCTATAAGCCCATTCCCGACAAGGTTCTGTCATACTTCCAGATGGCATCTATAAGCCCATCCTCCTATCCATCAGTCTCCAAATGGCATCTGTAAGCCCATTCCCTACATCACACTGCTGATACTCTACTATGTGAGTGCAAATTTTTGGGCACTCTAGTGTTCAATCATCTTCCACCTTCGGATCACGAAAGGCACGCCAGCCAATCTACATCCTCAGGTCTAAGAAGATTGAACAGGGGCAACTGTTGTACCCCAAAATTTTCCCTCCCATATTCTTCAAGATTTGGCAAGATCATGGTTCAAAATCCCTCAAGGGTTGCACAGTCCAATTGCCTCCTAACACAGTAAAATTAGGGTTTTGGTTCCTGCAAAGAAAATGAGGTTTTCAAGGGTCTAATCAAGTCCCATATGCCCACATACATTGTCAAGCATCCATATGTCAAGTTTCAAGACTCACAACATCAAGTTGCCCATTCAAAAACCCTAATTGCTCCACAATCAACTGCAGGGGCAAAATGGTCATTTGACAGTCAAAAGTCAAGATTTTTGGTCAACATATTATTTTGAAGCCACAATCATCATTTGATCAATTCTTGATCATGATTCTCAAAGAATGGCTCAAAAAGTCTCAAGATGCAAAAGTTTCTATTTTTGGACAGTTGAAAAAGTCAACTGCAAATTGACCAAGGCATAACTTCTTCATGGTTCATCAGAAAAATCCCATCCAAAGCTCATTTTTAAGAGAATGACATTTCCTACAACTCATCTTCACACTCCAAGTCCAAGAAATGCTCTCACAAAAAGTTATCAATTTCAACATTATAGGTCATTTTCAAAAGTCAACAAAAAGGCACTTTAAGTCAAAGACCATAACTTTAGATTGGTAAATCAAAATGACATGGGACCAAAGGCATTGGTTAGAGGACTTCAAGACCTTTCCAAAATGTCCAAGAACATGTTCATAGCTTCAAAATTGAGCAAGATATGCATTGGAGAAGTTGGGAAATTTTTGGGAATTTTCAAAAGTCAACTTTGCCTAAAACACTTCAAAATTGCTAATGGGCCTCAATTTCTTTCTTGAATCATTACCCAAAGCCTATGCACGACCCATTGAGCTCAAAATAATTTATTTTCTTATTTTTGATTAATTAATTAAATTTATATTTATATTAATTCATTTAATTAGATTTAATTATGGGAAAATTCAAAGATATGATTTTGTAGATCTTTTTGTGCAGCAAATCAAACTAGGGCAAGATGGCAAGGTCGTTTCTCATCCAAGAGGACAAGATCTCCCATAATTGGCAAGGTTTCATTGAAAAAAAAGATTGAAATTTCATGATTGAAAATCAAATATTAAAATCATAAATTCATGGATCCATGGGCTTGTTTTTGACCTAATTCTGATCACGTACTTATGCACAACCTAACCTTATTCCACAAGACACGAAAAAGCTGCTGAAGCTGCATAACCAAGTTGCCAAAATTCCAAAGAAATTGTGAAACTGATTTCTCACTTGCACGACAGTTCAAGGCCTGAAATTGCTTCTAATACATTACTGGACCTTCTAGGAATCTATTAGCATCAAGAACCAATCCAAACGCGCAAAGAACTGAAGAACATAGGCCACACGGTTTATCTTGTTTTTTAAAATCGCATAACATGATTCATGAGCTTTTAACCATTTTTCTTGTTTGATTTGCACTAATAGAGACCTTCTGAAGCGATTGGTACAACTCAATTGAATTAATGTTGCCTGAATCAAGATTCACCATGGACGAAAATTAGGTTTTCAGAAGCTTCAAATTAGGGCTTTCCTTGTATGGAAAAATTAGACCTTTAGACCTATATAGCTGAATTCAGAAGCTCAAAACGAAGAAAATGATACCCTCGCGCCCTTTTTATATTTCCTCCTCTTCTAATCGCTATTTTCACAGTTTCAGTTTAGTGGGGGTTTAAAACCCCCGCTACTTGTTTTATATTTTGCAGGAAGAACGAAGAAGAAGCATGCGTGTCCAGGCGTGGTTGGGTGATTCAAATATCTGGCGCGTTTTTTTTGTTTTATACCATTAACTTTTGTTTTATTATATAATACTTGTTTTCCATTGTATATACAAACGCGCGCAACAACTCAGTTGGTGGATGACACGCTTGGCAAGCATATGGACCTGGGTTCGATTCCCAGGCCCCCCCATATACTTAATGAATTTTGTTTTAACATGCTCACATGTAGCGCTTCTCCAACGTCTCACCATACAGACTCACGCATGACTTGCCAAGTGGCTTCAAAGTCCAATCCAGTGGCTTCAGAAATAATTCCATGGTGTACCTCAGTCAGCCAACACGCACGTGATCCCTAAAAGTCAATGAGGCCTTGTGCTAATGGGCCAGAATTCTTCAATCTTACCTCCATTCTGGGCCTGATACCCCTTTGGTTTGCATCTTTTTTAATTTTATTTTCTTTTCTCTTCTAATTCTTTTTAATTGTTTTAATTGTGTTTTTACCATAAAATAATTTTTCATAATAAAAAATCAGAAACAAAAAAAATGTTTTATATTTAATTGTTATTAATTTCACCACTAACCTATTTTTTATAAATAAATAATTAACAATTAATATAGTTTAAATTAGGTTTTAATTCAATATTTTCTTAATAAATAAAATACATAGAATTAGGTTTTGACATTTATATCTTTTTTCTTAATTAATTATTTTTATTTATTATTATTAATTACTATTATTTTTGTAAATAACATGTAATTAAATTAATTAACTAGTAAATTAGGTTAACTTTAATATTTTCTTTAATAACTTAAAATAATTTAGAACTAGGGTTTCCTTCTAATTTTAATTTTCTTTATTTTCATAAATATAAAAAACACAAAAAGACACCTTTCTTTAATTAAATAATAATTAGGTTTTAATTTCATTTAATTTCAAGCAAAGGGTCAAAACCCTCGGACGTTCAATTTTAATCTATTTCACGCATTTATTTTCTCATTGATTATTATGTAATTGCTCAAGGATGTAATAGTAATTAGGTTTATCGCTTTTCTTTTACTTTCCGCACTTTTATCAAAAAACGGGTCTTTGTATTTTGGCGATGTATAGACCCGCGCCTTGTAATAGCGTAGCTTTTATCTTTCCGCTTTTTAATTTTTCGCACTCTTAAATTCTAACTTTGTATGAAAGAATGTATGCTAATTAAAAACAAGCGTAGCTCACAATGCCATGATCAAAGATAACTGCTAAACTGAAAACAACACTCAAATACACACACCACTTCTAGGGTACGCCTCACCTGTTGCCTTCGAAACGTGGTCGTCAAGTATAGGACGTTTTAGTAAGTCCTTATGTCCATGATCCAGTTGCCTCGAAATAGTTGCCTCGAAACAGTTGCCTCAAAATAGTTGCCTCAGAATAGTTGCCTCGAAACGGTTGCCTCGGATTAAAAAAGGATCAAGGACATAAGGGTAGCTTCTAAGGTGTCCTAACTGTTGCTTCGGTGACCACACTGTCCCTACACTCGAATTGACCTGAACACCTCCAACGGTGGTGCTACCTACCTCTCAATGGTGGGAGGGCACTACCTTAAGGACTTTTACGCAGCCTAATTCCTTAGGGTAGGTAGATGACTCATGGATACTTGCTCTCTAAAAAACAAAACAAAATCTTTTCACACCGACACTTTGAAAAAGCTTTCAAAACAATTTTTCAAACACTCTTGAGGACAGATACAAGAGTTATTCAGAAATCTTTCAATGAAACTTTTTCAAACCCACTCACATTTGAAAAGCAAACAACATTTTGAAAACATAAGAGCAAGTATCTAAGAGCCCATGGATAACCATGGATAGAAAGGGTGTTAACACCTTCCCTTTCTATAAATCTACCTCCCGAACCGAGAGACAATCTCATAAGGAATTTTGCTGTGCTTTTGTCCTGTCCATGTTGGAGAAAATAAAAGACGGTGGCGACTCTTGCTTCCGCGACATTTCGCGAACCAGCGTTAAACAGTCAGTTCTAAATCCACCGATCACAGGGGTGATGCTGGAAGTAAAATGAGAGGCCCAATAGCCTTAGGGCCCATGCGTTGATTGAAACAAAAAGAAAGAAAAAATGTGAAAAGTTGTGAAAAGTGGCAGCGCTGGGGCTCAAACCCACGCCCTTCACATAATACGTGTGCTACCTTACCACTGGGGCGGCTATACATCCGGTGTATAAAACAAAACCAACACAATATATTACAAAACAAGTTCATGGTCTGTACTTATTCTTCAACCTTGGGCTAGCCATACCATCTGTATCTCATTCATTTCTCAACAAAAATGGAAAATGCAAACATGAAAGTTGTAGCAAATTCTATCACGATTCCAGAAATATAAATCACCATTACTATAAATCAAAGATGAATGAGAATTTTGATGGCCCTAATCTGAACCCTAATTGTTCCAGATATTTCAATCCCAAAATTCTCTAAGCTCAGGAAATATAAATTAAAACTATGGACATGGTTAGCTTTAGGGAACTGATGTCTACATTTTATCTTTGAAAATGGACGCTTAACAATGCCTATATGAGAAGTTTGAAAATCATAAAACTTACCTCATAGCTGAAGATTGTGTTTTGGGTTAGGGCAGCTTTCATGGTGTTGTGATGATTGAGTTAGCTTCCTTGAACCAATAGGAAGCTAATGCAATAGTTACTTTGAGCTGAGGATGGTTAAATTGTGTTGGAGAAGTCCAAGTGAAAAGCTCTGTTTTTGAAAATGGAGGATGACGATGGATATGTTACAGTTGTGTTGCAGGTGTTGGGATTTTTTATGTATGATGTTTTGAAGCTTTTGAAAGCAAAAGGCCAAGAAACGCACGAGTGAATTTGAAGATTGGATTAAAAACTCAGAAATGGAAAGTGGACCTTCCAGGAATCTATTAGCATCAAGAACCAATCCAAACGCGCAAAGAACTGAAGAACATAGGCCACACGGTTTATCTTGTTTTTTAAAATCGCATAACATGATTCATGAGCTTTTAACCATTTTTCTTGTTTGATTTGCACTAATAGAGACCTTCTGAAGCGATTGGTACAACTCAATTGAATTAATGTTGCCTGAATCAAGATTCACCATGGACGAAAATTAGGTTTTCAGAAGCTTCAAATTAGGGCTTTCCTTGTATGGAAAAATTAGACCTTTAGACCTATATAGCTGAATTCAGAAGCTCAAAACGAAGCAAATGATACCCTCGCGCCCTTTTTATATTTCCTCCTCTTCTAATCGTTATTTTCATAGTTTCAGTTTAGTGGGGGTTTAAAACCCCCGCTACTTGTTTTATATTTTGCAGGAAGAACGAAGAAGAAGCATGCGTGTCCAGGCGTGGTTGGGTGATTCAAATATCTGGCGCGTTTTTTTTTTGTTTTATACCATTAACTTTTGTTTTATTATATAATACTTGTTTTCCATTGTATATACAAACGCGCGCAACAACTCAGTTGGTGGATGACACGCTTGGCAAGCATAGGGACCTGGGTTCGATTCCCAGGCCCCCCCATATACTTAATGAATTTTGTTTTAACATGCTCACATGTAGCGCTTCTCCAACGTCTCACCATACAGACTCACGCATGACTTGCCAAGTGGCTTCAAAGTCCAATCCAGTGGCTTCAGAAATAATTCCATGGTGTACCTCAGTCAGCCAACACGCACGTGATCCCTAAAAGTCAATGAGGCCTTGTGCTAATGGGCCAGAATTCTTCAATCTTACCTCCATTCTGGGCCTGATACCCCTTTGGTTTGCATCTTTTTTAATTTTATTTTCTTTTCTCTTCTAATTCTTTTTAATTGTTTTAATTGTTTTTTTACCATAAAATAATTTTTCATAATAAAAAATCAGAAACAAAAAAAATGTTTTATATTTAATTGTTATTAATTTCACCACTAACCTATTTTTTATAAATAAATAATTAACAATTAATATAGTTTAAATTAGGTTTTAATTCAATATTTTCTTAATAAATAAAATACATAGAATTAGGTTTTGACATTTGTATCTTTTTTCTTAATTAATTATTTTTATTTATTATTATTAATTACTATTATTTTTGTAAATAACATGTAATTAAATTAATTAACTAGTAAATTAGGTTAACTTTAATATTTTCTTTAATAACTTAAAATAATTTAGAACTAGGGTTTCCTTCTAATTTTAATTTTCTTTATTTTCATAAATATAAAAAACACAAAAAGACACCTTTCTTTAATTAAATAATAATTAGGTTTTAATTTCATTTAATTTCAAGCAAAGGGTCAAAACCCTCGGACGTTCAATTTTAATCTATTTCACGCATTTATTTACTCATTGATTATTATGTAATTGCTCAAGGATGTAATAGTAATTAGGTTTATCGCTTTTCTTTTACTTTCCGCACTTTTATCAAAAAACGGGTCTTTGTATTTTGGCGATGTATAGACCCGCGCCTTGTAATAGCGTAGCTTTTATCTTTCCGCTTTTTAATTTTTCGCACTCTTAAATTCTAACTTTGTATGAAAGAATGTATGCTAATTAAAAACAAGCGTAGCTCACAATGCCATGATCAAAGATAACTGCTAAACTGAAAACAACACACAAATACACACACCACTTCTAGGGTACGCCTCACCTGTTGCCTTCGAAACGTGGTCGTCAAGTATAGGACGTTTTAGTAAGTCCTTATGTCAATGATCCAGTTGCCTCGAAACAGTTGCCTCGAAACAGTTGCCTCAAAATAGTTGCCTCGGAATAGTTGCCTCGAAACGGTTGCCTCGGATTAAAAAAGGATCAAGGACATAAGGGTAGCTTCTAAGGTGTCCTAATTGTTGCTTCGGTGACCACACTGTCCCTACACTCGAATTGACCTGAACACCTCCAACGGTGGTGCTACCTACCTCTCAATGGTGGGAGGGCACTACCTTAAGGACTTTTACGCAGCCTAATTCCTTAGGGTAGGTAGATGACTCATGGATACTTGCTCTCTAAAAAACAAAACAAAATCTTTTCACACCGACACTTTGAAAAAGCTTTCAAAACAATTTTTCAAACACTCTTGAGGACAGATACAAGAGTTATTCAGAAATCTTTCAATGAAACTTTTTCAAACCCACTCACATTTGAAAAGCAAACAACATTTTGAAAACATAAGAGCAAGTATCTAAGAGCCCATGGATAACCATGGATAGAAAGGGTGTTAACACCTTCCCTTTCTATAAATCTACCTCCCGAACCGAGAGACAATCTCATAAGGAATTTTGCTGTGCTTCTGTCCTGTCCATGTTGGAGAAAATAAAAGACGGTGGCGACTCTTGCTTCCGCGACATTTCGCGAACCAGCGTTAAACAGTCAGTTCTAAATCCACCGATCACAGGGGTGATGCTGGAAGTAAAATGAGAGGCCCAATAGCCTTAGGGCCCATGCGTTGATTGAAACAAAAAGAAAGAAAAAATGTGAAAAGTTGTGAAAAGTGGCAGCGCTGGGGCTCAAACCCACGCCCTTCACATAATACGTGTGCTACCTTACCACTGGGGCGGCTATACATCCGGTGTATAAAACAAAACCAACACAATATATTACAAAACAAGTTCATGGTCTGTACTTATTCTTCAACCTTGGGCTAGCCATACCATCTGTATCTCATTCATTTCTCAACAAAAATGGAAAATGCAAACATGAAAGTTGTAGCAAATTCTATCACGATTCCAGAAATATAAATCACCATTACTATAAATCAAAGATGAATGAGAATTTTGATGGCCCTAATCTGAACCCTAATTGTTCCAGATATTTCAATCCCAAAATTCTCTAAGCTCAGGAAATATAAATTAAAACTATGGACATGGTTAGCTTTAGGGAACTGATGTCTACATTTTATCTTTGAAAATGGACGCTTAACAATGCCTATATGAGAAGTTTGAAAATCATAAAACTTACCTCATAGCTGAAGATTGTGTTTTGGGTTAGGGCAGCTTTCATGGTGTTGTGATGATTGAGTTAGCTTCCTTGAACCAATAGGAAGCTAATGCAATAGTTACTTTGAGCTGAGGATGGTTAAATTGTGTTGGAGAAGTCCAAGTGAAAAGCTCTGTTTTTGAAAATGGAGGATGACGATGGATATGTTACAGTTGTGTTGCAGGTGTTGGGATTTTTTATGTATGATGTTTTGAAGCTTTTGAAAGCAAAAGGCCAAGAAACGCACGAGTGAATTTGAAGATTGGATTAAAAACTCAGAAATGGAAAGTGGACCTTCCAGGAATCTATTAGCATCAAGAACCAATCCAAACGCGCAAAGAACTGAAGAACATAGGCCACACGGTTTATCTTGTTTTTTAAAATCGCATAACATGATTCATGAGCTTTTAACCATTTTTCTTGTTTGATTTGCACTAATAGAGACCTTCTGAAGCGATTGGTACAACTCAATTGAATTAATGTTGCCTGAATCAAGATTCACCATGGACGAAAATTAGGTTTTCAGAAGCTTCAAATTAGGGCTTTCCTTGTATGGAAAAATTAGACCTTTAGACCTATATAGCTGAATTCAGAAGCTCAAAACGAAGCAAATGATACCCTCGCGCCCTTTTTATATTTCCTCCTCTTCTAATCGTTATTTTCATAGTTTCAGTTTAGTGGGGGTTTAAAACCCCCGCTACTTGTTTTATATTTTGCAGGAAGAACGAAGAAGAAGCATGCGTGTCCAGGCGTGGTTGGGTGATTCAAATATCTGGCGCGTTTTTTTTTGTTTTATACCATTAACTTTTGTTTTATTATATAATACTTGTTTTCCATTGTATATACAAACGCGCGCAACAACTCAGTTGGTGGATGACACGCTTGGCAAGCATAGGGACCTGGGTTCGATTCCCAGGCCCCCCCATATACTTAATGAATTTTGTTTTAACATGCTCACATGTAGCGCTTCTCCAACGTCTCACCATACAGACTCACGCATGACTTGCCAAGTGGCTTCAAAGTCCAATCCAGTGGCTTCAGAAATAATTCCATGGTGTACCTCAGTCAGCCAACACGCACGTGATCCCTAAAAGTCAATGAGGCCTTGTGCTAATGGGCCAGAATTCTTCAATCTTACCTCCATTCTGGGCCTGATACCCCTTTGGTTTGCATCTTTTTTAATTTTATTTTCTTTTCTCTTCTAATTCTTTTTAATTGTTTTAATTGTTTTTTTACCATAAAATAATTTTTCATAATAAAAAATCAGAAACAAAAAAAATGTTTTATATTTAATTGTTATTAATTTCACCACTAACCTATTTTTTATAAATAAATAATTAACAATTAATATAGTTTAAATTAGGTTTTAATTCAATATTTTCTTAATAAATAAAATACATAGAATTAGGTTTTGACATTTGTATATTTTTTCTTAATTAATTATTTTTATTTATTATTATTAATTACTATTATTTTTGTAAATAACATGTAATTAAATTAATTAACTAGTAAATTAGGTTAACTTTAATATTTTCTTTAATAACTTAAAATAATTTAGAACTAGGGTTTCCTTCTAATTTTAATTTTCTTTATTTTCATAAATATAAAAAACACAAAAAGACACCTTTCTTTAATTAAATAATAATTAGGTTTTAATTTCATTTAATTTCAAGCAAAGGGTCAAAACCCTCGGACGTTCAATTTTAATCTATTTCACGCATTTATTTACTCATTGATTATTATGTAATTGCTCAAGGATGTAATAGTAATTAGGTTTATCGCTTTTCTTTTACTTTCCGCACTTTTATCAAAAAACGGGTCTTTGTATTTTGGCGATGTATAGACCCGCGCCTTGTAATAGCGTAGCTTTTATCTTTCCGCTTTTTAATTTTTCGCACTCTTAAATTCTAACTTTGTATGAAAGAATGTATGCTAATTAAAAACAAGCGTAGCTCACAATGCCATGATCAAAGATAACTGCTAAACTGAAAACAACACACAAATACACACACCACTTCTAGGGTACGCCTCACCTGTTGCCTTCGAAACGTGGTCGTCAAGTATAGGACGTTTTAGTAAGTCCTTATGTCAATGATCCAGTTGCCTCGAAACAGTTGCCTCGAAACAGTTGCCTCAAAATAGTTGCCTCGGAATAGTTGCCTCGAAACGGTTGCCTCGGATTAAAAAAGGATCAAGGACATAAGGGTAGCTTCTAAGGTGTCCTAACTGTTGCTTCGGTGACCACATTGTCCCTACACTCGAATTGACCTGAACACCTCCAACGGTGGTGCTACCTACCTCTCAATGGTGGGAGGGCACTACCTTAAGGACTTTTACGCAGCCTAATTCCTTAGGGTAGGTAGATGACTCATGGATACTTGCTCTCTAAAAAACAAAACAAAATCTTTTCACACCGACACTTTGAAAAAGCTTTCAAAACAATTTTTCAAACACTCTTGAGGACAGATACAAGAGTTATTCAGAAATCTTTCAATGAAACTTTTTCAAACCCACTCACATTTGAAAAGCAAACAACATTTTGAAAACATAAGAGCAAGTATCTAAGAGCCCATGGATAACCATGGATAGAAAGGGTGTTAACACCTTCCCTTTCTATAAATCTACCTCCCGAACCGAGAGACAATCTCATAAGGAATTTTGCTGTGCTTTTGTCCTGTCCATGTTGGAGAAAATAAAAGACGGTGGCGACTCTTGCTTCCGCGACATTTCGCGAACCAGCGTTAAACAGTCAGTTCTAAATCCACCGATCACAGGGGTGATGCTGGAAGTAAAATGAGAGGCCCAATAGCCTTAGGGCCCATGCGTTGATTGAAACAAAAAGAAAGAAAAAATGTGAAAAGTTGTGAAAAGTGGCAGCGCTGGGGCTCAAACCCACGCCCTTCACATAATACGTGTGCTACCTTACCACTGGGGCGGCTATACATCCGGTGTATAAAACAAAACCAACACAATATATTACAAAACAAGTTCATGGTCTGTACTTATTCTTCAACCTTGGGCTAGCCATACCATCTGTATCTCATTCATTTCTCAACAAAAATGGAAAATGCAAACATGAAAGTTGTAGCAAATTCTATCACGATTCCAGAAATATAAATCACCATTACTATAAATCAAAGATGAATGAGAATTTTGATGGCCCTAATCTGAACCCTAATTGTTCCAGATATTTCAATCCCAAAATTCTCTAAGCTCAGGAAATATAAATTAAAACTATGGACATGGTTAGCTTTAGGGAACTGATGTCTACATTTTATCTTTGAAAATGGACGCTTAACAATGCCTATATGAGAAGTTTGAAAATCATAAAACTTACCTCATAGCTGAAGATTGTGTTTTGGGTTAGGGCAGCTTTCATGGTGTTGTGATGATTGAGTTAGCTTCCTTGAACCAATAGGAAGCTAATGCAATAGTTACTTTGAGCTGAGGATGGTTAAATTGTGTTGGAGAAGTCCAAGTGAAAAGCTCTGTTTTTGAAAATGGAGGATGACGATGGATATGTTACAGTTGTGTTGCAGGTGTTGGGATTTTTTATGTATGATGTTTTGAAGCTTTTGAAAGCAAAAGGCCAAGAAACGCACGAGTGAATTTGAAGATTGGATTAAAAACTCAGAAATGGAAAGTGGACCTTCCAGGAATCTATTAGCATCAAGAACCAATCCAAACGCGCAAAGAACTGAAGAACATAGGCCACACGGTTTATCTTGTTTTTTAAAATCGCATAACATGATTCATGAGCTTTTAACCATTTTTATTGTTTGATTTGCACTAATAGAGACCTTCTGAAGCGATTGGTACAACTCAATTGAATTAATGTTGCCTGAATCAAGATTCACCATGGACGAAAATTAGGTTTTCAGAAGCTTCAAATTAGGGCTTTCCTTGTATGGAAAAATTAGACCTTTAGACCTATATAGCTGAATTCAGAAGCTCAAAACGAAGCAAATGATACCCTCGCGCCCTTTTTATATTTCCTCCTCTTCTAATAGCTATTTTCACAGTTTCAGTTTAGTGGGGGTTTAAAACCCCCGCTACTTGTTTTATATTTTGCAGGAAGAACGAAGAAGAAGCATGCGTGTCCAGGCGTGGTTGGGTGATTCAAATATCTGGCGCGTTTTTTTTTTGTTTTATACCATTAACTTTTGTTTTATTATATAATACTTGTTTTCCATTGTATATACAAACGCGCGCAACAACTCAGTTGGTGGATGACACGCTTGGCAAGCATAGGGACCTGGGTTCGATTCCCAGGCCCCCCCATATACTTAATGAATTTTGTTTTAACATGCTCACATGTAGCGCTTCTCCAACGTCTCACCATACAGACTCACGCATGACTTGCCAAGTGGCTTCAAAGTCCAATCCAGTGGCTTCAAAAATAATTCCATGGTGTACCTCAGTCAGCCAACACGCACGTGATCCCTAAAAGTCAATGAGGCCTTGTGCTAATGGGCCAGAATTCTTCAATCTTACCTCCATTCTGGGCCTGATACCCCTTTGGTTTGCATCTTTTTTAATTTTATTTTCTTTTCTCTTCTAATTCTTTTTAATTGTTTTAATTGTTTTTTTACCATAAAATAATTTTTCATAATAAAAAATCAGAAACAAAAAAAATGTTTTATATTTAATTGTTATTAATTTCACCACTAACCTATTTTTTATAAATAAATAATTAACAATTAATATAGTTTAAATTAGGTTTTAATTCAATATTTTCTTAATAAATAAAATACATAGAATTAGGTTTTGACATTTGTATCTTTTTTCTTAATTAATTATTTTTATTTATTATTATTAATTACTATTATTTTTGTAAATAACATGTAATTAAATTAATTAACTAGTAAATTAGGTTAACTTTAATATTTTCTTTAATAACTTAAAATAATTTAGAACTAGGGTTTCCTTCTAATTTTAATTTTCTTTATTTTCATAAATATAAAAAACACAAAAAGACACCTTTCTTTAATTAAATAATAATTAGGTTTTAATTTCATTTAATTTCAAGCAAAGGGTCAAAACCCTCGGACGTTCAATTTTAATCTATTTCACGCATTTATTTACTCATTGATTATTATGTAATTGCTCAAGGATGTAATAGTAATTAGGTTTATCGCTTTTCTTTTACTTTCCGCACTTTTATCAAAAAACGGGTCTTTGTATTTTGGCGATGTATAGACCCGCGCCTTGTAATAGCGTAGCTTTTATCTTTCCGCTTTTTAATTTTTCGCACTCTTAAATTCTAACTTTGTATGAAAGAATGTATGCTAATTAAAAACAAGCGTAGCTCACAATGCCATGATCAAAGATAACTGCTAAACTGAAAACAACACACAAATACACACACCACTTCTAGGGTACGCCTCACCTGTTGCCTTCGAAACGTGGTCGTCAAGTATAGGACGTTTTAGTAAGTCCTTATGTCCATGATCCAGTTGCCTCGAAACAGTTGCCTCGAAACAGTTGCCTCAAAATAGTTGCCTCGGAATAGTTTCCTCGAAACGGTTGCCTCGGATTAAAAAAGGATCAAGGACATAAGGGTAGCTTCTAAGGTGTCCTAACTGTTGCTTCGGTGACCACACTGTCCCTACACTCGAATTGACCTGAACACCTCCAACGGTGGTGCTACCTACCTCTCAATGGTGGGAGGGCACTACCTTAAGGACTTTTACGCAGCCTAATTCCTTAGGGTAGGTAGATGACTCATGGATACTTGCTCTCAAAAAAACAAAACAAAATCTTTTCACACCGACACTTTGAAAAAGCTTTCAAAACAATTTTTCAAACACTCTTGAGGACAGATACAAGAGTTATTCAGAAATCTTTCAATGAAACTTTTTCAAACCCACTCACATTTGAAAAGCAAACAACATTTTGAAAACATAAGAGCAAGTATCTAAGAGCCCATGGATAACCATGGATAGAAAGGGTGTTAACACCTTCCCTTTCTATAAATCTACCTCTCGAACCGAGAGACAATCTCATAAGGAATTTTGCTGTGCTTTTGTCCTGTCCATGTTGGAGAAAATAAAAGACGGTGGCGACTCTTGCTTCCGCGACATTTCGCGAACCAGCGTTAAACAGTCAGTTCTAAATCCACCGATCACAGGGGTGATGCTGGAAGTAAAATGAGAGGCCCAATAGCCTTAGGGCCCATACGTTGATTGAAACAAAAAGAAAGAAAAAATGTGAAAAGTTGTGAAAAGTGGCAGCGCTGGGGCTCAAACCCACGCCCTTCACATAATACGTGTGCTACCTTACCACTGGGGCGGCTATACATCCGGTGTATAAAACAAAACCAACACAATATATTACAAAACAAGTTCATGGTATGTACTTATTCTTCAACCTTGGGCTAGCCATACCATCTGTATCTCATTCATTTCTCAACAAAAATGGAAAATGCAAACATGAAAGTTGTAGCAAATTCTATCACGATTCCAAAAATATAAATCACCATTACTATAAATCAAAGATGAATGAGAATTTTGATGGCCCTAATCTGAACCCTAATTGTTCCAGATATTTCAATCCCAAAATTCTCTAAGCTCAGGAAATATAAATTAAAACTATGGACATGGTTAGCTTTAGGGAAATGATGTCTACATTTTATCTTTGAAAATGGACGCTTAACAATGCCTATATGAGAAGTTTGAAAATCATAAAACTTACCTCATAGTTGAAGATTGTGTTTTGGGTTAGGGCAGCTTTGATGGTGTTGTGATGATTGAGTTAGCTTCCTTGAACCAATAGGAAGCTAATGCAATAGTTACTTTGAGCTGAGGATGGTTAAATTGTGTTGGAGAAGTCCAAGTGAAAAGCTCTGTTTTTGAAAATGGAGGATGACGATGGATATGTTACAGTTGTGTTGCAGGTGTTGGGATTTTTTATGTATGATGTTTTGAAGCTTTTGAAAGCAAAAGGCCAAGAAACGCACGAGTGAATTTGAAGATTGGATTAAAAACTCAGAAATGGAAAGTGTTTTAGGGATTTTGCAATCGTGTGTTGGCTTGAAAATGTTGTATATATTTATAGGCAAGAGGTTTCAAGTGTTACAACAACTCAAAATTTGAATTCTCAAGTTGTGGCAACTTTACTTTATTTTTGAAGCAATGTTGAAAAAGCTTGTTCCAAGACATGGTACATGGCTGTATAGAGTGGTTAGAACTTTAAACATGCTTAATTTTTGTTTATAAGGGTTGTGTGTGCAGAAAGAACAAGTGCAAGGCTCAATACGAGTTGACTTTGCATTAAGCTTGCTTTTCTAAAATGGCAATGGTAACTTTGTGCCATTAATGAAAAATTGGTTGGACAATGCTTCAAGAACTTGGATAAGAGCTTAATAAATTGTGTAATCCATTAATTATAGAGTGAAACACAATTTTGAGATCTTCAAAGTGATATTTGTACAACATGCTTGAAGATTGGATAATTGTTCATCACAAAATCTGCCTTGTAAAACAAGAATGAAACCATAACTTCATGGCTTCGATTATCTCAGCTCAAGTATGATCTGAATGAGTTCTTTGACATTTTGGAAAGCTTGTAACATCCTTTACAACCTTTATGTTGGACATTTTTGAAAAATCCAATTGGAACTATGTGAAATTTGGTCAAGAAGTAAGGTCTAAATCCTGACTAAAATACTTAAAATTTCACTAAATGTTTTTGTTTCAAGTACATGTCTTCATGAATTTATAACTCAAAATCCAAGAATTTTTAGAACTTTGTTCCTTATACAAAGTTTTATATCTCATTAGAATCTAAAAATTTCATGTTGGAATTGAATCATCTTGTATCATGGTGAAAATTTGGCACAAAATCATGGAAAAAGTTAACTTTCCAACACTCAGAAAAATTTCTAAGTCTTAGAATTTTGACTTGTCAAAGATAATTTTGACTTTTTTGATTTCTTGATGAACAATCTTCATATTTTGAAATGTATTGATGAAATATTATTTTTTAAACTTGATCTTGATCAAGAAGTCAAAGTTTGACTTTTCAGTGTACAGTTGACTTTTTCATCAGTTGACCAAATTTTAATTATCAATCAATTGATCTTGAGAAATGTTTTGAACTATGAAATTAGGTAAATGTGATGAATTTGAATCCTTGACATCATGTCTAAAACCAATAAAACATTTATTTGGTCAAAAAAATCAAAATCAAACCTTCTCAATCAAAACCCTAATTTTGACCATTTTGCCCCTTTGGTGATATGATCAAATTTCTTGAGGAATTGTAATCCAATCATAAACAAATGGTTCATATGAATTCAAAATATTGATATGGATCAAAAATCATGAATTTTTACTGTAAGTTGGCCATATTTTACTTTTTATACAATATAGTTGATTTTAGGTCATCTGATCAAGTGACTGAGCAAACTTGAACTGTAAGACTTGAAATTTGATATGAGCATTCTTGAAGGTCCAAAATGATCCATTAAAGTCATATGGGGCATTAAAAGTACATTTTTACTTGTGCAAACTCAAACCCTAATTTGAGTCATCAGTGTTGAGGAAGTGCCTTGAGCTGATCAGTCCTTGTGCAATTTTGAGCAATTGAAAATCTTGTGAGAAATTTATTGAGAAATGGGAGGGAAAATTTTGGGGTACAACATATTCCCCTGTTCAATCTTCTTAAACCTGAAGAGTTAGATTGTTGGGTCCATCATTCGTGACTTTAAGGTGAAAGATGATTGAACACTAAAGTGCCCTGAAATTTGCACTCGATGATATATTGATTCAAGAATAGGCTTATAGATGCCATTTAGAGAGATGATGGTAGATACTGGAAGAAACATCAGCGTAAATCTTTGGTCGATTCTTGCTGAAAACTAAGTGTCTTTTACCTGTTCTTAACTGGGAGAGATAAATCTGATCCAGAAGAGGACTTGCCTGATGATTGATTTCTTCCTGCAAGGAAGGGGTTAGTTGCATGCAGATGTATGCATGGTGTAATGATGTTTTCAAAATAAATGGGATTATGCTATATGCATTAGTTATGTATGTGATATGATGTATGAATGTGAAACACTAAAGTGTACCTTTGTTTGAAAATGAAACCTTGACAAATTGTTGGGGAGTTTTGGAAAATTAAATCTCGGATTGCTGCTGGAGATGAAGAGTGTGTGTATCTTCAAACTTTGTTCAGAGTGCTTCTTGTTGGGAATTTCTGATTTTTGAGGAGAACTCCGCTGGAGAATAATGATTTTGGCTCTTTATTTTGAGGAAACTCCGCGGAGAGTGTTGATTTTCTGCTTGGGGGAAAGAGCTCAGGATTTCTAGTCTTCCGTTGCTCTAGTGGGGAATTATCTCTTGAAAGTTAGATGTTATCTGGTTGGATTCCAGGTTTCACACCAACTTGTTGGGGATAGTGGCAAACTCTACTGGGGAAGAGGTGTTTTGTTAGTGATTGAAAGAGTTAAACTAGTATCTGGTCGGGTCCAAACTTTATAGTAATTTGAACTTGAGAAGTTGAACTATTATCTGGTCGGGTCCAAGCTTTGTAATAATTTAAACTGTTATCTGGTCGGGTCTAGGTTTCAGTAACTGGAGAAGTTAAAATATTAGCTAGTCGGGTCCAGGCTTTAGTAACTTGAAATTGGATTAACTGTTATCTGGTCGAGTCCAGGTTTCAGTAACTGGAGAAGTTAAACTATTATCTGGTCAGGTCTACGCTTTAGTAACTTGAAATTGGGATTAACTATTATTTGGCTGTGTCTAGGATTTAGTAATTTGGAGAAGTTAAACTTCTATCTGGTCGGGTCCAGGCTTTAATAACTTACAATTAAGATTAATTGTTATCTGGTCAGGTCTAGGTTTCAGCAATTTGGAGATGTTGAACTATTATCTGGTCGGGTCCAGGCTTTGTAGTAACTTTTTTGGATAGGAATGAAATTAAACTATTATCTGGTCAGATCTAGGCTTCATAGTAACTTGCTTGGATAGGGATGACTTTGTTGAGGATTAAGGGGTCTTGCCCATTGACTTGTAATAGTATGAGAGGTAGACTCGAGTTGGGAAATTTTCCATTTGTTGGGGAAATAAACCTTGTTGAAGAGAATATTTGATGACCCACGGGTGAGGTGTATCTTTCCACAAGGTTTCTTTTTAAGACCAACTCAACTAGGGAGAGGGTTTTCAAGAGATTGGAACTCTGGCTAGGAATTGCATGAATCCAACTCTATGGGGATAATGTTAATGAGATAACTTTGTGGAGATATCTTAACTGTATTAAAGAGATGCTTGTTACTACTTGCAAGCATACATTTGATAAATAGTTTAATCATGTTCCTATGCATATGTTCATTCAATTTTAGTCATTGGATATTTTGCACTCAAAACAGAAAAAACAAGAAGTTTTGCACTTCAGAGTATTTTTGCATTGATGTTTTTCCCATGAATAGGAGTTTTTATACAAAGATATTGAGATCCTAGTAAGAGGAAATCGTCGAGAGGAATACAAAGTGGAAACAAAAATAAATATCCATGTGGAAGTGATCTCATTTTGTTCTAACTCCACTATTGCCCTGATGTCTTTGAACCTCCCTTGTTGTTGAAAGAATTTGATTGGATTGATCTTGGACAATTTGAATCTGGAACTTGGTAATAAAGCTGGCTGTAAACATCCCACGAGACATAGTCATACGCTTTCAATCCTTAACTTTTTCCTGGACCTCCCTTTAGGGTTTTCATCCCACCAGGATACCCATTTTTGCCTAAATCGCCCTTTCGGGTTTTTTGACTTGCCGGGTGTACAATCTTTTGTGTATATCCCTAACTCTTTCCCGAACCTTTTGGTTCACCGGGATGCCCTTATTTTTGCCTAGGTGTGTCAACCTAATGGGTCATTTTATGCGTAGTATCTTTTAACTATGTTTGTGTTTGTTGTACCCCAAAATTTGCCCTCCCATATTCTTCAAGATTTGCCAGGATCAATCTCCAGATGATTCAAAATTTCTCAAGGATTGCACAGTCCAATTGCCTCCTAACACAGTCAAAATTAGGGTTTTGGGTTCTTGCAAAGAAATTGAGATTTTCAAGGGTCCAATCAAGTCCCATATGCCTATACACATTGTCAAGCATCCTTATGTCAAGGTTCAAGACTCACAGCATCAAATTGCACAGTCAGAAACCCTAAATGCTCCATAGTCAACTGCAGGGGCAAAATGGTCATTTGACAGTCAAAAGTCAAAAATTTTGGTCAACATCTTATTTTGAAGCCACAAACATCATTTGATCAATTCTTGATCATGATTCTCAAAGTATGGCTCAAAAAGTCTCAACATGCAAAAGTTTCTATTTTTGGACAGTTGAAAAAGTCAACTGCAAATTGACCAGGGCATAACTTCTTCATGGTTTATCAGAAAAATCCCATCCAAAGCTCATTTTGAAGAGGATGACATTTCCTATAACTCATCTTCACACTCCAAGTCCAAGAAATGCTCTCACAAAAAGTTATCAATTTCAACATTATAGGTCATTTTCAAAAGTCAACAAAAAGGCACTTTAAGTCAAAGACCATAACTTGATATTGGTAAATCAAAATGACATGGGACCAAAGGCATTGGTTAGAGGACTTCAAGACCTTTCCAAAATGTCCAAGAACATGGTCATAGCTTCAAAATTGAGCAAGATATGCCTTGGAGAAGTTGGGAAATTTTTGGGAATTTTGAAAAGTCAACTTTGCCTAAAACACTTCAAAATTGCTAATGGGCCTCAAATTCTTCCTTGAATCATTACCCAAAGCCTATGCACGACCCATTGAGCTAAAAATGATTTAATTTCTTATTTTTAATTAATTAATTGAATTTTTATTCTTATTAATTCATTTAATTAGATTTAATTATGAGAAAAATATCAAATAATGCCTTTCAAATCTTTTTATGCAGCAAATATTCTCATTATAGGCTAAAGATTTCGTGCACCAATCAACAAGACAAGATCATCCATATTTGGCAAGATTTGCATGGAAAAAAGATTGGAAAAGATATGAAAAAAATCAAATATTGAAATCATCAATTCATGGATCTTTGGGCTTGTTTTTGACCTAGAATGCTTCCCATACATATGCAAGACCTAACCTAATGCAAGCATAAACGAAAAAGCTGCTGAGAAGAGATAACCAAATTGCAAAATTTTCATAAAAACTTGGAAACTGAAATCACATTTGCAGGGCGATTCAAGGCTTCAAAACACTTCCATTACCTTACTGACATTGCTGGGAAACTATTGGCATCAAGAACAAGTCTCCATACTCCAAGAATTGGTAGAACTGAGTCACGTTTATCACAAACATTTCCATAATCGGTTTTTAATTTTCACGCATCATTCATGTGTTTTAATTGTTGATTCTTGCTACTAATGATCTTCTGAAACTTTTGGCATAGTTTAATTGTTCTAAAAATGCTTGAAACGAGATTCACCATTGATGAAACCTAGGGTTTCAGAAGCTCCAAAATCGGGCTTTCCTTGTATGGAAAAATTGGACCTTGAGACCTATGCCATTGAATTCAGGAGCTCCATACGAATTCAACGATGACCTCGCGCTCAATTTATGTTAACGCATCTTCTAATCGCTATTTTTCATGGTTGTGTTTAGTGGGGGTTTAAAACCCCCGCTATTTGTTTTCTGTTTGCAGGAAAAAAACAAGGAAGAAGATGGACGTGGCCTTACATGATTGGGAGGTTCAAACATTGGCGCGTTTTTTTGATATTTCAGCATAATGGCCTTTTTTCATACATATTATTTGTTGTCTATTACATATACAAACACGCGCAAACAACTAAGATGGTGGGAACGTGACTTGGTAAACGCTAGGACCTGGGTTCGATTCCCAGGTCCCCCATACAATTGCTATTATTTTGTCTAACTTAATTCCATGCAGCGCTTCATCCAGAACTCCACCATGAGCCTCACGCTTGAGCCTGCCAAGTGGCCAGGAGATCCAATCCAGTGGTCAGGAGACAACGCCTAGGGTGCACCTCAGTCAACCATCCCACACGTGATACCAAAAGTCAAGCAAGGCCTATGCTGATGGGCCAAATTTGCTTCAAACAAACCTCCCTTTGGGGCCTGATACCCCTAGTTTGCATTTTTTTAATTTTATTTTCTTTTCAATTTTAATTCTTTTAATTGTTTTTTAATTGTTTCTTTAATTCCATAAAATAATTTTTTCCATAATAAAAACAGAAAAATACAAAATATGTTTAATTAATATTTAATTCACCATTAATTTATTTTGTAAATAAATTTTAATAATTAATTTAGTTTAATTTAGGGTTTAAACTTTAATCTTTTCTTAATAAATAAAAAATATCTAGACTTAGGTTTTTTTGACATTTTTCATCCTTTTCTTAATTAATTATTTTTCTCATAATTACTATTTATTTTTGTAAATAAACATGTACATTAATTAATTAGTAAATTAGAGTAACTTTAATATTTCTTTTTATTAATAATTAAAATAACTTAGAATTAGGGTTTCTCTTGATTTTAATTTTCTTTATTTCATAAATACCAAAAACATAAAAACAGTTTCTTCTTTTCTTTTATTAAATAATTAATCAAGTCTTAATTTCATTTAATTTCAAGCAAAGGGTCAAAACCCTCGGACATTCGATTCTAATTTCTTTTCGCGCATTTATTTTCTTTCGAATATTATGTAACTGCTCAAGGCTTGTAATAGTAATTAGGTCTTTTACTTTCCGCATTTTTATTAAAACGGGTCTTTGTATTTTGGCGATGTATAGACCCGCGCCTTGTAATAGCGTAGGATTTATCTTTCCGCATTTAAATTTCCG
Source organism: Vicia faba (assembly GCA_948472305.1). NCBI lineage: Eukaryota > Viridiplantae > Streptophyta > Magnoliopsida > Fabales > Fabaceae > Vicia > Vicia faba. The sequence continues at coordinate 73,790,955 of OX451737.1, read as the reverse complement.
CACTCTCGAATTCTAAACTTTGCATGAAAGAATGTATGGCTAATTAAAAACAAGCGTAGCTCACAATTCCATGATCAAAGATAATTGCTAAACATGAAAACAACACACAAATACACACACCACTTCTAGGGTACGCCTCACCTGTTGCCTTCGAAACGTGGTTGTCAAGTATAGGACGTTTTAGTAAGTCCTTATGTCCATGATCAAGTTGCCTCAAAACAAGTTGCCTCGAAACGGTTGCCTCGGAATAGTTGCCTCGAAACGGTTGCCTCGAATGAAAAAAGGATCAAGGACATAAGGGTAGCTTCTAAGGTGTCCTAACTGTTGCTTCGGTGACCACACTGTCCCTAAACTCGAATTGACCCGAACCCCTCTAACGGTGGTGCTACCTACCTCTCAATGGTGGGATGGCATTACCTTAAGGACATTTACACAGCTTAATTCCTTAGGGTAGGTAGATGACTCATAGATACTTGCTCTATTTAAAAACAAATCAAAACTCTTTTCACACTGACACTTTTCAAAAAGCTTTCCAAACAATTTTTCAAACACTCTTGAGGACTGATACAAGAGTTATTCAGAAAACTTTCAAAGAAACTTTTTCAAACCCACTCACACTTTAAAAAGCAAACATTTTTGAAAACACAATGAGCAAGTATCTAAGAGCCCATGGATAACCATGGATAGAAAGGGTGCTAACACCTTCCCTTTCTATAAATCTACCTCCCAAACCGAGAAACATTCTCGAAAAGGAATTTTGCTGTGCTTTTGTCCTTTCCTTGTTGGAGAACATAAAAGACGGTGGCGACTCTTGCTTCCGCGACATTTCGCGAAACCAGCGTTAAACAGTCAGTTCTAAATCCACCGATCACAGTGTTCACAGGATGTGGGAAGTCTTCACCATCCATAGTAGTCAGCATCATGGCACCACCAAAGAAAACTTTCTTTACAATGAATGGTCCTTCGTAAGTGGGAGTCCATTTGCCCCTGGGATCGCCTTGTGGAAGAATGATGCGCTTTATTACCAAGTCACCAGCTTGATACACTCGAGGCTTGATCTTTTTGTTGAAAGCCTTGGTCATACACTTTTGGTATATCTGACCATGATAAACAACGGCCAGTCGTTTTTCATCAATCAAGTTTAACTGATCTAATCTAGTCTACACCCACTCGTCTTCGCCCAGATATGTTTCTTTCATAATCGTTATGGAAGGAATCTGAACTTCTTTAGGCAAGAAAGCTTCCATGCCATATACCAAAGAGAAAGGAGTTTCCCTAGTTTACGTTCGAGTTGAAGTATGGTAGCCATGGAGAGCAAACAGTAACATCTCATGCAAGTCTTTGTAGGTTACCACCATATTTTTCACAATCTTCTTGATATTTTTATTGGCAGCTTTCACTGTGCCATTCATTTTGGGTCTATACGGAGAAGAATTGTGATGCTTGATTTTGAACTGAGTGCAGAGTTCCGTAATCATAGCATTGTTGAGGTTGGTTCCATTGTCAGTGATGATCCTTTCGGGGATACCATAATGGTAGATTAGGTTATGCTTGATAAACCTAGCTACAACATTCTTGGCAACTGAGGCATATGAGGCGGCTTTGATCCATTTGGTAAAATAATCAATGGAAACAAGGATGAGACGATGTCCATTGGAGGCGGTAGGTTTGATCTCTCCAATCATGCCAATGCCCCACATTGCAAACAGCCACGGAGCGGTCATAACATTCAGGGGAATTAGAGGTATATGAACTTTGTCAGCATAGATTTGACACTTGTGACAAACCCTTGAGTGATGATGGCAATCAGTTTGCATTGTGAACCAATAGTAGCCATCTCTCTGGATTTTCTTGGCCATAGTGTGCCCACTAGAGTGAGTCCTAAAGATTCCATCATGCATGTCTTCCATAATTTTCTCTGCCTCCTTCTTGTCCATACACCAGAGTAGAGTAGAATCATGATTTCGCTTATACATGATTCTACTGCTTAGGAAGAATTTGTATGAGAATCTTCGTAAGAATTTCTTATCATTTATGGAAGCTCCTTCAGGACACTCTTGTTCTTCAAGGTATCTCCTTACTTCATGGTACCATGGTTTCTCTTCGTCAGTTTTAAGCTTATAGCAGTGTGCAGGTTCATCAAATCTTTCTATTATAATCATATGAGCTTTGTTGTCCCATTTGACCTTGAACATGGAAGACATTGTTGCCAAGGTGTCAGTCAACTGATTTTATTCTCTAGGAAAATATTCAAAGGTGATCTCCTCGAAGTATGGTATTAGGGTTAACACAAGCTCCTTGTAAGGAATAAGGTTAGGATGCTTAGTGTCCCATTCTCCTTTGACTTGACTGATCACTAGAGCAGAATCTCTGAATACGTTCAAGAACTTGATCCTTAAGTCAATGGCAACCTTTAAACCCAAGATGCACACTTCATACTCAGCCATGTTATTCGTACAATCGAAGCACAACCTAGCAGTGAAAGGAGTATGGAAACCCCCAGGAGAAATAATCATAACACCAATTCCATTTCCCAAAGCGTTGGAAGCTCCGTCGAAATCCATAGTCCATCGGGATCCTTGTTCAGGTCCTTCATACGGTCCAAGTTCTTCACAGTCAGTGATTAGCGTAATATTTTCATCCGGGAAGTCAAAGTTCATAGACTGGTAATCATTAACAGCTTGATGGGTCAAATGATCTGCCAATACACTCCTTTTGATGGCCTTTTGTATAGTATACTGGATGTCATATTCGTTCAGAATCATTTGCCATCTAGCTATTCGTCTGGAGAGAGATGATTTCTCAAAGATGTACTTGATAGGGTCCATATTAGAAAACAATAAAGTGGTGTGAGTCAACATATACTGTCTTAGCTGACGCGAAGCCCATGATAGAGCGTAATAAGTTTTCTCGAGAACTAAATATCTGGTTTCGCAATCGGTAAACTTTTTGCTCAGGTAGTATATTGCATGCTCTTTTTGGCCAGACTCGTCATGTTGGCCCATCACACACCCCATAGAATTATCTAGCACGGTCAAGTACATAATCAATGGTCTTCCTTCCACTGAAGGCATAAGGATAGGAGGTTCTTGCAAATATTCCTTGATCTTATCAAAGGCAACTTGGCAGTCATTGTTCCATTTGATTACTTGATATTTCTTCAGGAGTTTGAAGATTGGCTCACAAGTAGAAGTTATATGAGATATGAAATGGGAAATGTAATTAAGACGACCCAAGAATCCTCTAACTTCCTTCTGAGAGAGGGGAACTGGAATTTCTTGAATGGCTTTAACTTTTGCAGGATCAACTTTTATGCCTTTTCCACTGATAATAAAACCTAGGAGTTTTCCAGATCTTACCCCAAAGGTGAACTTGTTAGGATTTAGCCTTAGCTTGTACTTCTTCAACCTTTCAAACAGCTTGTGCAGGTGATCGAGGTTCTCTTCTTCAGTTTGCAACCTTGCAATCATATCATCCACATAGACCTCTATTTCATGATGGATCATATCATGAAATAAAGCTACCATAGATCTTTGATATGTTTCCCCTGCATTCTTTAATCCGAACGACATGACTTTGTAGCAAAAGGTGCCCCATTGCGTAACAAAGGTGGTCTTCTCCATGTCTTCGGGAGAAATCTTGATTTGGTTGTAGCCAGAAAATCCACCCATGAAGGAGAAGACTTTATGATGAGCAGTGTTATCAAATAGGACATCGATATGAGGTAAAGGGAAATCATCTTTGGGGCTTGCCCTATTTAAATCCCTATAGTCTACAAACATGTGAACCTTCCCATATTTCTTTGGTACGGGAACGACGTTTGCAACCCATTTAGGATAAGATGTCACATCCAGTAATCATGCATCGAATTGCTTCATCACTTCTGCTTTTATCTTTTCAGACATATCTGGCCGCATGTGACGAACTTTTTGTTTGACAGGAGGGAAATATTCCTTTGTCGGTAGATGATGAACCATAATGTCAGCATCCAACCCTGGCATGTCTTTATACGACCAAGAAAATACTTCAACATAGTCATGTAACATCTGAACCAACCTGCTCTTGATACCGTCTTCAAAATTGGTGCCAATCTTGGCCTCTTTCTTGTCTGTTTCAGTACCTAAGTTGATAATTTCGACTGGCTCTTCACGGGGTTGAATAGCTTTATACTCTTGCATTATAAATCTGGCTAGCTCTCCTAGTATTTAACAATCTTCCTCGCCTTCGTCTTCAGCTTGGTTAATTGGATGTTTGAAGTCATAACTGGCAATAGTAGAGTCATTGGCAATGAGATCCAAAGTGGATGAGGATCTGCAAGTGTGTGTGTGCATGTAAGATACATGGCTATTTGAAAAATGCAAATAAAGAAACAGAAATACAATGAGCATAAAAATTGAATGCAAAGGTCCAATGTTTTCCATTAAATGATCATATGATAAATGAACATGAATAAAGCCCTTAACAAATGGACCATGGTGCCCCGGGCAAGGCACATGGCTTAAAAGACATTGTTTGGAATTTAAAATTACAGACAAAAGTTCTTGAATTGACAGAAAACAATAAACAGTAATTACTTCTCAATGAAGGAGATGGGAGTGAAGTCCTTTGCATTCCAGTTGTTGAGCTTTCCTCCGACGGTAGGGTAAATCCATTCTTCAAAAGCGCATTCATCATCTGAGTCTTCCACATCATTTACTTCATGATTTTCGATGCGGAGAGGTGGCTTTCCCATGTGAGCGCTCCTGACCTATTTCTGAGCTTTGACGATAAAACCCAGCCCAAACTTGTTTGTTTTAAACGGAATGTTAGGGAGTTTTCCCCAGATAGTACAACTTCCATCTTCGACCACGACACATGCATCTTTAAGTGAAACCATTCTTGGTACAACTTCATCATCTTTTGATATGTTGGAGGAGATTTTGGTGGAGACAACCATAGGAGGAACAACTTCGAAAGCTTGGCACGGAGTTTCTATGAACTCACCATCCATTTCCACATACTTGAAGGAATTGAGATGGCTCACCATAAATTCTTCTTCACCGCAAATAGTGATGATCTTCCCTTTGACTGGATATTTTAATTTTTGATGAAGGGTTGACGTTACTGCCCCAACACCATGGATCCAAGGGCGCCCATGCAAACAAGAGTAAGCGGGACGTATGTCCATTATATAAAAGGTGGAGTTGAAAATTTGCGATCCCAATTTAATTGGGAGATCTACCTCTCCATGAACCATCCTTTTAGACCCATCGAAAACCCTTACAACAATATCGCTCGGCTTCAATACCAGTCCTTCACAATCTAACTGGTCCAAAGCACCTTTGGGTAACACATTTAGAGATGAGCCAGTATCAACTAAGACATGATCTAGGGTGGTTCCCTTGAATTCAATAGATACATACAAGGCCTTGTTATGATTCCTTCCAACCGGTGTTAAGTCAGCATCAGAGAAACCTAATTCATTGTCAGTTGTTAAACTCGCCACCCAATTCTCGAACTGGTCAACTGTAGTCTCTTGGAGCACATGAGCTTTCTTCAAGAACTTGATTAATGCTTGGGCATGAGAATCTGAATAGAGTAGTAATGACAACATGTAGATTTTGGAGGGGGTTTTCCCCAGTTGTTCGACTATTTTAAAATCACTCTTCTTTATAATTTTCAGGATTTCTTCCATCTCTCGAGTGGAGGACTCTTTAGCATCAACATCTTTGGCAGGTGTCTCTATATCAACAGGCTCACTTACTTTTTCTTTGCCTCTAGTGTTGGAACTAGACTTGTTATTGATTATGAAGATGGGAGTTATTGTAGTAGTGGGTGGTGAAATATCAGGGGAAAAGATCCTCCCTGTTCTTTTTACTTTACTAGAACCTGCAATATTAGTAACATCATCTTTGTCTTCATTGATCCAAGAATCTTGTTTTATTCAATGATAATAAAATTAGGCACCATAGTTCCATTAAACCACTTTGTCGGAGGAGTAAGGAATTAGCCCGGGGGCAGTGATTATTAAAGGAGAAATTGTTGATTCAATTGAAGTCCTAATAGGACCCTTTGAGGAAATCCTAAGAGGCTTGTTGGAGATTGTTATTATGGAAAGGTCTTCAGCTTTATTGGTCAAACTCTTAATGGTAGGAAATTTTTCAAACAAGATCTTGTGACCATCCATCAGGCGTTGGACACCTTCTTTCAGCCTCTTGCATCCATTTATTTGTTCAACACAACAATCACATGTTTTCTAATAGCCTGGGAACACCCCAGCTCTCAGCAAACTTTCCTTTACAGTAGTCAATGGAGTAGTCAAATCCTCAACGGAGGAAACAAAAGTAGCATCATCAATCGCATTGACACCTTTTCCATGGTTCGACATTGTGCAGTTATCACATTTGGAGTTGTAGGTGGATCAAACTCAATAGTTTTGTTGTCTATCAAATCTTAAATCTTATTCTTCAGAGCCCAACATTGTTCAGTTTCATGCCCATGGATATTGGAATGATACGCGCACTTGGCATTTGAATTATATTTAGGTGATGAAATGTTTGGATTGGATGGTGGATCACGCAATGTCACTAAGTTGGCCTTCAACAGATGTTGTAAGGCTTGAGATAGTGACATGCTTATCCTCGTGAATTATCTTCGAGGAACTTTGGAACGTTGATTGTTGGATGATTGTCTTTGAGTTGATGAAAGGTTGGAGATCAAAATAGCATTAACAGATGGACGGTGATCCTTTTTGGTATAGGCCCTTAACCCATCAACATCATTGGTTTATTTCTTGCTAGTAAAGGGTTTCTTTATAGTGCTTGATGTAGAGGTAGATGCCATGGGAATTTTTCCACTCTTGATTCCACTCTCGACCCTTTAACCAGTCAGAATTAACTCAGTGAAACCAGAATATGAGCTACCAATTAGAAAGTTGAAATACAATCCCGCTAATTTACCCATGAACATGTCGACTAATTCTCTGTCAGTTAGTGGTGGTTGAACTCTACCAGCAAGATCTCTCCATTTTTGCGCGTACTCTTTAAACCCTTCGTTAGTACCCATTATCATTCCTTGAAGTTGAACTCTTGTCGGTGCTAAATCAGCATTGTATTGATATTGATGATAAAAATCAGTGGCCAGGTCTTCCCATGTGTGAATACGGGAACCCTCCAATTGATAAAACCATTCTAACTAGTCCCAGCCAGACTCTCTTAGAAGAATGGATCCAGAGCTTATTGTCAATAGTATGTGGTTGTATCTTGCGGACATAGGAACTCAGATGTAGTTTTGGTCATGAAACTCCATCATACTTCGCAAAGACTTGTATTTTAAACTTATGGGGAGTGACGAACCCGGGTACTAAGCCTAAATCACCAAAATCTAAACCAGGTATGGCTTGAATTTCAACAGCTTTCAGTCTATCCTCTAACTGCTTGTATTTATCCTTGGCCGGTGGATACTTGTTGTACCCCAAAATTTTTCCTTTCATTTTATCAAGATTCTCCTTACAAGACTCTTTGGACTCAAGACCAGACTAGGGTTTTGCTCAGCTCAAGACATCTCCTTGCACTGTTAACTTGAAATTAGGGTTTGAGTTTGCACAAGGATTTTTGGACTTCCAATGACAAAAATGCATGAAAAATGACAACACAATGCACACAAGCACCCCTAGGGTTTCATCCACTTGTTGCCTTAAAAATGGCCATGGTATGCATGCTAGGTATCTTGGCAAAACAAAAAAAAAACAAAAGATCATAGTCTCTCGATGACGCTATCTTGGTTGCCTATACAAAATGATCTAGTCCCTCAAAAACTTGCTAAGATACTTGGCAACATTGTTATCATGGTCATACGATGACCCGTGCCCGTCCCGTTTAACATCCAAAGACAAGGTTGTTTACCAAATGCAATGGTAAAACAACAATGTCAAAGGAATAAAAATGTGTAGGAAAGATCTTTGAGTAGGGTAGACAACTCCTAGTTACTTGATCATTTGCAAACCATCCTTGCTATTTTCAAACAAACACACACAATTTCAAAATATTTTCCAAACAAACTTTCAAACATTGAAACATTTTTCTAAAGACAAACACCTTTGTATATATTCAAACAAGAATCATTACAAAGGTTGCCTAAACAAAGGCCTCTTTTCAAAATACTTTCAAAACCACACACAAAAGCACCATTTCAAACAATTGAAAAGCAAAAGCAAGTGATCTAAAACAAGTAACTAAGAGCCCATGGAAAACCATGGATGAAAAGGGTGCTAGCACCTTCCCTTTTCATAATATACCCCCCGAACCCAAAAACAATCTCAAAGGTCTTTCCTGTTCTTTTTTACATTTCCTTTTGGATAAAATAAAAGTCGGTGGCGACTCTTGCTAAACCGAAACATTTGCAAACACAAACGCAAAATATCTAGTCAATTCTCCCACCGTATCACAGAACTGGCGACTCTGCTGGGGAATACTTAAAAGTGGGGTTACCTTAGGGTTTTAGATCACCTTTATATGCTTATCTTGCTTGACTTGTATGCTTTGCACTTTGGTTCTATTGTTTGGGTTTGAATCCTCTACCCGGATTTGGGAAACATTCATAGGTAAATAACAATACGTTGTGGAAACTGTGTGGGGTATACCGACATGGTTGAAGCAATAGCTATATTAGTGCGACATATTTGTGGGTACCGATAGCCTTTGAGTCAATCAAAGAGAATACGGGGCCGCTGAGTGATGTCATGAAGCACTAATAGACTTTTAGAACCTTTACTTGGCCAACTTGGCCTTTTTAGGGGTAGTGAGATGACCGGCTTTGGTGCAGTCTGAAGTTGGTAGATACTCGATACTACACTCATTGAGGGTTATTTTCTTGGAATATTTCGGTCGCCAGTAAAGTGGCTAAACTGAAACAATGAACACAGGAAATAATCCAATGATATTGAACTCCTTAGAACCCGGTTACTATTTATAGGACAGGTTGAGCCAACTAAACTTTAAGAGGGTACTTACCTATGAAACCCCATGCAAGCCTGAAACTAAGAACTTGTGTGATTTGTTTGTACATATATACTTGTGCATAACATCATAAACATCATGAAGCATCATGTGCATCCACTAACCATTTCAAGGATTTGGATCTTCATCTTTGTTCCTATTTTATAGGTAATGGATTCACTTCGTAGGAAAACTATCCAAGTCAACCTTGTAAGAATTCCTCCTCAACTGAAGGAGCTAGCTTCCAGGATTCTTAAGAATTCTCCATTCACCGAGAGACATGGTCGACTTCTAAACTTGGTCAACTCCAACACTGAGGAAGACATGGTGAAAGTTCTCTTCCACTTCTTTGACCCCCTACACCACTGCTTCACATTTCCTGATTACCAGATTGTGCCTACTTTGGAGGAATTTTCTCAACTCTTGAGGATTCCTATTCTCTATCAACTACCCTACAATGGTACGGAAAGAGATCCAAAGCCTGAAGATGTTGCTCAAGCCCTACACTTGCAACCATCTGATATCATAGGCCATTGGGAAACTAGAAGTGGTGTCAAAGGTTTCTTGTCAATGTTCTTGATTGAGAAGGCCCAAAGCCGCTGGAATTCATTGGACTTACAAGATTTTGAGGAGATGGTGGCTCTTATCATCTATGGGTTGGTCTTGTTCCCAAACCCTGACCAGCTTATAGATGTCAATGCTGTCAAAATCTTCATGGCTCGCAACCCGGTGCCTACATTTCTTGGGGATATCCTCCACTCTTTTCACACTCGAACAATGAGGAAAAGAGGTGTTCTCATGTGCTGTACTCCTCTACTGGAAAGATGGTTTATTTCTCATCTTCCCCAATCAGTCTTGAAGAATGAGAAAGGTTTGAGGTGGTCACAACGATTGATGACTCTTACACATTTAGATGTTCATTGGTGTTCTCGATCCAGAAAAAATGTTATCATCATTGATCATTATGGGGAATTTACTAATGTCCCTCTACTTGGCATTAGGGGAGGCATCACCTACAACCCCTGCTTGGCTCTGAGACAGTTTAGGTATGCCCGAAGGGATGGACCATATAACATGCTGATTCCAGACTTGGTTTTTGACTTCGACAATGATAATCAAGGACTTCGACAAAGGTTTATCCGAGCTTGGAGAATGCCTAACAAAGTGGACAGTAAGACCTTGGGACACAAGAATTCCATCCCCCTTGAGCCTTACCTCAAGTGCGTACGAACCCTCCCCAAAGTCTTATGATGCCTTACCCCTACATTCTTCCTGTGATCAAAGAGCCTGTTATGGAAGGAGAGGTTCCATACACCCTCCTACATCCTGATATGCCAACATCACTAGAAGATTTACAAAGGAGTTGGATACAGCTCAAGGGAGAACGCGATACTTTTGAAGCCCAATTCTACGCAAGTAAGAAGAAGGTTTTGGAACTTACCCGTCAACTTCATGAAGAGCAGACTCTTAACACCTAGATTGCACCAAAGAGGATCCGCAACGTCTTTTTGCATTAGAATTTTGTATTATTTTGCCCATGGGGCATTGATGTACTAACAAATTCTATCTTATTAATATGGCGTGTGTTCTTTTTGTTTAAAACAACTTTGAATTTATGAATCCTCGAATGCATTACATGAATACATATCATTCATCATATGCATAAGCAGGTCTTCACACCAGGTTTCCTTATCTCTCTACTCTTTATTTCAGCAAGATGGATATAGAACAGACGGTCAAAGACTTACAAGCGCAGAATTCACAGTTCCAACAGCTACTTCTGACCTTGGCTAAGGGGCAGGAGGAGCTCAAAACTCTACTGGAAAAGGAAAATGAGAAAAAGAAAAAGAAGAGGGTTGGTGTGGCTACCATGGGTAGAAGATTTGAAGGTCAAGATAGAAGGGTCATGGATTTCCCCTCAACATCTGATGAAGGGGTGAGAAAGGGTAAAGAGACTGCAGTGCCATCTGACTCTGAGGAAGAAGAAGAGGAGGAGGATGAAGACTATTCTGAGCAGCAGTACCCTCCTGTAGATGACAAATACAAGAATCTGGAAGAGCGTCTAGCTGCCATGGAGGTACAAAGAGTGCTTGGGCTAGACTTTGAAGAGCTAGGGTTGGTTGCTGGCATTGTAATTCCCCCTAAGTTCAAGGTGCCTCTTTTCGCTAAGTACGATGGCTTGTCTTGTCCAAAGATGCATCTGCGATCTTACATTAGAAAAATCCAACTGCATTCTTCTGACAAGCATCTGTGGGTTCATTTCTTCCAGGACAGTCTTTCGGGAACGCAGTTAGATTGGTTCTACCAGCTAGAGAGGTCTGATGTGCACAATTGAGAGGATTTGGCGGACGCCTTCTACAGACAATATCAATATAATGCGGATTTAGCACCAACCCGTACTCAATTACAGAGTATGGGCATGGTCTCAAATGAAGGTTTCAAAGAGTATGCCCAGAAATGGAGAGACTTGACGGGACGAGTACAACCACCTCTGTCTGAGAGGGAACTAGTTGATATGTTCTTGGGTACACTGTCAGGCCCCTTTTTCAATCACCTGATTGGAAGTTCGTCTGCGGGGTTCACCGAGTTAATTCTAACTAGTGAGAGAGTTGAAGCCAGCATAAAGAGCGGGAAAATTCAAAAGGATGCATCTTCTTCCGCGGCCATCAAAAATACTTTTACAGCAAAGAAAGAAGTCTCAGCTATCTACTCCCAAAGAGGTCAAGGAAGAGTTGAGCGCCGGCTAGCGGTGGGGGCTGTAATGATTCAGAAGTCTGTAGCTGATCAGCCTAGAAACAATCAACACATAACCAACCAAGCTAGGGTGGAAAGGCCTGCACGGCAAGTCACCCGGATCAACATGACTCCCGCTCAGGTCCTCCCCCATCTCTTGAAATTAAACCTTGCAAGTTTGAAAGAGGCCCCGAAGAATCCGAATACATCCTCTCCTTACTACCATTCAAACGCCAAGTGTGCTTATCATTCAGACAGCCTGGGGCACGACACCAACAATTGTTGGGCCCTCAAGAATAAAATTCAGGATTTGATAGATGCTAAAGAAGTTGAATTCGATGCCCCTGAAAAGCCTAACGTAATCTCTGCTCCAATGCCAAAGCATGGCCACAATGCCCATGTTGTTGATGACTCTGCTACCAATAATCAAGTTGAATTTGCTGAAGGCTGGGATTTTCCCAGGTTGTGAAGAAGATTGCTGCATTTATTCCTCCTTACCAACCGACTGTCCGTTGTTGAAGTTAGGCATCCAACGCCTAATGGATAACCAAGAGATCCTTTTTGAAAAGACTCATGTTACACCGACTCCTGTCAATGATATTTCAATAATTACCATATCCTCCAATATTTCCAAGGTCTCCAAAAGACCTATTAAGATTACATCCGATCCGAAGATTGTACCTTTGAAGATAACCATGTCGGGGCCTATCCCGTACAAGTTCGACAAATCAATATCGTGGAACTATGGGGGAGAGATCTTTTACCATGGTGTTAAACAAATTGAATCGACTGAAGAGATTTCTGATGAAGAGACTTCCGACATTGGAAACATTGCCGAAACGAGTAAAATCACCCGCAGTGGAAGAATTTTCTCTCCGGAGATTGCCCCTCCAAAGGCAATCTTCGGATCCCAGCTGCTCTTAAGGTTACCCATGTGTCGGTCAACATATCTGTAAGAACTCCAATTATTGAAGAAGTTGTGACTTATATGGTTGTCCCCTCTGCTGCTGTTGATGATAGAGGGAAAGGGATCCAAGAAGAGCCTGTCAGGATGAGGGCTCAGCCGTTGATCATCCCTGAAACCTCTCAAAAAGAAATGAAAGAGATTTTGAAAATAATCAAGAAAAGCGATTATAATGTTGTGGAGCAACTAGGGAAAACCCCCTCAAAAATCTCTATGTTGGCCTTGCTTCTTTGTTCAGAGGCTCATGCCAAAGCTTTGATAAGATTCTTGAAGACGGCCCATGTGCCCCAGGAAACCTCCACGGATCAGTTCCAAGAATGTGTATCTAGCCTAACAGCTGACAACGGTCTAGGATTCTCTGATGCTGATCTAACAATCAAAGGGAGAAAACATAATGACGTTTTGCATGTCTCGGTGGAATGCAGAGGGACTACTCTAGCACACTGGTGGACATTGGTTCTTCGCTGAATGTCTTGCCAAAGAAAGCATTGGATAGACTAGATTGTGAGGGTCTAGTTTTAAAGCCCAGTAATATCATTGTCAGAGCCTTTGATGGTTCTAAAAGGATGGTCCACGGGGATGTGGACATCCCGATCAAAGTGGGAACTGAAACCTTCAACTCCACATTTTATGTGAAGGACATCCGTCCTTCCTATTATTACTTGTTGGGAAGACCCTGGATTCATCATGCTGGAGCCGTCACTTCTACTTTGCATCAGAAGCTCAAGTACCCTGTCCAAGAGAAAATTGTAACTGTTCACGGCGAAGAGGAATACATGATAAGCCATCTAAATTCTTTCCGCTATGTAGAATTGGATGGTGAATTCATTGAAACCCCCTTTCAGCATTTTGAAGAGGTAGCTCAGGAGGTTGCAGTGACCAAGACAGTGTCTTCTGTACCATGATTACCAGACCTCCGCCTCGGATGTCTCTTCTCAAAGATGCAAAGGCTGTGATTGAAGAAGGAGGAAGCACAATCTGGGGGCAGCTTCCTGACTTTCCCTTTAAATCAGATAAATTCGGCTTGGGTTTCACTGCTTCTGCTCAAAAGGCTGTGCGTCGCTCCCGGGCTGGAGGGCCACCAATGAAGATCACCCATCATGGAGTCAATGCTTTGGAGGATAGTAAAGAGGAGAGCAACTTCGAAGACTGAATTTTCCCTACCGTGGGCGGAGGACTATGCAATTGGGAGGCAAAGGACTTTGTTCCCATTACTTTCATAAATCAGTAATTTATCTTTCAAACATTTATGTTGGTTTATAATAATTCTTGAATAATTCGTACACTTTTAACCTTGTGCCTTACCCGAGGCATATAGGTCCATTTGTAAGGGTTTGATTTTTCATCTTCATATGCCATTTTAATTAATCATGGACGTTTTCACATATAAACTTTTGTGTTAATTGTCTTTCTTTTTACATTTTATTTGTTTAAAGATGGTTATCCCTTACACACACCCACACTCACAAATGCAGGTACCCTTTCATTCCAGATTCCATGGGTAACAATTCTGCTATGACCTTCAGTGACTCTAAAGATCTGGTCTACCATGCCGAATACGAAGGTGATGAAGACTGTGAAGTGCCAGGAGAATTGGCTAGACTGCTACAATAGAAAGAAAGGGCTATTCTACCTCACGAGGAGTTGTTAGAGACAATCAACTTGGATACTAAGGAAGACAGAAAATAAGTTAGAGTGGGTGCCAACCTAGAGCCAAGTGTCAAGGAGCGCTTAATTCAGCTGTTAAATGAATATGTTGAGATCTTCGCCTGGTCATACGAAGACATGCCGGGACTTGATGCAGACATTGTGGTACATCGTCTACCCACAAGAGAAGATTGTCCACCCGTTAAACAGAAAGTTTTCCGCATGAGGCCCGACATGTCTGAAAAGATCAAAGCAGAAGTTATGAAGCAGTTCAATGCTGGGTTTCTTGTTGTTACTTCCTATCCACAATGGGTTGCTAACATTGTGCTCGTGCCTAAGAAGGACGGCAAAGTCAGAATGTGCATGGACTATAGGGACTTAAACAGGGTTATCCCTAAAGATGACTTTCCACTACCGCACATTGACATCTTGGTTGACAATACAGCTCAGCATAAGGTATTTTCTTTCATGGACGGATTTTCAGGTTACAACCAGATCAAAATGGCACCTGAAGACATGGAGAAAACTACTTTTGTTACACAGTGGGGTACGTTCTACTACAAAGTGATGCCATTCGGACTGAAGAATGCCGGGGAAACCTATCAACACGCCATGGTAGCTTTGTTTCATGATATGATACATCATGAGATAGAGGTCTACGTAGACGACATGATAGCCCGTTCACAAACAGAAGAAAAACACCTCGACCATCTGCAAAAGTTGTTTGTCAGGTTGAAGGAGTACAAGCTCAGACTGAACCCTAACAAGTGCACTTTCGGAGTTCGATCCGGTAAACTCTTGGGTTTCATTGTCAGCAACAAAGGCATCGAGGTTGATCCTGCCAAAGTCAAAGCTATACAAGAAATGCCTGCCCCTCGCACT
The DNA here is from genome assembly GCA_948472305.1 of Vicia faba. NCBI lineage: Eukaryota > Viridiplantae > Streptophyta > Magnoliopsida > Fabales > Fabaceae > Vicia > Vicia faba. The sequence continues at coordinate 73,775,754 of OX451737.1, read as the reverse complement.
GAGAAGGAGGTCAGAGGTTTCTTGGGACGCCTAAACTACATTACAAGGTTCATTTCTCACCTAACATCTACCTGTGAAACAATCTTCAAGCTGTTGAAGAAAGATCAGGTGGTTAAATGGAATGATGATTGTCAAGTTGCTTTCGATAAAATCAAGGAGTATTTGCTAGAACCTCCTATCTTGATGCCTCCCGTCGAAGGAAGACCTCTAATCATGTATCTGACTGTCCTAGAGACTTCAATGGGGGTGCGTACTGGGCCAACATGACGAGTCTAGCCGAAAAGAGCATGCCATTTATTACCTTAGCAAAAAGTTTACCGACTGTGAGACCCGATACTCACTGCTCGAGAAAACTTGCTGCACTTTGGTATGGGCTGCTCGCCGGCTAAGGCAGTATATGTTGACTCATACCACCTTACTGATCTCTAAGATGGATCCGATCAAGTACATCTTTGAGAAGCCTGCTCTATCTGGAAGAATCGCTAGATGGCAGATAATCCTGACAGAATACGATATACAGTACACGACCCAAAAAGCTATAAAGGGGAGTGTGCTATCCGATCATCTGGCCCATCAAGCTGTCGAAGATTACCAATCCATGAGGTTCTACTTCCCCGACGAGGACATTATGACATTGGAAAATGTTAAAGATTTCAGACCATATGACGGACCTGAACAAGGATCCCGATGGACCCTGTACTTTGATGGTGCCTCCAACGCACTTGACAACGGTATCGGCGCGGTACTTATCTCTCCAGAAGGTTTCCATACACCTTTCACCGCCAGGCTTTGCTTCAGCTGCACCAACAACATGGCCGAGTATGAAGCTTGTATCTTTGGTCTCAAGGCTGCAATAGACTTGGGAATCAAATCCTTGATTGTATTTGGGGACTCAGCTTTGGTTATCAGTCAAATCAAAGGAGAGTGGGATACTAAGCATCCAAACCTCATCCCTTACAAAGAACATGTCTTGACATTGTTACCACATTTCAAGCAGATTACCTTCGAGCACTTCCCACGAGAAGAAAATCAGCTAGCGGATGCTCTAGCTACAATTTCATCCATGTTTAAACTTAACTGGGATAATGAGGCTCCCCAAATCACCATTGAACAGATGGACGAACCTGCACATTGTCACGAGATTAATACCGAAGAAGTAGTGGACCGACCTTGGTTTCACGAAGTCAAAAGGTATCCTGAGGCACAAGAATACCCTGAAAGAGCTTCAATCAACGACAAAAATTTCTTAAGGAGATTCTTTTCCAAGTTCTTCCTGAGCAATGGTATCCTATACAAGCGCAATCATGATTGCATTCTGCTTCGTTGTATGGATAAGGTTGAAGCTGAGCAGATCATGGCTGAAGTGCATAATGGTACCTTTGGCACTCACTCTAGCGGACATACGATGGCTAAGAAGATTCTACGGGCAGGCTATTACTGGTCTACCATGGAAGCTGACTGCTATCAACATTCCCGCACTTGTCACAAATGCCAAATCTATGCTGACAAGGTACATATACCTCCAGTTCGTCTCAATGTCTTAACAGCTCCTTGGCCATTCGCTATGTGGGGAATCGACATGATTGGAGAGATCAAGCCTACGACATCCAATGGACACCGTTTCATCCTGGTGGCCAGTGATTACTTTACCAAGTGGGTCAAAGCAGCTTCCTTCGCCTCCGTTACAAAGAATATGCTTGCCCGCTTTATCAAGCAGAACCTTATATGTCGGTACGGTATCCCCGAAAGGATCATCACTGATAACGGTACAAACCTGAACAACACTATGATCACTGCCTTGTGCGAGCAGTTCCAGATTCAACATCACAATTCATCTCCCAATCATCCGAAGATGAACGGTGTTGTCGAAGCTGCGAACAAAAATATCAAGAAGATCATACAAAAGATGACAGTCACCTACAAAGACTGGCATGAGATGTTACTGTTTGCTCTTCACGGGTACCGTACCATGACATGCACGTCAATTGGGGCAACACCCTATTCTTTGGTATACGGCATGGAATTTGTTTTACCTATCGAGGTTCAGATTCCCTCCTTGAGAATCATGAAGGATGCTGGTTTGAGTGAAGACGATTGGATTCAGACCTGGCTTGATCAACTTAACTTGATTGACGAAAAGCAACTTACTGCTATTTGTCATGGTCAGACGTATCAAAAACGAATGATCAAGGCTTTCAACAAGAAAATCAGACGCCAGGTATATCAAGTCGGGGACCTTGTAATCAAGCGGGTCATCTTGCCGAAAAGTGATCCCAGGGGAAAATGGACTCCTACCTACGAAGGACGATTTGTGATTAAAAACATCTTTTCTGGTGGGGAAATGATTTTAACCACCATGGATGGCGATGACCTGCCGCACCCTGCGAACGCGGACATAGTCAAAAGATACTACGCATAAACGACTCGGCAAGTTGAAAACCCGAAAGGGCGACTTGGGAAAAATGGTCATCCTGGTGAATCGAAAACCCGAAAGGGCGGTTCAGGAAAAAATTAGGGATAAATAAAAAAATCTATACACCCGGCAAGTTGAAAACCCGAAAGGGCAACTTGGGCAAAAAAGGATTTCCCGGTGGACTGAAAACCCGAAAGGGCGGTCCAGTCAAAAGTTAGGGAATTAAAGCGTATGACTATGTCTCGTCGGATCACTTTAAGGACAATCTCTTCACGGACAAGCTCCAGGCTTCTAATCAATTCAATCATCTTCGGACGAAGCAATGAATGGACAAGATATCCAGAGTTACGAAGGCTATAGCAGAATGGGAACCCCATGGAATTTTTACACATAGCCATCTTTTCTTTGTATAAATTTTTCTCATTTTTTATGACAACATTATCTTACTAGGATGTCTGTCTCCTTTGTACAAAATACTTACACAAAGTTAATACAAAGATACTCCAAAGTGCAGAAAAACTATTTGCCTTTTCTTTTTCTTTACACTTGTGTTTTATTTGAAAACGTCCAATGATTTATTAAATGAGCATATGCATTTGAATATAATCACTGTTTACAAATAAACAAAATGTGAAAGAATAATTACTGACAGGTTGAAAGGATAGAAAAACGTCTTTAGGCTATTCCAAGAGAAATCCCCTGCAGTACATCATCTAGATACCCAGCGGAGATAAAACCTTGAAATACATATCCCCAATGGAATTAAATTTCAAAATCCCCGCCAGAGTTAAACTTCAAACTCCCAATCCCCAACAGAGTTATACTTTCAAATCCTTAATTCCCATAAGAGTAAAGTTTTCAAGTTCCCAATCCCCAGCGGAGCAAAAACTTTGAACTACAGACCCTCAGCGAAGATGAAACCTTCTTCCCCAGTCGAGTCAAGTTTCCAACTACCAAACCCCAGCGGGAACCATTCAAGTTTTTCCCAAATCCCCCAGCAGGTTACCTTAAAATTTGAGAATCAACCAGATAACAATTAACTTTTCTTTTATCCCCAACCTAGGATAATTCACCAGTAGATTGGCATACAGCCCAAGCTCCTGATCTCCCCAAAAGGATAGCTATTCCCCAGCAGTATAGCTATTCCCCATAGAGTTTTTACTCCCCAACAGAATGAATATTCTCATTCTTAACTCCCCAGCTTGAAGTCCCCAAGGATTCGAATTCCCCTAGCAGATTGAAGATTCTCATTCTGGATTCCCCAGTGAAGTGGCCAGAGTCTTCATTACTTCCCAACATGAATTTGTCAGAATTTTTAATCCCCTACATATCGAAGATTCTTATTCACCACTCCTCAACAGATTGAAGATTCTCATTCTTAATTCCCTGCAGAAGCCATCCGAGCCTTCCTTATGCTCCAACAGATCAAGGTTTTCCTTTGTTTGATTCTCGGTATAGATCGACAGAGTTTTCCTTATTCCCCAACCGAGTAAGGATTCCCTTTGTGTAATCCCCAGCCATAGTCATCAAAGTTCTCGGGATTCCCTAAGCAGGTTTCTCAAGAAACACTTGGCATTATTCTCACAACAGAATATTTATTATCCTCCAACTCCAAAGGCTTGAAGGATCCCTATATCCTCAGGAAAGTCGTGAAGGATTCTCACATCCCCACAGAAGTTGTCAAAGTTTTTGATAATCCACACGAGTTGCCAAGGATTTTCTATCCCCAACAGTAGTCAGCAAGGATTTCTCATCCTCAGCAGTAATCAAAGATTTTGAATCTCCAACAACGGTCAAGGATTTATTTTCCCCGACAGCAGTCAAAAATTTCATTATCCCCCAGCTACCAAGGATTTATTTTCCTCCGCAATACTGCGAGTCAGCTTACATGCGCATACATTACATTAATATATCATAAATATTGATAAAACACATTTTATTGCATCATACATTTCATGCATCATAACTCTGTGTTTCAACTAACATTTTACCCTTTTCAGGTTAAGATTAAAAGCTATCTTTAACAAATACTCAAAGATTTCAGATACAGTACGGATACACTCCAGACACGGAAGTCATTCTGCTACTCATTCAGATCTCTTATTCAGATACAATATGGATACACCCCAGACACGGAGGTCATTCTACTACTCATTTAGAATTTCAAGTCAGATACAGTTCAGATACGCTCCAGACACGGATGCCTTTTTGTCACTCATTCAGAATTTCAAGTCAGATACAGTTCAGATACGCTCCAGACACGGATTCCTTTTTGTCACTCATTCAGACTTCAACAATCATGATACAGACTAGATACACTCCAGACACGGAAGCCATTCTATTTCTCATTCAGATTCAACTATCGATTTCAAGTTCAGATACACTTCAGACACAGATGCCTTTCTATCACTTATTCAGATCCCAATTACAGTTCAGATACACTCCAGACACATTCTGCTACTCATATAGATCTCAACTTCAGATACAGTCCAGATACGCTCCAGACACAGTTGTCATTCTGTCACTCATTCTGACTTAATCCCCAGCCCAGAGATGCTCCAGATACGGATGCCATTCTATCGCTTATTCAAATTCCAGATTCAAATATAATATAGATACACTCCAGACACATAAGTCATTCTGTTATTCATTCATAATCAAATACAGTTATAGCTCGGATACGCTCCAGACGCGGACGCCATTCCATTGCTCATACAGATTCAGTCTCCAGATACAGTTCAGATACGTTCCAGATACGGATACCATTCTGATGTTTATTCTCCTGTAATTCAACAAACATTCTTGGATGGCATCTTTAAGCCCATCTCCAACAATATTCTACCATCTCCAAATGGAATCTTTAAGCCCATTTCCTCAACTATATTTTGACGAGTGCAAATTTATGGGCACTCTAGTGTCCAATCATCTTTTACCTTCGAGTCACGAACGACAAACTCGTCAATCTAACTCTTCAAGTTCAAGAAGATTGAATAGAGGCAGTTGCTGTACCCTAAAATTTTCCCTCTCATTTTATCAATATTCTCCTCACAAGACTCTTTGGACTCAAGACCAGACTAGGGTTTTGCTCAGCTCAAGACAGCTCCTTGCACTGTTAACCTGAAATTAGGGTTTGAATTTGCACAAGGATTTTTGGACTTCCAATGCCTCATGTGACTTTCATACTTCATGTTGTACCTCTAAGATTTCTCATACCAAGTTTCAAGTCTTGAATCAACTTTTTGCCTAGTCAATTGGACAATTGACCTAAAAATCAGTTGTATTGGGGAAAAAGTCAATTGTGACCAATTTACAGTCAAACCTCATAATTGTTTATCCACATCAACATTATAGGCTCATATGAACCATTTGATCAAGTTTGGACCACAACTCCTCAAGAAATTTGATCAGATCATCAAAAGGGCAAAATGGTCATTTTTAGGGTTTTGACTACAGAAGGGAAATTTCTGATTTTTCACCTAGCCAATGGCAAATTGGGTTCAAACATGGTTTCAAGGACTCAATGGCATCATCTGGACCTAATCACAAGGTTCAAAAGATCTCAATTGCATTGGATTGACAGATGAATTTTCCAGTCAACTGATCAAAAATCAACTGTACACTGAAAAGTCAAACTTTGACTTTTTGGTCAAAATCAAGTGCCAAGGGTCATTTTTCATCAAGATGTGTCAAAACATGAACTTATTCACCAAGAAACCTAATTTTGGAAGTTAGGGTTTAAAATGGAAAATTTTCATAACTTAGAAATTTTCTAAGTTATGATAATTTCTTATTTTTCCCAACTTTTCCCAACTTTTTCACCATGACACAATTGGATTAAAAGAAAACTTCCAACATGAAAGTTGTATTCCTCCACAAAATATACAACTTTTATTCACAAAGTTTTCCCAAAAGATGCTTGGATCTCAAGTTATGATTTTGTGAATAAGGGTCCATGAAACCTTTAACTTAGTGAAATTTTGCCCTAGTTTAGGCAGGATTTTGACCTATCTTCATGGAAACTTTTCACCTAGTTACAAGTGGAATCTTAAAATTAATTTTAAAGATAGATTGTAGAGCATGTTACAAGATTTCCAAAATGTCCAAGAACTCTCCAAAATCATTTGTGGTTAAGGAGAATCGAAAGTTTGAAAATGGCTAATTATCACTTTTGTCCAAGGCATTTTGCACATTGCTACAACTTGCAATTCTGTCCAAAGCATGCTTGTAATTGGTTTACAAGTTCTAATATATTCTACACTCAAAAATTTAATGCAAATACAATGGTTAATGGCATTGTTTTTGTCTTGGAAGCTTTGTACAAAGGTTTAATCCAAAAATGGCATAAAGGTAATATTGCCACTTTGATAAAGCATGCTTTATGTCAAATTGTTTATCTTGAGCCATGGACCAAGCCTTTTGCTGCAAACTAAGTTCACTAATATCAGGAAAGGTGTACCAACTATCAGCAGGCCTCAAGTTAGTTTGTACAACCTTGGCATTGTCAATTCCAACTTTTGCTTCAAAAACAAGTCAACTTGCAAAAGGTCCATAACTTTGGTATCTGATAAAAATAAGTCTGGTATTCATTTCAAACAACCTCAACATATCACACCAGGCCTGAAACACGATTCCATAAGCTCTCAAAAACACTAATACACCAAACACTCAATTTATGCCCAAAACAGGGCAAGCCCTGCAGAACTCAAGCCATCTTCACATTGCCTCGTGCGTTTTGCTTGAAACCACTTGCAACACACTCCATACAACATACCTAAATTGTCCAAGCACCTGTCCAGCCACTGTAACTCCATTTTCACACTTCACCATTTTTACTTTGAAGCTTTGCAGGTTGAGTTCTACAAGCACATTCAGGAAAGTTCAAGGCAAGCCAAGCATTGAGAAAGGTTGAGTGAACTTCGGGCAAGCTAACACGACCTTGAGGCCTCATCCAAAACTCCTACATTTCCATATCCAAACTTGGCTGAAACAGGTATTTGTCAAACTTCTATCTCCTTATTTAGGAATCATTAGGCTTAGGTTTGTGAAGCAAAAATGTAGCCCTTAATGTCCTTGAACTGTACATATGCATAGAATTCATTTATGTTAACTGAGCTAGGAGAATTTGGATGTTGAAGTTGCTGACATTTTTAGGTCAGAAATTGGGGGTGATAAAATTCTCCCTGGTTTCTTATAGTTAGATCAAGTTTTTATATGGTTAGAATTGTGGTTTAAAGCTCTATAAGTTTCATGTTGTGAGTTTTTGATTTCATGCAAAGAATAGAGAGAACGGATTTGAAGTTGCAGAAGCGCGCGTTTTAGCCAAAGGACAGGGATGAAGCATGACTTGGGCTGGGCCTGGCTTTGTTCTGCTTTTGACACCCCCATTCTGCTTTTTGCACCCCCCTTGGCCCATTTCTTCATTTTTGCATATTTTTTGTTTCTTTTTTTATTTTCTAACTTTTATTATTTTTTCTAAATATTAAAAATCACCAAAATTATTTTCTTAATTTTTACATTTTTATTTTATTATTTTTATTATTTTTTATGACAAAAAATAGTTTATTAGGATAAATACTTTTATTTTCTTAAATAAATTTGTAAATAATATTAAAATACTTACATATTTTATTTTATTATATTATACATATAAAATAATATTTTCTTACATATTTTATTTTTTAACATTTTGTATATATCATTTTTATTATTTCTTTGTACATCAAAGTGAATAAATAAACAATTAAGGTATACATTTCTTTTTAAACCAAAAATTAGGGTTTTCTACCCTTTCCAAAAATAATCATTTTTATTTTCTTATTTTTGAGACATAAATAAGTTTATTTTACATACATGAAAACAAATACAAAAAACATTTTGTATATTTACATTTAATTGCATATTTAAATAATTGTCTAATTATTTATTTGTACAAATAAATTCAATATGGCTGTAATAGTTTTAGGGCTTTATTTTGTGCAAATACCTCCTATTCAAACTTGTATCCCCCTCCCCATAATAATGTTGTAATAGTCTTAGATTTACTTTTACGCATTTTATTGCTTTCAAATGCCATGATAGTAAATTAGGGTTTTGTATGAAGACCAAAATCAAACTAATAGCATGACTAAATACATAACAAAAATGCATGAAAAATGACAACACAATGCATACAAGCACCCCTAGGGTTTCATCCACTTGTTGCCTTGAAAATGGCCATGGTATGCATGCTAGGTATCTTGGCAAAACAAAAACAAAACAAAAGATCATAGTCCCTCGATGATGCTATCTTGGTTGCCTATACAAAATGATCTAGTCCCTCAAAAACTTGCTAAGATACTTGGCAACATTGTTATCATGGTCATACGATGACCCGCGCCCATCCCATTTAACATCTAAAGACAAGGTTGTTTACCAAATGCAATGGTAAAACAACAATGTCAAAGGAATAAAAATGTGTAGGAAAGATCTTTGAGTAGGGTAGACAACTCCTAGTTACTTGATCATTTGCAAACCATCCTTGCTATTTTTAAACAAACACACATAATTTCAAAACATTTTCCAAACAAACTTTCAAACATTGAAACATTTTTCAAAAGACAAACACCTTTGTATATATTCAAACAAGAATCATTACAAAGGTTGCCTAAACAAATGCCTCTTTTCAAAATACTTTCAAAACCACACACAAAAGCACCATTTCAAAAATTGAAAAGCAAAAGCAAATGATCTAAAATAAGTAACTAAGAGCCCATGGAAAACCATGGATGAAAAGGGTGCTAGCATCTTCCCTTTTCATAATCTACCCCCCGAACCAAAAACCAATCTCAAAGGTCTTTCCTATGCTTTTTTACCTTTCCTTTTGGATAAAATAAAAGTCAGTGGCGACTCTTGCTAAACCAAAACATTTGCGAACATAAATGCAAAAAATCTACTCAGTTCTCCCACCATATCACAATAATGTTCATCAAAGTAATCTTAGTCCTCGGAAGCTTGATCATTTGCACCCCCAGCATGGGTGCTTTTTGCCTCTTCCACCTAGTTCTCATCTTCCTCGGATGACTCTTCAAATATCTGCACCTGACAGACTGGGCCTTTAAACCTTTTTCCCATGTTGATTAGGGCATTCTTCTTAGTCTTATTTTTGGCTGATAGAAGTTTCATAAGCTCTTGTTGTCCCTTGGCCAGGGTCAGCAAGGTCTCTTGGAAGTGGTAATTCTGTGCTTGCAAATCTTTCGCGGTATTCTCGTTATCTATCTTACTGAAATAAACAGTAGAAAGATGAGGAAACCTGTGTCGAAAACCTGTTTATGTCATGATGCATGTAATATAAATGCAAATGTTTTCAAGGATTTTAAGGAAATTTAAATTTTGTAAACAAAGAGAAGATAACAACATGAACTTCATTAGTAAAGATAGGAATTACAAATTCCTCCCGGGCTTATAATGGAGGAAACAAAAATAACATAAAATAAACTCCAAAAACAAAAATGAATCAGGTTTCCCATGAGCGCATCCTCTTCGGTGCAACGTAGGCGTTCAAGCTTTTCTCTTGATGAAGCTGTCTCGTAAGCTCCAAAACCCTTTTCTCGCTTGAGTAGAACCGGGTTTCAAAGGTGTCTCGCTCTCCTTTGAGTTGAATCCATGATCTTTGCAATTCCTAGAGAGTAGTTGGCATGTTAGGATGAAGAAGAGCGTAAGAGGTGTCTCCCTTAGCAACGGGCTCCATAATCACAGGTAGGATGGCGGGGTAAGGCATCACGAGACTTTGAGCACGACTTCGTACCCACTTAAGGTAAGGCTCAAGGGGGATGAAATTTTTATGCCCCAATGTCTCACTATCCAATTTATTTACCATTCTCCAAGCTTGTACGAACCTTTGATGATAGCCTTGGACATCGCCCTCGTAGTCGAATACCAAACCATGAATGAGTGTACTATGGGGTCCATCTCTTCGTGCATACCTAAACTGCTGTAATGAAAGAGATGGGTTATAGGTGATACCTCCCCTAATTTCTAAGAGTGATACGTTAGGGAACTCCCCACAACGATTAATGATGGTAATATCCTCCAAAGATCAATAATACTAATGGATATCCGAGTGCGAGAGTGACATCATCCTTTGAGACCATGTCAAGCCTTGCTCATTATTCAACATTGATTGAGGTAGGTGTGAAATAAACCACCTAGACAGTAATGGAATGCAAAAAAAAAAGAGTACCCCTTTTCTTCATGGTGCGAGTGTGGAAATAATGTAGAATGACTCCAAGCAAAGTAGGTACGGGATTACGAGAGAGAAAAACCATGATGGCATTCTCATCTATGAGTTGGTCCGGATTTGGAAATAAAACCAAACCATAGATTATAAGGGCCAAGTCATCCTCAAAAGCTTGAAAATCCATATCTTCCCAGAACAAATGAGCCTTCTCCAATAGAAATTTGGCTAAGAAACCCTTAACTCCACTTCTTGTCTCCCAATTTTCCACAATGTCAGATCTCTTCAAATGCAAGGCTTTGACAATAACTTCGGGCTTTAGAGTATCTTCTAAACTGGTGAATGGTATTTGATCAAGCACAGACACTCCTAACAATTGAGAGAATTCTTCTAATGTAGGAACCAATTGGTAGTCGGGAAAGGTGAAGCAATGGTGCATAGGATCAAAGAATTGGAAAAGCACATACATAATTTCTTCTTGGAAGTTTGAGGTAGCCAAGTTGAGAAGTCGACCATATTTCTTGGTGAAGGGAGAATCTCTAGGCACTCTTGATGTTAACTTTTGAAGTTGAGGATGTACTTTCATGAAGTTGATTCAGATGGTATTCCTTCAAGTGGAAGTCATGACCTACAAAACAGAACAAAGATAAATTCCTAAATCCTTGAAATGGTTAGTGAGAATGCTTATGATATTATGGTGTTTATGATGACATGAATAATAATCACAAACAAAGCATACAAAGACCTTAGGTTTAGGCTTGCATGGGTTTCATAGGTAAGTACCCTCTTAAGGTTTAGTTGGTTCAACCTATCCTACAAAGTAATCAGGTTCTAGGGAATCTCAATATCATTTATCTTTCTTCATTGGGCATTGTTTTAGTACAATAAATCTTTTCTTGTGGCCAAAATATCCCAAAAGTCCGATCTCAATGAGCATAGTATTGATTATCAACCAATCTTCATCTTTGCAACAAAGTAGGCTATCTCACTACTTCCTAATGGTCAAGTTGTTCAATTAAAAGTTCTATGGTCAGTTAGTGCTTCATGACACCGCTCAGCGGCCCCGTATTCTCCTTGATTCAACACAAGGGATACCGACACCAATAAATGTGTCACACTAATGTAGCCATTGCTTCAACCATATCGATCTACACCATACAGTTTCCACAATCTATTTCTACTTACCTAATGATGTTCCCAGATCTGGTTAGAGGATCAAAAACTCAAACAAGGACCCATAAATATAAAGCAAACAAGTCAAACAAGGAAAGCATTTTAAAGGTGATCTAATCTCTAAAGTAACCCCACTTTTAAATATTATCCCCAGCAGAGTCGCCAGTTCTGTACTACGGTGGGAGAACTGACTTGAGTGTTTTGCGTTTTATCGTAATTGTTGCAGATAGAAAGAGTCATCATCGACTTTTCTTTTATCCAATAAAGAAAGGGTGAAAAGAATAGGAAATACCTTTAAGATATTTTATTGAGTTCGGGAGGTAGGTTATGAAAAGGGAAGGTGTTAGCACCCTTTTCATCCATATTTATATATGGGCTCTTAGTTGCTTGTTAGATCATTTTTGAAATTGCTTTGTTTGAAATATGTTTATGTTGGATTTTGAAAGTATTTTTGAAAAGCGCATTTGTTTAGGAAAACTTTGTAATGATTCTCGTCTCTATAAGAATGCATACAAAGTGTTGGACTTTTTGAAAATATTTCATGTTCTGAAAGTGTTTGGTGTGTTTGAAAAGATGTTTGTTTTTTAAGATGGATTGTGAGCAAGCAACTAAGAACATTCTACCTACTCAAAAGTCTTTTATTCATTTCTCTCTTCCTTTGACATTGCTATCTTAACATTGATTGGAAAGAAGCCCTATCATTGGATGTTGTGATACGGTGGCAGAACCAGACTGTTTAATACTGGTTTGCGATTTGCATTTTTATTCGCAAAATGTCACGGTAAGCAAGAGTCGCCACCGACTTTTATTTTATTCAACTGGAAAGGAAAAAAGCATAGAAAAATTCCTTTTTCGAGATTTTGAGTACGGGGGGTAGATTATAGAAAAGGAAGGTATTAGCACCCTTTTTATCCGTAGTTTTCTACGGGCTCTTAGGTACTTGCTCATCATTTTAAAAATTGCTTTCGTGTTTGTGTGTTTTTGAAAAGTTTTTGTTTTACTTTATTTTAACCCTTGTATCAGTCCTCAAGAGTGTTACGAAGTTGTTTTGAAAACTTTGTTTGAAAAGAGTGTAAGTGTGGAAAAGTTTGATTTTGAGCAAGTACCTATTAGCATCTACCTACTCGAAAAAAGAATGTTTATGTTCTTGTTTCCTTTAGACAGTGCTATCCTACTTATTTGAGAAATAGGAAGCACCGTCGTTGGAGTTGTAAGGGTCAATTCGAAAGGGGCGTACAATCACTAAAGCAATGTTAGGTCGTCTTAGTAATAACCCTAGTGTCTTAAGATCATATTCGAGACAACATATCTGAGGCAACCTTTCCGAGGCAACATTTCTGAGGCAACATTTTCGAGGCAACATTTGATCTTTGTTTAGACAAGAGGGAAACCACTAAGGCACCCTATACTTAATGATCGTTTACCGAAGGCAACCGAAGTGAGCGTATACCCTAGGAGTGCGCATGTGCGAGTGATTTGATTTCAGTTATTATCTTTGCACATTTAGGGTTTGCTAACCATTTTAAAATTAACACAAATTCTTGTCATGCAATCCTATTATCATCATCTAACATTTAATATTTGCAAAAATTAAAATGCGAGAATAAAACTACGCTATTACAAGGCTTCGGGGAGGGGGATTAATTACATAGCCAAAAACCCGTAAAACGATAAATAAACGAAAAGTCCTAATTAAACTATTACATACCATGAGCAGTTACATTTATATCGTAAAAAATAATAAATGCGCGCGATGAATCGAGAACAAGGAAAAATTAGGGTTTTGGCCCCGTCTAAACCTAATTGAAAGAAAAATCATTTTTTGTTGTTTTTGATTATTTTAAGAAAATAAGGTTTTAATGAATAAATATAAACCTAGTTACTAATTAATTTAATTTGAGAAAAGTAATTAATTTGACCTATTTTTATATTTATGTTATTTTAAGAAAAGAAAATAAAAATTAAATCAAACAAATCCTAATTTTCTAATTGATTTTAATTTATTTACAAAAAGGTTAAAATTACCCTAAAATTAAATTAAACTAATCATTAAATTAAATTTGATAAAAATAAAACCTAAATCTAAATTGTTGAAAATTGATTTTATGAGTTTTTGTAAAAAAAAAAAGAATTAATTTTATGTTAGAAAATAATTTAAACAAAAATAAATAAATAAAAGAAAATATATAAAAGAAAAGAGAGATGGGCCTTATTTAGTAGAAATGAAGGGGGTGTAATAGCAATTATGAGCCCAATAATCCTTGACCCACGTTGACTTTCAAGATCCTGTGCATTGGCTTGACTAGAGTGCATCATGGACCTCCCAAGGATGGCCCTTGGATCTAGCTTGCTGGTGGCCTGGATGATGAGATATTGATGATGCATGGTGGATGTCCTGGAGGTTTGTACACCTGATCATGTAAAATAAAATAGCATTGAACAAATATGGGGGACCTGGGAATCGAACCCAGGCCCTTTGGCAATTTCCCTCGCCCACTGACCAACTGAGCTAGCGCGTTGTGTTGTACAACGGACAGCAAACAAACATTATATTGGAAAAGCAAATTAATATAATGAAAACGCGTGAATTTTTGAATGGTCCAGTCAAGGGGTGCCACGCCACTCTTCTTCTTCCTCCCTCCGTTCGCAAAAGTCCAACACTTTTACCTACGATTTTCTGGGCGTAGGTACAACCCTGTGAACCTCCAAAATCCTTTGCAAGCATGGTAAATAAATTCTAGTGGTACCAATCAACTCGTGGCAACCTAACGAGAATCATGGTACCACTCTTCATGGCCAATTGCACTTGTAACAAAAAACCCCAAAAACGAGCCAAGAACCCTAACTATGGCATCTTGCTCTATAATCAATAAAAATGCAATTGAGCATAACCAATAGCTTGCAAATGTTTTAGTGATCAAGAATGTGTAAAGAAATCATTCTACATATGCCATAATCATAATATTTGATTTCAAGAAAGTATCAATGTCGTGAGATGCTTACAGCGCGTTTTAGGATGGTATGAGGCTTGCTAATGATTGGAATAAGGTCCTTGGATGTCCAGCAAACGAGTGGTGTGCTTGGAATGGCTTGAGGAAGCTTGAAACTATGAGATCAGATTACCACTTTTCCTTTGAAATTTTGAGATTTGTTTCCACCTTTGCACGCCTCCAATTCTCTCTTTTTTGGTCTGCACATGTTCTATATGTACCCTTGAATGGATTAGAGTTACAAATTTGCTTCAAATCTTTTTCAATTAAGGTGATTGAATCATGATTTTATCCTTATTCAAATCTTTCTAAATCAAGCAAAACTCAATATTTTTGCATTCAAATGACCCTTGCACGATTTGATTCTCTTCCCAGCTGTATAAGAGACCTAAACATGCACAAAATCTCAAGCCTTGATTAGTTTTGATATTTTCATGATTTTATTTTGATTTAAATTAAATTAATTGAAATAAAAATCAAAGTAAATGATAAAAATAAAATAAAGACAAGTGGGAAGGATCATGGGTCGTGGATCATGTTACTAACTCAATGCAAGCACAAAAAGTTGGGGCCATTTGACAAAAATTGCAATTTTGGCCACTTTTGACTTTTGACAATTTTACAAAAAAAGGTCAACTTCACCAATGCATAACTCCTTCAATTTTGACCCTAGATATGTGTTCTTGGACTTTTTAGAAAGCTCAAGATGTCCTATAAGCAACCCTTTTGGTCTCATCTCAGTTGAGTCTTCCATGTTCGTGTATGAAGCTTTGACAAAAAGGTGTTTTTGTGGACTTTTCAAAATGACATATAATGTCGAAATTTGTATCTTCTTGTGAGTGCATATTTTGAACTTGGGAGATGAATATGAATTGTAGGGGATTGCATCCTCTTAAAAATGAGCTTTGTATGGGTCATTTTTGATAAAGTATGATATAGTTATGCTTGGTCAAAGTTGAGTTGACTTTTCCTACAAAACCCTAATTTAACAACTTCTGAGTTTTAATGAATTGTGAGCAATCCTTGAGGAATCATGATCTACCCTTGATCAAATGATGAATAATACTTCAAAATGAGGATTTTGACCAAAAATCTTGAAGTTTGACTATATATAGAACACAGTTGACTTTTGCCCTAGCACAGTCGATTTTCAGGCCTTTGAGCAATTGACTGAGCAAATTTTCTCTGCAAGGCTTGAAACTTGACATGGATGATCTTGAGAACACATTAGGACAATGGTGAGCATTTGGGATCCCTTGGACTCAAGTATCTTGATGCAACATGAAACCCTAATTTGAGGTAGATTGTCTTAAGAGAGAGTTTGTCTGGTCAACCCTTGGACTTCCTTGAGCAATTTGAGGGCCTCACTTGACATGTGTTGAGAAATATGGGAGGGAAAATTTTGTGGTACAACAGCTGCCCAGTTTCAATATTCTTAAACCTGAGGATGTAGATTGGCTTGCTTGCCTATCGTGACCCGGAGGTGGAAGATGATTGAACACCAGAGTGCCTAGAAATTTGCACTCGCATGAAGTGGTACTTGTCTTGTGATGTCGGGAATGGGCTTATGGATTCCATTTGGAGATTGATGAAGGAGGGTGGGCTTAAAGATGCCATCCGAAGGAGTGTGGATCACATAAGAGATTCCTTTGCGTGAGCTTGTATACCTGTTATTGAGGAGGATTCGGCTGGGGAATGCTGGTCTTTGTCTTGGTAAAAGTTGAATTTTAGGAGCTTCAGTCGTCTGTTATTCTACTGGGGAATCGTCTCTTGGTCGAAGAGGTGAAAATGAGCTACTATCTGGTCGTGATCTATGCTTTATAGTGATACGATCGACTGCTATATGGTCGTGCTCCAGGCTTTATAGTGACTTAATGGGGAGATGAGATTAAACTTGCTATTTGGTCGTTCTCCAGGCTTCGCAATTTCTCAATTCTTATCTGGTCCTACTCCAGGCTTCAGAAGGAATTAAGTTGTTATCCGGTCACATACGGGCTTCAACTTGAATTTAAGGTATACTAATATCCGATCAATTCCGGGCTTCTTAGTAATTGTCTAGGTAAACTGCTATTTGGTCGAAATCCAAGCTTCGTAGTGTCTTATACTGTTATCTGGTCGATTCCAGGCTTCAGTGTCTTTTGCCGCTATCTGGTCCTAATCTAGGCTTCGTAACTTCTTACTTCTAATTTGGTCGTGTTCCAGGCTTCAGAAGAAATCAAGTGGTTATCCAGTCGTATCCGGGCTTCCATTTGATTTTTAGGCCTACTAATATCCGATCAATTTCCGGGCTTCATATTAATTGGCCGAGTAGACTGCTATTTGGTCGAAATCCAAGCTTCGTAGTGTCCCTTACTGTTATCTGGTCGTAGTCCCAGGCTTCAGTGTCTTTTACCGCTATCTGGTCGTAATCCAGGCTTCACGATGTCTTATACCATTATCTGGTCGAATCCAGGCTTCATGGTGTCCTGTACTACTATCTGGTCGATTTCCAGGCTTCACAATACCTTGTTAAGCTGTTTTTCGGTCGATCTCCAGGCTTCACCGCTTGTGTTTATGATATACCACTATCTGGTCGATTCCAGGCTTCATAGTGTCCTTGTACTGCTATCTGGTCGTAATCCAGGCTTCACGGTAACTTGCATTGCTATCTGGTATTTCTCTAGGCTTCACAATAACTTGCTGGGGATTCAACTATTTTCCGGTCGATTTTCGGGCTTCATAGCTCGAATTTAAGATAAACCACTATCTGTTCGATTCTAGGCTTCGCGGTATTATGGTACTATTAT
This sequence comes from Vicia faba, assembly GCA_948472305.1. Classification (NCBI taxonomy): domain Eukaryota; kingdom Viridiplantae; phylum Streptophyta; class Magnoliopsida; order Fabales; family Fabaceae; genus Vicia; species Vicia faba. Next base: position 73,758,180 of record OX451737.1, on the reverse strand, counting down.
CTGGTCATTCTCCGGGCTTCACAGTATGATGGAGAAATAAAGATATTATCCGGTCGGATCCGGGCTTCATAGCTTGAATTGGAGTAGAAATCTTAGCATTGGTTTGACTGAACCAAAGAAACTTGTGAGAATTTGATTGTATCTTTCCTTGAAAGATAAAGAGTTAGTCGTATGTAATGTCATGATGTATGACATGTATCGAGTAATGATGCTCTCAAAATAAATGAGATTGTGCTGTATGATGCGTATATGCATGCCATGATGTATGGATATGCAATGTTCTCGTGATGTTTTCTAGCTGGGGAGAATAATTCCTGGACTGCTGTTGGAGAATATAAAGAGTTGAGTTCTTCGTTCTTGCTAGGGATAACGACCGAAGATGATTTGAGAATAAATTGGCGGGAAAATAACTCGGCTGGAGAATAAACTAGCGAGAAAATGGCTTTATGGGGAAGAGAGATACTCTGCCAGAAGATCTGCTGATTTGGAGAAATAACCTCGGCTGGGGATGAATTACCGTTGCTGGAGATAATGAACCCTGTTTGTAATTGAGTTTCTGCTTGTGTAAGAAATAAACTCCATTGGGGATAATCTTCTAATGTTGGTGGTAGATAACCTCTGCTTGGGGAGAATTAACACCGGTGTTTTTAGATACCTATTACTCTGCAGGGAGTGTATGCACTTTTAGTCATATTCTCCAGCTGGGTTTATCCCCGTACCTGGTGAATAGAGCAACTGTAAGGTTTGGACATTTCTTGTTTTCCCCTGTTCTTGGAATTACGAGTAATCGTCTTTTGATTCGTATGTAAATTTTTATGAGCAACAATTATTTTCAAATGCATATATCAAAAATGAATCATTGGACGTTCTTGCAAAACAAAACAGGGAAAGAAAAACAATTTTGAAATTTGTTGTAAAAATGAATTGTATTAATTTTGAAGTTGGCCTGTAGTAGGCGTTTTGTACAAGAGGCTGATGTCCTAGTAAGAGAACACCGCCGAAAGATAGAAATTATACAATTTATGAAAAACCAAGAAAAACAGTTAAGTGAAACAATCCCACTGGGTTCCAAATGTGCTATTGCCTTTATATCTTTGAGCATCTCATCACCTTGCTACTTGGTTGAAGGTAGATCAGATTGATTGGCGCCGTCTGAGCTTGATAGTCGATACCGTAGTCTAGTTGCAAGATGATCCAATGAGACATAGTGTTATACTTTAATCCCTAATTTTTTCCTGGACTGCCCTTTCAGGTTTTCAGTCCACCGGGATACCTTTTTTGCCCAAGCCGCCTTTTCAGGTTTTCGACTTGCCGGGTGTACAGTTTTTTCATTTTCATCCCTTATTTTTTCCCGAACCCATTTGGTTCACCGGGAAGCCCTTATTTTTTCCTAGGCCAGTCGACCTAGCGGGTTTTTGATCATGCATAGTATTTTTTCACTATGTCTGCATTGACGGGGTGAGGAAGGTCATCACCATCCATGGTGGTTAGAATCATAGCTCCTCCTGAGAAAATGTTCTTAACCACAAATGGCCATTCGCACGTAGGAGTCAATTTTCCCCTGGGATCACCTTGTGGTAGTATGATGCGCTTGATCACTAGATCCCCGACTTGATATTCTTGTCGTCTGACTTTCTTGTTAAAATCCTTGATCATTCGCTTTTGATACGTATGACCATGACAAATAGCAGTAAGTCTCTTCTCGTCGATTAAATTCAACTGATCAAGCCGGGTCAGGATCCAGTCGCCTTCGCTCAAACCTGCATCCTTCATAATCCGGAGAGAGGTTATATGTACCTCGATTGGTAGGACTGCCTCCATGCCATACACCAGAGAGTAGGGCGTTGCCCCTGTCGATGTCCTTGCTGAGGTACCCATGAAGAGAAAAGGTTAACATCGCATTCCAGTCTTTGTATGTTACCGTCATCTCCTGCACAATCTTCTTGATGTTCTTGTTAGCCGCTTCAACAACCCCATTCATCTTCGGCCGGTAGGGAAAAGAGTTGTGATGCTGTATCTTAAACTGTTTGCAGAGCTCGGTGATCATCGTATTGTTGAGATTTGTACCATTGTCTGTAATGATCCTCTCTGGTACACCGTATTGACAGATCAGATTATGTCGGATGAACCACGCCACGATGTTCTTGGTTACTGTAGCAAAGGAAGTTGCTTCAACCCACTTCGTGAAATAATCAATAGCTACCAGAATGAAACGATTCCCGTTAGATGCAATAGGTCTGATCTCGCCGATCATGTCGATGCCCCACATTGCAAAAGGCCAAGGAGTTGTCAAGACATTCAGAGGAACTGAAGGTACATGCACCTGATCAGCATAGACTTGGCACTTATGACAAGTCCAAGAATGCTGATAACAATCGGCTTCCATAGTAGACCAATAATATCCACCCCGTAGGATTTTCTTTGCCATGGTATGTCCACTGGAATGAGTTCCAAAAGTACCTTCATGTAACTCTGCCAGAATCCTTTCTGCCTCGTTATTGTCCACACATCACAGTAAGGTTGAATCATGGTTACGCTTATAGAGGATCCCATTACTGATGAAGAACATCGCAATGAATCTCCTCAAAAACTTCTTATCATTAACAGATGCACCCTCGGGGTACTCTTGAGCCTCAAGATACCTCTTTACCTCATGAAACCAGGGTTTATCTGCTACCTCTTCAGTCTCGATGTCAAAACAATGTACGGGTTCGTCCAACCTCTCAATGGTTATTTGGGGAGCTTCATTGTCCCACCTGACCTTGAACATAGAAGACATGGTAGCTAGCGCGTATGCTAATTGATTCTCCTCTCTTGGGAAGTGTTCAAAGGTTATCTCCTCAAAGTGTGGGAGCAATGTTCGCACATACTCTTTCTAAGGAATAAGATTTGGGTGCTTCGTATCCCACTCGCCTTTGATCTGACTGATCACTAGAGAGGAGTCTCCGAATACACTCAAGAACTTAATCCTCAGGTCAATAGTTTCTCGAAGGCCCGGGATGCACGCTTCATACTCCGCCATATTGTTGGTTCAGTTAAAACATAATCGGGCGGTGAACGGAGTATGACAGCCCTCAGGAGATATGATCACGGCGTCAATGCCATTACCCAACCCGTTTGAGGCTCCATCAAAATAAATAGACCATCGGGATCCTTCCTCAGGTCCTTCATCTGGTCCAGGTTCTTCACAGTTGGTCACCAACATGATGTTCTCATCTGGGAACTCGAAATTCATGGATTGGTAGTCATCCACTTCCTGATGCGCCAAATGATCCGCCAACACACTCCCCTTGATCACTTTCTGGGTTGTGTATTGGATGTCATACTCAGTTAAGATCATCTGCCATCTTGCTATTCTTCCGGACAAGGCAGGCTTCTCGAAGATATACTTGATTGGATCCATCTTTGATATCAATAGGGTAGTTTGAGTCAGCATATACTGTCTTAGTCGGCGAGAAGCCCGTGCCAAAGCGCAACAAGTTTTCTTAAGCAGTGAGTATCGGGTCTCACAGTCGGTAAACTTTTTGCTAAGGTAGTAAATAGCGTGCTCTTTTCGGCCAGACTCGTCATGCTGCCCCAGCACGCAGCCCATTGAATTGTCCAGCACTGTCAAGTATAAGATCAAAGGTCTTCCTTCAACTGGAGGCATCAGAATTGGTGGATCTTGGAGATATTCCTTGATCCTTTCGAAAGCGGTCTGACATTCATCATTCCATTTTACCACTTGATCTTTCTTTAGCAGCTTGAAGATTGGCTCACAAGTTGCAGTCAGATGTGAAATGAATCGGGAAATTTAATTCAGCCGTCCCCAAAAGCCTCTAACTTCCTATTCTGTGCGAGGAGCCGACATTTCTTGTATATCCTTTACCTTGGCAGGGTCCACCTAAATACCTTTATCACTGACAACGAAACCCAGTAACTTACCAGACCTTACCCAGAAGGTGCACTTGTTCGGGTTTAACCTCAGCTTGTACATCTTCAACCTGTTGAACAGTTTCTGGAGATGGTCAAGGTGTTCTTCTTCAGTCTGGGACCTTGCAATCATGTCATTAACATAAACCTCTATCTCATGGTGAATCATGTTGTGGAACAAAGCAACCATGATGCACTGATAAGTTGCCCTAGCATTCATCAACCCGAAAGGCATTACCTTGTAACAGAAAGTGCCCCACTATGTAACAAAGGTTGTCTTCTCCATGTCCTCGGGAGCCATCTTAATCTGATTGTAACCAAAAAAACCATCCATAAAGGAGAAGACCTTATGTTGCACGGTGTTGTCGACCAGAACATCAATGTGAGGCAGTGGGATATCGTCTTCAGGGCTCGCCCTGTTCAGATCTCTATAGTCCATACACATCTGTACCTTACCATCTTTCTTGGGCACCGGAACTACGTTTGCAACCCACTGCGGGTAAGAAGTGACAGCTAGAAATACAGCGTCAAACTGTTTCATGACCTCAGCTTTGATTTTCTCAAACATCTCGGGGCGCATACAGCGAACCTTCTGCTTTACCGGAGGACAGTCTTCTTTAGTTGGCAGGCGGTGTACCACAATATCAATGTCCAAACCAGGCATATCTTCATAAGACCAGGCGAAGATCTCAACATAGTCGCGTAGCATCTGTATCAACCGTTGCTTAACACTAGACTCTAGATTTGCACCTATCTTGACTTCTTTCTTGTCTTCCTCTATACCCAAATTCACTGATTACACTGGCTCTTCATGAGGCTGTATGACCCTCTCTTCCTGTAGTAACAGTCTAGCAAGTTCCCCAGGCACTTCACAATCATCCTCACCTTCGTCCTCGTCTTGGTTGATCAGATTCTCGAAGTCATAACCGGCAGTAGCAGAGTTGTTATCAATGGGATCCCTAGTGGATGTGGATCTGCATTATGATATGTGAGTGTGTGTAAGACAATAGCTGTTTTGATAAAGTAAGATATAGAAAAGAAAAACAGGGAGCGTAAAATTTGTAATGCAAGAAAATGTCCAATGCTTTATTGATGATATATGAAAATGACAAATAATAAGCCCTCGCAAACAAAGCCCAGGTGCCTTGGGCAAGGAACCGGGCCGTAAAGTTTTAAACTGTTTATTACAAATCTCAAAACAAAAGTCTATTACTGTGTAATAAAAGAAATGGGTATGAAGTCTTTTATCGTCCAGTTGTTCAAGCCACCATTGGTAGTCGGGTAGATCCATCTGTCGATATTTGAATCTTCTTCACCATCTTCAATCGCATTAACTCCCGGATTACTGATGTGCAGAGGAGGTCTTCTAATCCGCACGTGCCAAACAGCCCTTTGAGCCTCTGCACTAAATCCCAAACCAAACTTGTCAGTTTTGTGTGTGAAATCAGGGAGATGACCCCAATTTGCACACCTACCTTTTTCAATTACAGCCCTGGCATCCTTGAGGGAAGCCATCTTTATCGGAGGTTTGTCAATAGCAATTTCAGTCGATGCCAAAGTCTTGGGGACCTCTTCAAAGTTATGACATGGGGTTTTGATGAACTCCTCATCCATCTCCACATAGCAGAAGGAATTTAGATGACTCACCATGTACTCCTCCTCACCTTGTATTGTGACGATCTTCCCCTTTACTGGATATTTCAACATCTGATGGAGCATAGAAGTCACTGCCCCAGCCTTATGAATCCAAGGGCGACCTAGCAAGCAAGAATATGATGGCCTGATATCCATCACATGGAAAGTAGATGCAAAATTCCGAGAGCCAACTTTAATAGGGATGTCCACCTCCCGGTGCACCATCCTTTTTGACCCGTCGAAAGCCCTGACCACAATATCGCTCGACTTCAGAACCAAACCTTCATAGTCTAGACGGTCTAATGCTTTCTATGGTAAAACATTTAATAAGGACCTGATATCCACCAATACATGGGCCATAGTAGTTCCCCTGCACTCGATCGAGACGTGCAGAGCGTTATTATGATTTCTTCCTTTAGCAGTCAGATCTGCATCTAAGAAACCCAACCCGTTGTCGGCAGTCAAACTAGCTACGCAGTCTTTGAATTGATCGACAGAAGTTTCCTGCGGCACATGTGCAGTTTTGAGGAAAGCAATTAAAGCCTTTGCATGGGCTTCCGAACATAATAACAAGGACAACATGGAGATTTTTGACGGGGTCTGCCCAAGCTGCTCGACTACGTTGTAGTCGCTCTTCTTGATAATCTTCATAATTTGCTCTATCTCCTGCTTAGAGGTTTCTACAATGATCTTCTTAGGCGCCTCCATCCGGACAGGCTCACCTGTGATTTCTTTGCCCTGAGCCCCAGATTGTTCAGCGACAGGGGTGATAACCGGAATAGGAACTGGGACAGTAGCTGATGTACTAGCAGATGGAATGACAACAGGTTTGTGGATAGTCGGAGGGGAAATCTCGAGAGAAAAGAGTCTTCCACTTCTGGTGACCTTGCTAGCCCCGACAATATTGCTGATATCAGCATCAGCTTCTTCAATCTTTAAGTCTTGCTTAACTCCATGGTAATACACATCGGCCCCATAGTGCCAAGGGACAGCATTATCTGAAGTGTATGGGATAGGACCCGGGATAGTAATGATTAACAGAGAGATTCTTGGAACAGATGTAATCCTAACAGGCTTTCTCGAGGAAGCGTTGGAAGGATTGGCGGAAATGGTTATGATGGCAACATATTGAATTGGAACCAACGGAATCATAATCTTCTCGAACAGGATCTCTTTGTTATCCACCAGGCGTTGAACACCTGATTTCAATAAATGGCAACCAGTAGGCAGGATTGAACATAGATGGAAACCTTTGCCACAGCCTAGAAATAAACCGGCCAACAATAGATTCTTCTTAATTGTCATCAAAGGGGTAGAAACTTTTTCCACGGAGTTCACAAATAAATCATCGCCCACAGCATTCACTCCATGACCATGTTTGGGCATAGGAGCAGTTATGACGTTGGGCTTCTCCGGAGCGTCAAACTCAATCTATTTAGCTTCGATCAAGTCTTGCACCTTATTCTTCAATGCCCAATATTTGTTTGTATCATGACCTGGGCCATCAGAGTGATAGGCGCAGCGGGCATTTGGGTTATACAGCGGAGATGTGGTGTTGGGATTCTTCGGGGCTTCCCTCAGAGTTACCAGGTTGGTCTTCAACAATTGTCATAGAATTTGAGACAAGGTCATATTAAGCCGAGTGAACTGTCTTTGAGGTCTCTCCATTCTTTGCTGACTATTGCATTGTGGGGAAACGATGGGTCTTGATATTACTACCGCATTTACTGCTTGACGACGTTCAAGTCTACTTTGGCTCCTCGAGCCGTAGACTGCACTAGCTTTTTTCTTACTGGTGAAAGGCTTATTTTCTGCACTTGTTGAAGTACCTTTCTGTATCTTACCACTTCAGATACTAGCTTCTACTCTCTCCCCAGTCAAAATCAATTCAGTAAACCCAGATGACAAACTGCCGATCAGATGATTGAAAAATGGACCAGACAATGTCCCTAGAAACATATCAACCAACTCCCTATCAGACAAAGGGGGTTGGACTCTTCCATCCAAATCTCTCCACTTTTGAGCATAGTCCTTAAAACCTTCACTTGCACCCATAGACATACCCTGAAGCTGAGTACGAGTGGGAGCAAGGTCGAATTATACTGATAATGCTTGTAAAAAGCAGCAGCAAGGTCCTCCCAGTTTCGGACATTAGCTCCTTCCAATTGATAAAACCATTCAAGCGGAGTCCCTGACAGACTATCTTGAAATAAATATACCCACAAATTTCTATCAGCAGTGTAAGGTTGGATTTTTCGGACATACGAGCGGAGATGGATTTTTGGACATGATACTCCATCGTACTTAGCAAAAACAGGAGCTTTAAACTTATGAGGGATCACCACCCCAGATGCCAGTCTCAGTTCTTCAAAATCCAAACCAGGGATCTTCTGACACTCCATAGCACTCAGCCAGTCTTCAAGTTGTTTGTACTTGTCCTCAACAGGAGGATACTGTTCTTTATCATAATCTGTATTATTATCAAAAACTGCAGGACTGGGGCCCTTTTCTTCTTCTTGGTCCTCCTCTCCTTTGGATGAAAGAGACAGATCAACTTGTTGTTTCAGCCTATCCCCAAACCTTTTACCCATACTCAAAAGAACAATCGTCTTCTTCTTCTTCTTCTTCTTCTTCTTCTCATTCTCTTTCTCTTTTAGGATGAGAGCTTTAAAATCCTCTTGCCCTTTAGCCAAGCTTAAGAACATCTCTTGGAATTGGGCATTTTGCGCCTGAAGATCTTTGATAGCTTGATCAGAAGACATAATTGCTGAAATAAATAGCGAAGAAGATGAGAAACCTGTAATGGTACCTGTAATGATGTGCATGATAATAGGATGCGTATGTAATGATTTCAAAGACTTTGGGAGATTTAAATTTTTAAAACAAAAATAAAACAAACTTTATTAGATTAACATGTAAAAATGTTTAACAATGCCTTTGAGGCGTTACAAAAGAAATAAATGGAAAACAAATCTAGACTAAAGAAAGCAAAATCAGAAATCCCATGGACGCTTCCCCTTGGTGTTGACGTAGTCATTGATCGTTCTTTCATTCTCGAGTTACTTAGTGAGCTTCAATATATTCCTTTATTGCTCATGGGACTTCTGTCGGTAGGTATCCCTCTCCTCTTTCAACTGAATCCAGGATCACTTCAATGCCCCAAGATCAGTGGGCATGTAGGGATAAAGGACTATATAAGGAACGCCCTCTTCATTGGTAGGCTCCACAATCACTGGCAACACAGCTTCATAAGCCATCCCAAGCTTCTGAGCACGAGCTCGGACCCACTGGAGATAAGGTTGCATAGGGAGAGAAGTCCTTGGTCCTAGCTCTTGAGGTTCAGACCTGTTCACCATGCCCCAAGCTCGTATAAACCTCCGGCGATGCTCATCAACATCTTCCTTGAGGTCAAATGCAATATCTGTAAGAAGTAGCTCATGAGGACCATCTCTCCGAGCGCGACCGAATTGTCGTAAAGCTAAACAAGGATTGTAGGTTATACCCCCTCTGATTCCAAGCAACGGGACATTAGGGTATCCCCTACATCGATCAATGACAGCAATGTTTTCCATAGCCTTAGAACTCCAAAGAATGTATGTATGGGCAAGGGACATTATCCTGTAAGACCATCCTACACCTTCCTCATTCTTCAACACGGACTTGGGGAGGTGTGAAATAAACCACCTCGCCAGCAGCGGCATGCAACACATGAGGGTCCCTCTTCTATGCACAGTACGGGTGTAGAGGGCATGCAAGATATCACCCAGAAGAGTAGGTACAGGATTGCGAGACAGGAAGATCTTAACCTCATTCACATCTATGAAGGAATCTGGATTCGGGAAAAGAACCAAACTGTGGATAAGGAGAGCCAAGATGTCTTCGAAAGCCTGAAAGTCAAAATTATCCTAGAACTGTTGAGCTTGATCTATTAGAAACTTGGCTAAGAAACCTTAGACCCCGCTTCGTGTCTCCCAGTTGGATACTACATCATCCCTTTTTAGATGCAGAGCTGAGGCAATGTCTTCTTGTTTAGGAGTTTCCTCCATACCTGTGAAGGGAATCTGCTCAAGGATGGATATGCCTAATAAGTGAGAGAACTCTTCCAAAGTGGGAACTAGCTGATAATCTGGGAAAGTGAAACAATGATGTATAGGATCGAAGAACTGGAAAAGCACACTCATCATCTTCTCATCAAACTTTGAGGTAACCAAGCTAAGAAGCTTACCATGTCTTCTAATGAATGAAGAAGTATCAGAAACTTTTGAGGCTAATTCTTTGAGTTGAGCAGGTATTTGCACAAAGTTAACTCGAATAGTATTTCTGCGCACGGAAGCCATAATCTGCAAAACAGAACAAAGATAAATCACTTCGGTCCTTGAAATGGTTAGTATAATGAAGTATGAATGCTATGTTATGATGCATGATGTCATGATAAAACGCACAACAGGTATAGTAGATAACAGACATGGTAAAGGAAAACAAGTCACACAAGAGCCCTTAAGTTTCAGGCTTGCATGGGGTCTAGGTACTATCCTCTTGAAGTTCAGTTGGTTTTAACCTGTCCTAGCAAAAGTAACCGGGTTCTAGGGGTCCTCAATATCACTGACCATCCTCCATCGGTCATGGTTTCAGCTCACTCAATCTTTTCTTGCGGACGGAACTATCTCGAGAGTATGGTCTCAATGAGTGTAGTATCGAGTATAAACCAGTTCTCAGCTTTACACCGAGGCCGGCTATCTCACTACTTCCTACTGGCCAAGTTGGTCAATTATGGGTTCTAAGGTCAGTTGATGCTTAACGACACACATAGCAGCCTCGTATTCTCCTCGTTTCTCCATAAGGGATACCGGTACCAACCAATGTGCCACATCAACGTAGCTACTGCTTCAACCACATCGGTCTACGCTGTACAGTTCCCTCACAGTTTATTTCTACTTACCTAAAAGGTGTTCCCCAAATCTGGGTTAGGATCTATAGTAACTCCCAATACAAAACCCTCAAAAGTAAAGCAATCAAATCAAACAAGAGAAGCAATTCATGATGAACTAATCCTAAGGTATACCCAACTTATTTTTCCCTAGCAGAGTCGCCAGTTCTGTGATACGGTGGCAGAACCGGATTGTTTAATATTGGTTTGCATTTTGTGTTTTTATTCGCAAAATGTCGCGGTAAGCAAGAGTCGCCATCGACTTTTATTTTATCCAACTGGAAAGGAAAAAAGCACATAAAAATTCCTTTTTCGAGATTTTGAGTACGGGGGTAGATTATAGAAAGGGAAGATATTAGCACCCTTTATATCCGTAGTTTCCTACGGGCTCTTAGGTACTTGCTCATCATTTTAAAAATTGCTTCTGTGTTTGTGTGTTTTTGAAAAGTTTTTGTTTTACTTTGTTTTAACCCTTGTATCAGTCCTCAAGAGTGTTACAAAGTTGTTTTGAAAACTTTGTTTGAAAAGAGTGTAAGTGTGGAAAAGTTTGATTTTGAGCAAGTACCTACTAGCATCTACCTACTCGAAAAAAGAATGTTTATGTTCTTGTTTCCTTTAGACAGCGCTATCCTACTTATTTGAGAAATAGGAAGCACCGTCGTTAGAGTTGTAAGGGTCAATTCGAAAGGGGCGTACGATCACTAAAGCAATGTTAGGTCATCTTAGTAATAACCCTAGTGTCTTAAGATCATATTCGAGGCAACATTTATGAGGCAACCTTTCCGAGGCAACATTTCTGAGGCAACATTTTCGAGGCAACATTTGATCTTTGTTTAGACAAGAGGGCAACCACTAAGGCATCATATACTTAATGATCGTTTACCGAAGACAACCGAAGTGAGAGTATACCCTAAGAGTGCGCATGTGCGAGTGATTTGATTTCAGTTATTATCTTTGCACATTTAGGGTTTGCTAACCATTTTAAAATTAACACAAATTTTTGTCATGCAATTCTATTATCATACTTCTAACATTTAATATTTGCGAAAATTAAAATGCGAGAATAAAACTACGCTATTACAATGCTTCGGGGAGGGGGATTAATTACATGGCCAAAAACCCGTAAAACGATAAATAAACGAAAAGTCCTAATTAAACTATTACACACCATGAGCAGTTACATTAATATCGTAAAAAATAATAAATGCGCGCGATGAATCGAGAACGAGGAAAAATTAGGGTTTTGGCCCCGTCTAAACCTAATTGAAAGAAAAATCATCTTTTGTTGTTTTTGATTATTTTAAGAAAATAAGGTTTTAATGAATAAATATAAACCTAGTTACTAATTAATTTAATTTGAGAAAAGTAATTAATTTGACCTATTTTTATATTTTTGTTATTTTAAGAAAAGAAAATAAAAATTAAATCAAACAAATCCTAATTTTCTAATTGATTTTAATTTATTTACAAAAAGGTTAAAATTACCCTAAAATTAAATTAAACTAATTATTAAATTAAATTTGATAAAAATAAAACCTAAATCTAAATTGTTGAAAATTGATTTTATGAGTTTTTGTAAAAAAAAAAGAATTAATTTTATGTTAGAAAATAATTTAAACGAAAATATATAAAAGAAAAGAGAGATGGGCCTTATTTAGTAGAAATGGAGGGGGTGTCAATAGCAATTCTGAGCCCAATAATCGTTGGCCCATGTTGACTTTCCAGATCCTGTGCATTGGCATGACTAGAGTGCATCATGGACCTCCCAAGGATGGCACTTTGATCTAGCTTGCTGGTGGCCTGGATGATGAGATATTGATGATGCATGGTGGATGTCCTAGAGGCTTGTACACCTAATCATGTAAAATAAAATAGCATTGAACAAATATGGGGGACCTGGGAATCGAACCCAGGCCCTTTGGCAATTTCCCTCGCCCACTTACCAACTGAACTAGCACGTTGTGTTGTACAAAGGACAGAAAACAAGCATTATATTGGAAAAGAAAATTAATATAATGAAAACGCGTGAATTTTTGAATGGGCCAGTCAGGGGGTGTCACGCCACCCTTCTTCTTCCTCCCTCCGTTGTCAAAAGTCCAACACTTTTACCTACGGTTTTCTAGGCGTAGGTACATCCCTGTGAACCTCCAAAATCCTTTGCAAGCATGGTAAATCAATTCTAGTGGTACCAATCAACTCGTGGAAACCTCACGAGCATCATGGTACCATTCTTCATGGCCAATTGCACTTGTAACAAAAAACCCCAAAAACGAGCCAAGAACCCTAACTATGGCATCTTGCTCTATAATCAATAAAAATGCAATTGAACATAACCAATAGCTTGCAAATGTTTCAGTGATCAAGAATATGTAAAGAAATCATGCTACAAATGCCAGAATCGTAATATTTGATTTCAAGAAAGTATCAATGTCGTGAGATGCTTACAATGTGTTTTAGGATGGTATGAGGCTTGCTAGTGATTGGAATAAGGTCCCTGGATGTCCAGCAAACGAATTGCGTGCTTGGAATGGCTTGAGGAAGCTTGAAACTATGAGATCAGATTACCACTTTTTCGTTGAAATTTTGATATTTGTTTCCACCTTTGCACGCCTCTAATTCTCTATTTTTGGGCTGCACATGTTCTATATGTACCCTTGAATGGATTAGGGTTACAAATTTGCTTCAAATATTTTTCAATTAAGGTGATTGAATCATGATTTGATCCTTATTCAAATCTTTCTAAATCAAGAAAAACTCAATATTTTTGCATCCAAATGACCCTTTCACGATTTGATTCTCTTCCCAGCTGTATAAGAGACCTAAACATGCACAAAATCTCAAGCCTTGATTAGTTTTGATATTTTCATGATTTTATTTTGATTTAAATTAAATTAATTGAAATAAAAATCAAAATAAATGAAAAAAATAAAATAAAGACAAGTGGGAAGGATCATGGGTCGTGGATCATGTTACAAACTCAATGCAAGCACAAAGAGTTGGGCCAATTTGACAAAATTTATAATTTTGGCCACTTTTGACTTTTGGCAATTTTGCAAAAAAGTTCAACTTCACCAATGCATAACTCCTTCAATTTTGAACCTAGAGATGTGTTCTTGGACTTTTTAGAAATCTCAAGATGTCTTCTAAGCAACCCTTTTAGTCTCAGCTCAATTGAGTCTTCCATGTTCATGTATGAATCTTTGACAAAAAAAGGTGTTTTTGTGGACTTTTCAAAATGACCTATAATGTCCAAATTTGTATCTTCTTGTGAGTGAATATTTTGAACTTGGGAGCTGAAGATGAATTGTAGGGGATTGCATCCTATTCAAAATGAGCTTTGGATGGGTCATTTTTGATAATGTATGAGAAAGTTATGCTTGGTCAAAGTTGAGTTGACTTTTCCTACAAAACCCTAATTTAGCAACTTTTGAGTTTTAATGAATTGGGAGCAATCCTTGAGGAATCATGATCAACCCTTGATCAAATGATGAATAATACTTCAAAATTAGGATGTTGACCAAAAATCTTGAAGTTTGAATGTATGTAGAACACAGTTGATTTTTGCCCTAGCACAGTCGATTTTCAAGCCTTTGAGCAATTGACTGAGCAAATTTTCTCTGCAAGGCTTGAAACTTGACATTGATGATCTTGAGAACACATTAGGACAATGGTGAGAATTTTGGATCCCTTGGAATCAAGTATCTTGATGCAACATGAAACCCTAATTTGAGGTAGATTATCTTAGGAGAGAGTTTGTCTGGTCAACCCTTGGACTTCCTTGAGCAATTTGAGGGCCTCACTTGACATGTGTTGAGAAATATGAGAGGGAAAATTTTTGGGTACAACAGATGTGAATGGACGGGCGTGGGTCATCGTATAGTCATAAGATGCAATGTTATGAGATACCTTAGCATTTTTCTCAAGGGACTAAGATCACTTGTAAGGCAACATTCGTAGCGTCATCGAGGGACTATCATCTTGCATTTTTTATTGTTTTTGCTAAGATGTCTCATGCATAATATGACCATTTTCTTAAGGCAACAAGTGGAGTTAACCCTAGAGGTGCAAGTGTGCAAGTGTTTTTGATTTCATGCATTGTTTTGTCTTGAATTAATGTTTGCTAAGCATTGATTTTATCTTTCCATAAAAACCCTAATTTACTAGCATTTATATGAAAGCAATAAATTGCAGAAAGTAATCTTCTACGCTATTACATCATTTTTGGGGATGGGGTATACAAATTTACAAATGGGGATTGTAAGAAATTAAATCCTAAGTATTTATTACAACCATATTAAATTTGAACAAATGTACAAGAAATGAAATGAATATAACGTACAAGTATAAAGGGATAAGGAATGGATCTTGTTTTTTTTTTTTTGTTAAGAAAAATAATTTTGACCTAATTGAAATAAGAGAAAATAATTACCTAAAAATAATAAAATTAAAATTAAGTTAACAAAAGAAATTAATTTATTAAAGAAAACAATTTTTGTTTTTTAGGGTTTTATAGAAAAAGAGTTTTATTATTAATTAAACTAGCATAAAAAAATTTAATTGAAAGTCCTAAGTTCTAAATTAGTTTTTAAAGAAAATAAATCCTAAGTCTAAATTAATTTATTTAAGAAAAGAATGGAATTTGTTTTAGAAAGTATTTTTTTGTCTTTTTGTTTTAATAAAAGTATATTAATATCTATATAATAAATACAAACATTTTTTGGATTTTTATTAATAAAAATAATAATAATAATAATAATAATAATAATAATAATAATAATAATAATAATAATAATAATGATAAAAAAGAATAAGAAAAATAAAATAAAAATAAGAAAAGTTTGGTCAAGGGGGTGAAAATTTGATTTAGGGTGGTTTTGTAGTAAAAATATTTTTGTTTGAAACCTGGCCCAATAAGGTTTTTGAAATCAGAATAAAAAAGAAATAAAAAGAATAAAGCTAGGCCTGCGCTGAAATAAGTAAGTAGGGGGGTGATACTGGAAGTAAAATGAGAGGCCCAATAGCCTTAGGTCCCATGTGCTGTTTGAAACAAAAAGAAAGAACAAATGTGAAAAGTTATGAAAAGTGGCAGCGCTGGGGCTCGAACCCACGCCATTCACATAATACGCGCGTTGCCTTACCGCTGGGGTGGCTATACATTCGGTGTATAAAACAAAACCAACATAATATATTACAAAACAAGTTCATGTCATGTACTTTGTCTTCAACCTTGCGTCAGCCAGACCATTTGTATCTCATTCATTTCTCAACAAAAATAGAAAATGCAAACATGAAAGTTGAAGCAAATTCTATCACGGTTCCAGAAATATAAATCACTAAAACTATAAATCAAATATGAATGAGCTTTTTTCCGGTCCAAATCTGAACCCTAATTTTTCCAGAAATTTCAATCCCAAAATTCTCTAAGCTCAGGAAATATTAATGAAAACTATGGACATGGTTAGCTTCAGGGCAATGATGTTTACATTTTGTCTTTGAAAATGAAAGCTTAAAAATGCATATATGAGGAGTTTGAAAATCAGAAAACATACCTTACAGCTGAAGATTGTGTTTTAGGTTAGGGCAACTTTCAGGGTGTTGTGATGATTGAGTTAGCTTCCTTGAACCTCTAGGAAGCTAATGCAATAATTACTTTGAGTTGAGGATGGCTGAATCGTGATGGAGAAGTCCAAGTGCAAAGCTCTGTTTTTGAAAATGGAGGATGATGATGAAGATGTTACAGTTGTGTTGCAGGTGTTAGGATTTGTTGTACCCCAAAATTTTCCCTCTCATTTTACTCAATACATGCCCTAGAGATCCTCAATTTGCTCAAGTTTACCCAAGAGTTTACCAGACAAACTCTCTCCTAAGGCAGTGTACCTCAAATTAGGGTTTCCATGTTCATCAAGATAGGTGGACTCAAAGGACATCATATACTCTCCATGGTCTTAATATGTTCTCAAGACCTTACATGTCAAGTTTCAAGCCTTGCATAAGAAGTTTGCTCAATCAACTGCTCAGATGCTTGAGAATCGACTGTATTAGGTCAAAAGTCAATTGTGACCCACATAGAGTCAAACTTCAAGATTTTTGGTCATAATTAACATTTTGAAGTGACTTTCATAATTGTATAAAGTTTTGATCATGATTCTTCAAGGAATGCTCTAAATTCATCAAAACCCAAAAGTTGCTAAATTAGGGTTTCTCAGTAAAAGTCAACCAAACTTTGACAAAGCATAACTTCCACATGCTTCATCAGAAATTTTCCATCCAAGTCTCATTTTGAATAGGATGCAATTACCTACAACTCATATTCATTCCACAAGTTCAAAATATGCACCCACAAAAATATATGAATTTCTACATTATGGGTCCTTTTGAAAAGTCAACATAAACACCTTTTGGGTCAAAGCTTCTTACATGAACATGGAAGACTCAATTGAGATGAGATAAAAAAGGTTGCTTAGGGGACATCCTAAGCTTTCTAAAAAGTCAAAGAACATCTCTCTAGGGTTAAAATTGGAGGAGATATGCCTTGTTAAAGTTGACCCTTTTTACAAAATTGCCAAAAGTCAAATGTGCTCAAAAATTCATTTTTGCTAAATGGGCCTAACTTTTTATGCTTGCACATCACTTATAATATGGCCCACGACCCAAATATTCATCCACACATTATTTTCTTCATTTTTCAATTTATTTTGATTTTTTATTAATTAAAAATTGAATTAAATCAAATAATTGATGAATAGTAGCAAAGATATGATTTGATTTGGTTTTTGGACAGGTTGGCAATCAAAATATGCTGAGTTATCAAGGCCAAAACGAATCAAGAATAATTGATACAAGAAAGGGATGATTTGGCTCAAAATAGTAAGTTTACATGTAGCATGAAAATCAAATCAAATCTCTCATAATTGTAAAGATTCAATCCAATTTTGCAACCCTAATTCATTCCTAGATATATAATGGAAAAAAAAAAGCATGGGACAAGGTTTTTGTAGGCGTGAACAGGAAGAACAAAGCTTGAATTTTTCAAAGAAATGTGCAGATCCAATCTTGCTCCATATGCCGCTTCAAGCATTTCTAACGATCAAGTCATCTCCCTAGGCACTCACTGAACCTGTAGCAAGCATTTGCAAGGCTTGAAACATCTAGAAACGCACTGAATCACTCTCACGGTTTGCTTATTTTTTCCAAATCGATTATTGAATTTCTTGCATCATTAGCATGTTTAAGTTATATATTTGTGATCATGAATGTGTTTGCAACCTGACTGGATGATTTAATTGTGTTTTTGACGCATATACGTGCCTTTTCCATTATTAGGGTTTTCGTGTGCGTTTTAGGGGTTTGCTACACGGGTTAAATTGGGCCAAAAGAAGAATACCATGATGTTCACGAGATCAAGAAGAATTGATCCACATAACTAGAAATAATTTATCATGCCTGTGCTGGATTTTTGAGTTTTTACAGGTTTGTAGCTACAGACTTTTGTCTGTAGGTAAAGGTACAAGAACCTAAGGCGGCGGAGAAAGGTAGAAGAAGATTATGTGTCAGCCAGCCATTCGCCCATTTAAAAATTCTCGCGCGTGGGAGTCAGTGATTGGTTTTCTTTATAATATATTTTGTTTTCCTTATACTAACAATTAAAACGCGTAGCGCAGCTGGCAACGAGGCATTGGTATTGAGCATAAGGACCTGGGTTCGATCCCAAGTTCCAGCATTTCCTTTATTTTATTTTCTCTCAACAGATCCAGCATGCTCCCAATCAGGCGCCTACCATACATCCTTGCGTCCAGCCGCTTGATCAAGCATACTATCAGATCTAATGCTCCAGCAGTGAGGGACCATGGTGCACCCTCAAGTCAACGCTACAAGAGGTCAGGCGCTGACTGGGCTTGGAGCATTTTTGGGCCTGAAAAATTTAGACTTGCACCCCCTATTTGCTAGTACATACAGGCCCAGTTTGCTTTTTTTTCCTATTTTCTTTTTAATTTCTTTATTTGTTTTAATTAAATAACACAAAAAATTATTATTTTTTATAAAATCAAAAAATCAAAAAAATATAGAATTAAATACTTATTCAAATTAATATATTTTGAAAATAAATTAGGTTAATTAGTTCATTTGATTATTTTTTTTCAATTAAAATTAAGTAGAAATTAGGTTTTAAATTTTACAATTAAATTTCTTTCCTCAAATAAAAACCACAAAAATACATAAAACCTTTTTTTGTAAAATATTTTATTTTCTTGAATTATTTAATCTAGTTTAAATTAGGTTAATTTCAATTCCTTTTATAATTAAAAATAACTAGGATTAGGGTTTTAGTTGTACATAACTTCATTAATTCTTTTTCTCTAAAAAAAATAACTTAAATATTTTTTTAGTTAGATTTTTAGGGTTTTCAATTTTTCTCGCATTTAATTTTCCGCGCGCATTTTAATTTGTTTTATTATTATTGTAACTGTTTCGAGCTTGTAATAGTTTTAATTAGGGTTTTAAGCTTTCCACATTTTTATTTTCCGTCAAGATAATTATGTAACTTCCAAAGCCTTGTAATAGCTAGGTTTTTTTTCGCACTTTAAATTCCTGCAAATATTTAACTGTCTAGATGTGTGGTAATAGGATTGTATGGGAAGATTACTTGAAATTAAAATAGTAGATCACCTAATGTGCAAAGATTAAATAACTGAAATGATCCACATGCACATATTCACTCCTAGGGTTTACCTCACTTCGGTTGCCTTAGGTAAACAGTCATTAAGCATAGGAGATTTTAGTCATTGCCCTCCAGTCTAAAAAGATCAAATTGTCCCATTCGAATGTTGCCTCGGAGATGTTGCCTCAGAATGTTGCCTCGGAGATGTTTCAAAACAAACTTCGTCACATCCTTGAGGACTGATACAAGGGTTATCACGAAGTAAAACATTTTCAAAACAAGCACGCACAAGCAATTTGAAAAATGAGCAAGTACCTAAGAGCCCATGGAAAACCATGGATAGAAAGGGTGCTAATACCTTCCCTTTCTATAATCTACCCCCCGTACTCAGAATATCTTGAAAAAAGGTTTTTCTGTTCTTTTTCCTTTTCCTGATTGGATGAAATAAAATTCGGTGGCGACTCTTGCTTACCGCGACATTTTGCAAACAAAAAGTGCAAAACGCAAACCAGTAAAAGCAGTCGGTTCTGCCACCGTATCACAGAACTGGCGACTCTGTTGGGGATCTAAATAAGTGGGGTATACCTTAGGATCTAGGTCATTAAATTGCTTCTCTTGATTGTCTTGATTTCTTTATTGTTGAGGGTTTGTTTGGGGTTACTATAAATCCTACGCCCGAATCTGGGGGCACTCATTAGGTAAACAGCAATAGATCGTGGAGATTGTACGGTGTAGACCGATATGGTTTAAGCGATGGTTGTGTCGGTGTGGAACTTTGGTTGGTACCGGTATCCTTTGTGGGGAAACAAGGAGAATACAAGGCCGCCGCGTGGTGTCGTGAAGCACTAACGGACCATAGAACCTTAGTTTAACAAACTTGGCCATTAGAAAGTAGTGAGATAGCCGGCCTCGGTGTAGAGTTGAGGATTGGTAGATAATCGATGCTACACTCATTAAGATCAGACTTTCGGGATATTTAGGCCGCAAGAAAACATTGCTTAAGCTGAGACAATGCCCGATAAAGGATGGTGTGATCAGTGGAAATAGAACTGACTGTTTTTTAGCTGGTTTTGCGAAATATCGCGGTAAGCAAGAGTCGCCACTGTCTTTTATGTTCTCCAACATGGAAAGGACAAAAGCACAGCAAAATTCCTTATTCGAGATGTTTCTCGGTTCGGGAGGTAGATTTATAGAAAGGGAAGGTGTTAGCACCCTTTCTATCCGTGGTTATCCACGGGCTCTTAGGTACTTGCTCTTATGTTTTCAAAAGATGTTTGCTTTTCAAATGTGTGTGGGTTTTGAAAAAAAGTTTCGTTTGAAAAATTTCTAAGTAACTCTTGTATCAGTCCTCAAGAGTGTGTGAAAATTTTGTTTGAAATCTTTTAGAAAGTGTGAGGTGTGAAAAGTATTTTTTTGTTTGTTTTTTAGAAGAGCAAGTACCTATGAGAATCTACCTACCCTAAGGAATTAAGCTGTGTAAGAGTCCTTTAGATAGTGTTATCCCACCATTGAGAGGTAGGTAGCACCATCGTTGGAGGTGTTCGGGTCAATTCGATTATTGGGACAATGTGGTCACCGAAGCAATGGTAGGACACCTTAGAAGTAACCCTAATGTCCTAGATCCTTTGTATCCGAGGCAACCGTTTTGAGGCAACTGGATATTTTGGACAGAAGGGCGACCTCTAAGACACCCTATACTTGATGACCACGTTTCGAGGCAACGAGTGAAGCGTACCCTAGGAGTGGCATGTGCTTTATGTGTTGTTTTTAAGTTAATTGTCTTTGTACATGTTATTTGTGAGCTACGGATTAATTTTATTTACATACATTCTTTCATGCATTTAACAGTTAGGAGTGCGGAA